>CM031240.1:286455-363780 GCA_018340775.1 Taxus wallichiana var. yunnanensis
GTTATGCCCCCGTTCAGTTACATGTGCTAAGCACCAGGCTGGCCCGGGCCTTGTAACCACGAAGAAGTAATAGACATGCGAAAATTCACACCCAGGCACAAGCTTTGGCACACTGACACAAAGTGTCGACATGTGGAAAATTAGCGCCTTGGTCAAGGTGGTCGTGTACAACATGTCAAAATGTTGATATGTGAAAATTTATAACCCAAAGCATAGAGCTAGGGGCACACAACACTGAAGTGTCGACATGGAAAAATTCACCCAAAGGCACATAATTTATGGGTGCCACAACACTACAAAAGGATTTCGACATGCAAAAATTGCACAAAGGCATGGATCAGAGACCAAAAAGTGTTACTGGGTCGCACAACACCAAAAAGTGTCGACATGTGAAATTTTTCGTGCCTGAAGGCTCGGGCGGAGAGGCACATAACACAAAGTAATCAACATGTTAAAATTCATGCCAAGGCATAGAATAGGGCTGCAAACCTGAAGTGTTCGACATCCGAAAATTTGTACGCGAGGCACGGGTTGGAGGCCTGAACTAAAGTGATGACATGTAAAATATGTACCCAAGGCATCGAGTGCAGGGAGCGCATGACACAAAGTGTTGACATGCGAAAAATCATACTACAAGGCGCGAGGTACAGGGCACACAACACAAAGTGTTGACATGCAAAAATTCATGCCCAACGAGTGCGAGGCTAGGGTACCTGACACACCAGTGTCGACATGTAAAATTTGCCCACCAAGGCAAGAAGTGCAGAGGAGTGCACAACACAAAGTGTCGACATGTAAAAATTCATGCCCAAGGTGAAGGCTGGGGACCTGAAGTGTGACAACACAAAGTGTTGACATGTGAAAATTCGGGTGCCCCAAGGTACATAGGATTAGCGAACAGCCTGACAAAAGATGTCAGACATGCAAAATTCACCCAAAGGCGCTGAGTTGGGGGTGCTGTGAACATAGTGTGTCAACATGAAAATTCATGCCCAAGTACGAAGCAATGAGGGTAGCACAACACCAAAGTGTCGACATGTGAAAATTCGTGCCCAAGGCGCGGAGGCTAGGGCCATAGCCTGACCTGAAAGTGTCGACATGCAAAAATCATGCCACCCAAAGGCCTAGGATTGGGGTGAACAACACAAAGTTTCGACATGAAAATTTTCACTAAAGAGCGCAGTAAAGGCGCCACAACACAAAGTGTCGACATGTAAAATTCATGCCCAAGGCGTGGTGGGGTGCAGCTAACACAAAGTGTTGACATGTGAAAATTTGTCTGAAGGCACAGGTGGGGTAAAATACCTGACACAAAAGTGTCGACATGTGAAATTCATGCTCGAGGCACAGGTGCGGGGTGCACTGACACAAAGTGTCGACATGTGAAAATTCATGCCTAAGGCATAGGATAGGGGTGGGCACACACACAAAGTGTCGACATGTGAAAATTCACACGCATGAGGCATGGTTGGGGTGCCTGACACAAAGTGTCGACATGCAAAACTTCAGCCTCAAGGCGCAGGCATGGGGTACTGAAACAACACAAAGTGTCGACATGCAAAAATCACGCCAAGGCGCAGTGGGGCACACAACAAAGTGTCAGACATGTGAAAATTCATGCCCAATGGCATAGGTTGGGGCAAACCTGACACAAAGTGTTGACATGTGAAAATTATGCCCAAGGCGTAGGTGAGGGAAGCACTACTGACACAAAGTGTCGACATGAAAAATTCAGGCCCAGAGCATAGGTAGGGGGTGCCACAAACCCTGAAAGTGTCGACATGTGAAAATTCAGCCGCAATGGCGAAGTTAGGAGACACAACAAAGTGTCGACATGTGAAAATTTGTACGCCAAAGGATGTAGGTCAGTGCACAACACAAGTGTCGACATGTGAAAATAAGCCCAAAGCGCATTTGGGGTGCAGCAACACAAAGTGTCGACATGTGAAAATTCACCCAAAGCCAGTAGCAGGCTGAGATGTGCACAACAAAAGTGTCGACATGACGAAAATTGCATCAAGGCATGTACGGCTGTAGGTGCACAACACAAAGTGTCGACATGTGAAAATTCATGCCTAAGGCCCACCAGGCGCAGGTGGGCACCTGACACAAAGTGTCGACATGTGAAAATTTTCGTGTGTTAGGTTGCAAAAATAAATTTCGGAGTGCAGGGCCTGACACAAAGTGTCGACATGCGAAAATTTGTACCCAAGGCATTCATAGTGATGGGGCACACAACACAAAGTGTCGACATGTGAAAATTCACCAGGAAAATGTAGGCTGGCACGGAGCAAGTGGAGTGCACAACACTAAAGTGTCGACATGAAAATTCACACCTAAGAGCGCAGGTTAGGGGATGCACATGACACAAAGTGTCGACATGCAAAAAATTTCAGCCCAAGGCATAGACTTAAGGTGCACTACACAAAGTGTCGACATGTAAAAATTTGTGCCCAAGGCACAGTCAGGGGGCCATTGTGACAACAAAGTGTCGACATGCAAAAATTTGTACCCCTGAAGGCTATAGAAATTTAGGGTGCACAAACACAAAGTGTCGACATGTGAAAATTCTACCAGAGGCAGGCGTGGTTGCAGGCACACAACAAAAGTGTGACATGCAAAAATTTACGTGGCCCAAGGCGCGAGTGATCGGGAGTACAACACAAAGTGTCGACATGTGAAAATTCACAGTCAAGGCATAGGTTGGGGGTGCCTGACACAAAGTGTCGACATGCGAAAATTCACACCCAAGGCGCAGTGTTTGGGCCTGCAACACAAAGTGTCGACATGTGAAAATTTGTGCCCAAGCGCGGGCGTGGGCTGACACAACACAAAGTGTCGACATGTGAAAATTCACACAGAGGCAGCAGGTTGGTGCACAATCATGGGTGCTGCTAAAGTGTCGACATGTAAAAATTTTTCCCAAGGCGTTGAACATGGGTGTAACAACACAAAGTGTCGACATGCGGTAAAAATTCATGCCTTGAAAGGGGCAGGGGTACAGGGTGCACACAACACAAAGTGTCGACATGTGAAAATTATGCCCAAGGCATGCAGGTTGGGGCGCACAACAAAAGTGTGACATGTGAAAATTCATGTCCAAGGCTCCTAGGTTTCTCGGGCACCTGACAACACAAGTGTCGACATGCGAAAATTTGTGCCCAAGGCGCAGTGGGAACACAACATAAAGTGTCGGCGTGCATGTGAAAATTGTGCCCAAAGGGCTGACCAAGGCGCAAGTTGGGTACAACACAAAGTGTCGACATGTGAAAAATTTGTGCCAAAGCGATAAACCAGGGGAGTGCCTGACAACACAAAGTGTCGACATGCAAAATTCATGCCCAAGGTGCAGATGGGGGCACAACACAAAGTGTCGACATGTGAAAATTTGTACCCAAGGGCGCGTAGGGTCAGGGCACAAATACAAAGTGTCGACATGCGAAAAATTTGTGCCCAAGCGCGGAAGTTGGGGGCCACAACACAAAGTGTCGACATGTGAAAATTCATGCCCAAGGCATAGGCTGGGTGTGCACAACACAAAGTGTCGACATGCGAAAATTCACGCCCAGAGCAGAAGGTTAGGACAGCCTGAACACAAAGTGTCGACATGCAAAAAATTTGTGCCCCAAGGCATGGGGATTAGGGCGCACAACACAAAGTGTCGACATGTGAAAATTCACACCCAAGGTGCAGGTTGGGGGTGCACAACACAAAGTGTCGACATGTGAAAAATTCACGCCAAGGCGTAGGTTAGGGTG
This sequence comes from Taxus wallichiana var. yunnanensis, assembly GCA_018340775.1. Taxonomy (NCBI): domain Eukaryota; kingdom Viridiplantae; phylum Streptophyta; class Pinopsida; order Cupressales; family Taxaceae; genus Taxus; species Taxus wallichiana. The sequence goes on from CM031240.1 coordinate 290,214, forward strand.
TGCACAACACAAAGTGTCGACATGCAAAATTTTTTGCCCAAGGTGAGGCATTGCACCTACACAAAGTTTTCGACATGTGAAAAATTCATGCCACTTCAGAGCCACTAGGATTAGGGTGCACAACACAAAGTGTCGACATGCAAAAATTCACGTGCCCAAGGCATAGGTTAGGGGCACATGACACAAAGTGTCAACATGTGAAAATTTTACACACCTACGTGGTGGGGGCCTGACAACACAAAGTGTCGACATGCAAAAAATTTACACCCAAGGTATAGTTGGGGCCTGCAAAACAAAGTGTCGACATGTAAAAATTTTGCCCAAGTGCGCAGGTTGGGGGGTGCACAAACACAAAGTGTCGACATGTGAAAATTCATGCCCAAGGCATAGGCTTTGGGCGCATAACACAAAGTGTCGACATATGTGAAAATTTGTGCCCAAGCGCGGAGTGAGGGTGCACAACACAAAGTGTCGACATGTGAAAATTCATGCCTAAGGCACGTGAGGTTGGGCGCACCTGAAACAAAGTGTCGACATGCAAAAATTCTAGCCCAAGGCACAAGGCTTGGGTGCACAACACAAAAGTGTCGACATGCTAAAATTTGGGCCCAAGGCGCTGGTGGGGAGCACACAACACAAAGTGTCGACATGTGAAAATTTGTGCCCAAAGTGCGCAGGGATGGGCGCACAACAAAAGTTCGACATGTGAAAATTTCCGCCAAAGGCAGTGCGGGATGGGGTTACACAACACAAAGTGTCGACATGTGAAAATTTACCCAAGGTGCTAAGTTGGGGCTGCAGACACAAAGTGTCGGCACATGAAAATTCACGCGCAGGCACGTTGAAGCGCACAACACAAAGTGTCGACATGCGAAAATTTTCACCCAAGGTGCGAGCTTAAGGGGTGAACAACACAAAGTGTCAACATGCGAAAATTCACACCCAAGGCATAGGATGGGGGTGCACAACACAAAGTGTCGACATGTGAAAATTCACCCGTAGGCGAGGTCTGGGCGCACAACACAAAGTGTCGACATGCGAAAATTTGACGCCAAAGGCTGGCCCAACAGGTAGGGGGTGCACAAACACAAAGTGTTAACATGTGAAAATTTGTGCGCCCAAGCATGGTAAGGGGCACCCATAACACAAAGTGTCGACATGCAAAATTGTGCCCAAGGCGCAGAGGCTGGGTGCACAACACAAAGTGTCGACATGTGAAAATTCACCCACATGAGGCAAGGCTAGGGGCGCACAACAAAAGTGTCGACATGTGAAAATCACGCCCAAGGTGCAGGGCGCACAACACAAAGTGTCGACATGCAAAATTCATGCCCAGGCAGGTGTGGGGTGCAGTCAGAGGCAAAACACAAAGTGTCGACATGTGAAAATTTGTGCCACAGATGGTGCAGTGCAGGGTGACAAACACAAAGTGTCGACATGTGAAAATTCAACGCCCAAAGGCGAGGCTGGGGCACAACACAAAGTGTCGACATGCGAAAATTCCCCAAGCCTGAGGCACAAATGGGGTGCACACACAAATGTCGACATGTGAAAATTCATTCCCAAGGCACAAAGTGCAGGGGTATACCACAAAATGTCGACATGCAAAATTTTCACCTGCAAGGCGCGGTTGGGGGCTGCACAAAAAGTGTCGACATGCCCAAGGCGTGAGGCTTGAGGGTGCACACACAAAGTGTGTCGACATGTGAAAATTAATATCAAAGTGCACGGTATGGGGGCACATACACAAAGTGTCCGACATGTGAAAATTTGCGCGACCAAGTAATAGAAGGTGGGGTGCACAACACAAAGTGTCGACATGTGAAAATTTGTGCCCATGGCGCAGTGAGGGCCACAACACAAAGTGTCGACATGCGAAAATTTGAGCCAAAGGCTGTGAGGGCACACAACACAAAGTTCGACATGTTAAAATTTTTGCCCAAGGTGCGAAAATGGCTTAGGGTGCTGATGACAAAAGTGTCGACATGTGAAAATTCACGCCCAAGGCGCAGGCATGAGCGCACAACACAAAGTGTCGACATGTGAAAATTTGTGCCCATGGCAAGCAGGCTGAAGTCAGGTGAACAACACAAAGTGTCGACATGTAAAAATTCACGCCCAAGGCGCAGGTTGGGGCGGGCACAACACAAAGTGTCGACATGGAAAAAATTCCACCCAATGCACGCGAGGCAGTGGCTTACAACACAAAGTGTCAACATGTAAAAATTGTGCAAGGCGCAGCGCACAACACATAGTGTCGACATGGAAAATTTTTTGCGCGAAAGGTGCGCAGGTGGGGTGCATAACACAAAGTGTTGACATGCGAAAATTTGTGCCCAAGGCATGGATGGGGCACACAACAAAAAGTGTCGACATGTGAAAAATCATGCCCAAGGCACAAGTGGGGAGTGCACAACAAAAAGTGTCGACATGTGAAATAAGCACCCAAGGCTTAGGTTGGGGATGCACAACACAAAGTGTCGACATGGAAAATTCACACCCAAGGCGCAAGCTTTGGTGCACAACACAAAGTGTCGACATGTGAAAATTCACACCCATGGCACAAGGTTTGAGGGTGCTGTACAACAAAATGTCAACATGTGAAAATTTGCACCCAAAGAGTAGGTTGGGGGCACACAACACTGAAGTGTGGACATGCAAAAATTCACTCCAAAGCACATGTGCTATGGCGCACAACACAAAGTGTCGACATGCAAAAAATTTTGCCCATGGCACAAGTTAGGGGTGCCAAAACACAAAGTGTCGACATGCAAAAATTTGTGAGAGGCTCGGGCTAGGGGGTGCAAACACAAAGTGTCGACATGTTAAAATTTGTTATTAAGCATAGAATGGGGGTGCACAACACAAAGTGTCGACATGCGAAAAATTGTGCAAAGGCACAAAGTCAAGGCGTGCACAACAAAAAGTGATGACATGTGAAAATACGCGCCCAAGGCTCGGGTTGGGGTGCACAACACTAAGTGTCGACATGCAAAAATTCACCCAGGCGCGTAGGTAGGGGAACACAACACAAAGTGTCGACATGCGAAAATTCAAGCCCAAGGTGAAGGTGGGGTCAAAACACAAAGTTTTGACATGAAAAAATTCAATCCCAAGGCGAAGGCTGGGGGAACACAACACAAAGTGTCGACATGTGAAAATTCATGCCCAAGGTGCAGGATGGGGGTGAACAAGACAAAGTGTCGACATGTGAAAATTCACACCCAAGGCGCAGGTTAGGGGCACACAACATAAAGTGTCAACATGAAAAAATTTACACCCAAGGCGCTGGTTGGGGGTGCACAACACCAAGTGTCGACATGCAAAAATTCATTCCCAAGGCACAGGCTAGGGGTGCACAACACAAAGTGTCGACATGTGAAAAATTGTACCCAAGGGCGTGCAAGTTGGGGCGCCTGACACAAAAGTGTCGACATGAAAAAAATTGTGCCCAAGATGCCAGCTGGGGGCACACAACACAAAGTGTCAACATGTAAAAATTCACACCCAAGGCGCAGGATGGGGGTGAAGAACACAAAGTGTCGACATGCAAAAATTCATGCGCAAGGCGTAGGTTTGGGGTGCACAACACAAAGTGCCAACATTCAAAAAACACCCAAGCGCGTAGGTTAGGGGTCTGCACATACACAAAGTTTCGATATGTAAAAATCATGCTCAAGTCCCTGGATGGGGTGCAAACCAAAAGTGTCAATATGCAAAAAAATTTTGCCCAAGTGTACGGTGGGGGTTAATGACACAAAGTGTCAACATGTGAAAATTCATGCCTAAGGTATAGGGTTGGGTAAACAACACAAAGTGTCGAAATGTGAAAATTACACCTAAGGCATAGGCTAGGGCACACAACACAAAGTGTCGACATGCTAAAATTTTCACCCAAGGCACGAGTTAGGGGTGCACAACACAAAGTGTCAACATGTAAAATATTCATTCCCAGGCATTGGATGGGCCTGCATAAACAAAGTGTCGAATATGTAAAATTCATACCCACGAGGCATAGAGGCGCACAACACAAAGTGTCGACATGTAAAAATTTACACCTAAGGAATAGGTTAAAGGCACACAAAACAAAGTGTCGACATGTGAAAATTCATTCCCAAGGCACGGCAAACGAGGGCACCTGACACAAAATGTCAACATGCGAAAATTTGTGCCAAGGCGCAGGGCTGGGAGTGCACAACACAAAGTGTCGACATGCACGAAAAATTCACAAGGTGCAGGCTAGGGGTGCACAACACAAAGTGTCGACATGCAAAAATCACGCCCGAAGGCACAGTGTCAGGCGCCAACACTAAAGTGTTGACATGCAAAATTCATGCCCATGGTGTAAGTTTGGGGCCTGAAAACACAAATTGTCGACATGTGAAAATTTGTGCCCAGGCAGCTTTGGTGATGTGACAACACAAAGTGTCGACATGCAAAATTTAACACCTAAGGCATAGGTGGGGCTCACACAACACAAATTGTCAACATTTAAAAATTTGTGCCCAGGTGTAGGCTTGGGGTGCCTGACACAAAGTGTCGACATGTGAAAATTTCGTACCCAGGCGCGTAGGCAGGGGCGCACAACATAAAGTGTCGACATGTGAAAATTTGTGCCCAAGCACAAGGTGGGCACACAACACAAAGTATTGACATCCAAAATATTGTACCCAAGGTGCAGCTAGTGGGATTACACAACACAAAGTGTCGACATGTGAAAATTTGCACCAGGCGCGAGTGGGTGTGCACAACACAAAGTGTCGACATGCAAAAATGCGTGCCCAAAGCGCTGGTTGTGGGCGCACAACACAAAATGTCGACATGTGAAAATTTTCACCCAAGGTGTAGGTTGGGGCGGAAAACACAAAGTGTCGACATGTAAAAATTTTGTCCCAAGGCGATGGATGGGGTGCACAACACAAAGTGTTAATATGTGAAAATTCATGCCCAAGATGAAGGATGAGGGCACACAACAAAAAGTGTGGACATGTAAAAATTCATGCCCAAGGCGCGAGTGTCAGGCACACAACACAAAGTGTCGACATGCAAAAATTCATGCCTAAGGCATAGGTTAGGGCGCACAACACAAAGTGTTGACATGTAAAAATTTGCACCCAAGTAAGGTAACATTGGGCGAAAACACAAAGTGTCGACATGTGAAAATTCACACCCAAGCACTGGGGCACAACACAAAGTGTCAACATGTGAAAATTTGCGCCCAAGATGCAGGCTGGGGGTGCAACAACACAAAGTGTCGACATGCGAAAATTCACACAAAGCGCAGGTCAGGTGCACAACACAAAGTGTCAACATGTAAAAATTTGTACGAAGGCGCGGAGGTTGGGGGCACACAACACAAAGTGTTGACATTCAAAAATTTTCACCCAAGGCGCAGGTTGGGAGTGCACAACACAAAGTGTCGATATGCAAAAATTCATGCTCAAGGCACTTGGATGGGGTGTAAAACAACAAAGTGTCAATATGTGAAAATTCACTTCCTGGCACGGGCTGGTGGCTCACAACACAAAGTGTCGACATGTGAAAATTCACGCCTAAGGCATAGGCAGGGGGCACACAAAACAAAGTGTCGACATGTGAAAATTTGCAGCCAAGGCATAGGCTAGGGGCACACAACACAAAGTGTCGACATTTAAAATTTGAGCCTAAGGTGCAGCTGGGATTGCATAACAAAAAGTGTCGACATTCAAAAATTTGTGCCCAAGGAGAAAGCTTTGGCGCACAACACAAAGTGTTGACATATGAAAATTCGCCCCATGGCGCAAGTTTGGTACACAACACAAAGTGTCGACATGAAAAATTCATGCCCAGGTGCGGTGGGGAACACAACACAAAGTGTCGACATGTGAAAATTCACACCCAACGCACAGTGGGAGCATAACACAAAGTGTCAACATGTGAAAAATTGTGCAAGTTGGGGGCACACAAACACAAAGTGTCGACATGTGAATTTTTTGCCAAAGGTGCGGGTTAGGGGTGCACAACACAAAGTGTTGACATGTGAAAATTTGTGCCTAAGGCATAGGATGGGGGCGTAAAACACATAGTGTCGACATGTGAAAAATCTACCCAAGGCATAGGATGGCTATGCACAACAAAAAGTGACGACATGTGAAAATAAGCACCCAAGGCTCAGGCTGGGGGTGCACAACACAAAGTGTCAACATGCGAAAATTCACACCCAAGGCATAGGCTTTGGCACACAACACAAAGTTTGGACATGTGAAAAATTGCACCCATGGCGCAAGTAGAGGGTGCACAAATGAAAAAAGTGTCGACATGTGAAAATTCACACCCAAAGTGTAGGCTAGGGGCACACAAACACAAAGTGCGACATGTTAAAATTTGCGCACCCAGGCACAGTGCTATGGCGCACAACATAAAGTGTCGACATGTGAAAATTTGTGCCCATGGTGCAAGCTGGGGGTGCACAACACAAAGTGTCGACATGCGATAATTTGTGAGAAAGGCTCAGGCTAGGGGCACACAACACAAAGTTTCGACATCTTAAAATTTGTGCCCAAGGCACAGAATGGGGGCGCACAACACAAAGTGTCGACATGTGAAAAATCGTGCCCAATGCATAGAATGTGCAGGTGCACAACAAAAAGTGATGACATGTTAAAATACATGCCCAAGGCTCAAAGTGTCAGGGTGCACAACACAAAGTGTCGACATGCAAAACTTCACATGCAGGCGCGGTCAGGCACACAACACAAAGTGTGACATGCGTAAATTCACACCCAAGGCGCAGATGGGGTGCACAACACAAAGTGTCGACATGCAAAATTCCATCCCAAGGCATTGGTTGAGGGTGCACAACACAAAGTGTCGACATGTAAAAATTTGTTCCCAAGGCGAAGGTTGGGGCACACAACAAAAGTGTCGACATGTGAAAATTTGTACCAACGCCCCGAGGCGCGAGGGCACTTGAACAACACAAAGTGTCGACATGTGAAAATTCACACCCAAGGCGCAGGGTGAGGGCAACAACACAAAGTGTCGACATGCAAAAATTCATGCCCAATGCATAGGGTGGGGAACACAAAACCAAGTGTCGACATGTAAAAATTCATGCCCAAGGCACAGTGGGCGCTCTTGAACACAAAGTGTCGACATGTGAAAATTTACACCCATGGCTGCAAGTTGGGGTGCACAACACAAAGTGTCGACATGTGAAAATTCACGCCAAAAGCACAGTGGGGCTGACAAACAAAAGTGTCGACATGAAAAAATTCATGAACAAGGCGGAGGCTGGGGGTGCATAACACAAAGTGTCAACATGTGAAAAATTGTGCCCAAGGCGCAGGTTGGGGGCGTAATACACAAAGTTTCGACATGTAAAAATTTGTGCTTAAGGCTGCAGGGGGCACATAACACAAACTATCGACATGTGAAAATTCATGCCCAAGGCACAAGCTGGGGGCGCACAACACAAAGTGTCGACATGTGAAAATTCGCTCCCAAGGTGCAGGCTGGGGGTGCATAACACAAAGTGTCAACATGTAAAAATTCGTGCTCAAGGCGCAGGCATGGGCAACACAACACAAAGTTTCGACATGTGAAAGTTCATGCCCAAGTGCAGGCTTCAGGGGGTGCACAACACAAATGTCAACATGCAAAAATTTGCACCCAGGCATAGGTCAGGGAACACAACACAAAGTGTCGACATGCGAAAATTCACACCCAAGGCACAAAGTGGGGGCTGCACAAAAAAATTGTTGACATGAAAAAATTTGTGCCCATGGCACAAGTAAAGTCAGCACAACACAAAGTGTCGACATGTAAAAATTTGTGCCTAAGGCGCAGATCAGTCACACAACACAAAGTGTCAACATGTGAAAATTCACACCCAAGGCATAGGCTCGTGGTTCATAACACAAAGTGTCGACATGTGAAAATTTGTGCCCAAGGCGCAGGCTGGGGGTGCACAACACAAAGTGTTGACATGTGAAAATTCATGCCCAAGGCGCAGGGGGCAATAAACAAAGTGTTGACATGTGAAAATTCATGCCCAAAGCACAGTTGCGGGCGCACAACACAAAGTGTCGACATGCAAAATACGCCCAGGCGTAGGTGAGAGCGCACAACACAAAGTGTCGACATGTGAAAATTTGCCCAAGGCACAGTCAGGGGCGCAACTAAAAGTGTCGACATGTAAAAATTCACGCCCAAGGTGCAGTGGGGTTCTATTGTTGCAAATCAGCAAAGACCACGGATGTTGATAAGATTTCTAGTTTGATATTTTAGATATCCGGTGTGATTTCACAACATTGAATCCTCTCCCCAAGTGTGGGACTTACAAAATGGAAGAGGAATCTCTAGATTAGAGGTTGGTTCCTCAACTCCTCCGATCAGCTATTTTACTTGCACAATTGCAGAGAGTTTAAACTCCTAAATCTACCCTAAATTCCAAAGGGACAAGGATAGAAAATGCAAAAAAAGAAAGAACTAATGCTAATAGGTGATGCACCAAAGGAGTTATAGACACTTGATGCTACATGAAATACATAATGCATAAGGAAACATACACAAAACATGAACAAATTCTCAAAATGTAATGAAAGATAAAGAAAGCAATGATAGATATATGAAAGGATTGAGGGATTTTAATCACGAACATATATCAACATTTCAGATCCAATACAAGATTACATTACGGTGATCCGTAGGCAAGAAAAGGTGCTACATTACATGGAAAGGTAAAATTTCTTCATAAATTCTGCCAAGGAGGAAGAAAAATGAAGTTGCAGAGCTGAAAAAGTGTCTCCCCTTTGCAAAATGAACTCATTTTGTTTTTTGACAGTCTGCAAACCATGACCCGGGAGAGAGAAATGTGGGAAAAAGTGCAAGGGGTTCCACCATTGACCAAAATGCCATCAAAATAGCATGGGTTCCCCTTGACAGACCCATTCACTAACATTTTTAACCATGCTGGGAGAGAATGCGAGCCATTCTTCATTAAAAATAGTGGTAAAATGTCATTTCGCCCATGACCACGTGCCAGAGGTGTTTCTTAATTTTCTCTCTCCAAATTCCACAAAAATGCAAAAATGACCTCGGAATCTTCTATAGAATTTCACCAGCTTTCCATTGATATAAAGAATGTGAAAAACTTAGCTCTGGATCGAAAGATATGGCCATTTGAAGTTTTAGGGCAAAATAGGGCCAAATCGGGTTGGCGGGCAAAAATTCAAATTTTTGCACCTTTTTGGTCATTTGGAAAATTTTCCAAAATTTCCCTGCGCTCCGCCACTCTAGGTGCCACATGGTGGCATCTCATTAGCCACGGGCCTTTCAGGGGAAACTTTTCCCAAAAAACTCCGCCGAGCCATAACTTCATATATACATGGAGTTAGGAGGAAAACTTTACCTTCTACGGAAAGTTAGCTCTATCGAATGGGGTCATTTCTAGAAGGTTTTGAGTGCCTGAAAGAAAAATTTTGTGACTGAGGCACAAGAGAGGGAAGAATGGGAGGAGTTAGCCACAAAATGAGTAGGGGGCACATTTTGGATAACAGGTGCACAACACAAAGTTTCGACATGCGAAAAATCACATCCAAGGCCCAGGTTAGGGGTGCACAACATAGGCGTAGGTTAGGGCACAAACACGGGCGTAGGTTAGGGGGCTGCACAACACAAAGTGTCAACATGTGAAAATTTTCACCCAAGGCATAGGTTGGGGGTGCACAACACAAAGTGTCAGACATGAAAAAATTCATGCCCAAGGCATTGGATGGGGGTGCACAACACAAAGTGTCAATATGTGAAAATTCATGCCCAAGGCATAGGCTGCGGCACACAACACAAAGTGTCGACATGTGAAAATTTGCGGCCAAGGCACAGGCTGGGGGCACACAACATAAAATGTCAACATGCAAAAATTTGTGCCTAAGGCGTAGGCTGGGGGCGCATAACACAAAGTGTCGACATGCAAAAATTCATGCCAAGGCGCATAGCTAGGGCGCCTGACCAACACAAAGTGTCGACATGAAAATTTGCACATGCCCAGGCACAAGATTGGGGGTGCACAACACAAAGTGTTGACATGTAAAAATTCATGCCCATGGTGCAAGTCGAGGGCACACAACACAAAGTGTCGACATGTAAAAATTTGTGCCCAGCCGGCTGGTGGTCTGAAACACAAAGTGAAAATTCAAACACAAAGTGTCGATATGTGAACAAAGTTCACACCAACATGTGAAAATTCAAACACAAGGCATAGGGCTTGGGGCATAACACAAAGTGTCGACATGTGAAAAATTGTTCCCAAGGTGTAGGCTTGGGGCGCACGACACAAATTGTCGACATGAGAAAATTCGTGCCTAAGGCGTAGGCTAGGGGCACTCAACACAAAGTGTCGACATGTGAAAATACACACCCAAGGCATAGGTGGGGTGCACAACACAAAGTGTCGACATGTAAAAATTTGCATCCAAAGTGTAGGTTGGGGGCATACAACACAAAAAGCAGTGTCGACATGCAAATTTTTTCCCAAGGCGTACGTTGGGGTGCACAACACAAAGTGTCGACATGCAAAAATTCATGCAAAAGGCGCTGGATTGGGGTGCACAACACAAAGTTTCAATATGTGAAAATTCATGCCCAAGGCACAGACTGGGGGTGCACAAAGAAAAGTGTCGACATTTAAAAATTCATGCCCAAGGCGTAGGCTGAGGGCACACAACACAAAGTGTCAACATGCAAAAATTCACACCCAAGGTGCAGGCTGGGGGCACACAACACAAAGTGTCGACATATAAAAATTCACACCCAAGGCATACTGGGGGGCAAAACACAAAGTGTCTACATGCAAAAATTCATGCCCAAGGCGCAGTGGGGCAACAACAAAAAGTATCAACATGTGAAAATTAGTGGCCAATCACGTAGGCTAGGGATGCACAACACAAAGTGTCGACATGCAAAAATTTGTTCCTAAGGCGCAGGGGTGAACAACACAAAGTGTCGACATGCAAAAATTTGCACCCAAGTAAAGGTGGGGTCACACAACACAAAGTGTCGACATGCAAAAATCATGCCCAAGGCACGAGTGCGAGGGCACACACAAAAAAGTGACAACATGTGAAAATACGTGCCCAAGGCGCAGTCAGGGGCACACAACACAAAGTGTCGACATGCACGAAAATTTGCACCCAAGGCGCAGGATGGGGACGCATAACACAAAGTGTTGAGATGTGAAAATTCGTGCCCAAGGCATAGGTCAGGGGCGCACAACACAAAGTGTCGACATGTGAAATTTCATGCCCAAGGCGTAGATCAAAGGGGCACACAACACAAAGTGTCAACATGTGAAAATTTTCACCCAAGGCGCAGTCCACAGGGCATAGAACAAAAGTGTCGACATGTAAAAGTTCTTGGCCAGGTGCGAAGCTTAGGGTGCACAACACAAAGTTTCAACATGTGAAAATTCATGCCCAAGGTGTAGGTTGGGGTGCACAACACAAAGTGTCGACATGCAAAAATTTTTGCCCAAGGCGTAGGGTCAGTGCGAACAACACAAAGTGTTTACATGCAAAATTCACACCTAAGGCATAGGTTGGGGCACTCAACAAAAGTGTCGACATCAAAAATTTGCGGCCATGGTGCAAGATGGGGTGCACAACAAAAGTGTCGACATGTTAAAATTTGTGCTAAAGGTGCAGGATGGGGGTGAATAACACAAAGTGTCGACATGCAAAAATTTGAACCCGAGGAATAGGAGGGGGGTGCACACCACAAAGTGTCGACATGAAAAAATTGTACCCAAGGCATAGGCTTGGGGTGCACAACAAAAAGTGATGACATGTGAAAATACACGCCCAAGGCTCAGGCTGGGGGTGCACAACACAAAGTGTCGACATGTGAAAATTCACACGCAAGGCGTAGGCTGGGGATATAAAACACAAAGTGTCGACATGTGAAAATTCACACCTAAGGAGCGCAGTGCAAGTGCACAACACAAAGTGTCGACATGCAAAAATTCCCCCAAGGCATAGGCTGGGGGCACACAACACAAAGTGTCGACATGCGAAAATTCACATGTAAGGTGCGGATGGGGGCACACAACACAAAGTGTCGATGTGTGAAAATTTACACCCAAGGTGTAGGTTGAAGGCAAACAACACAAAGTGTTAACATGTAAAAATTCATGCCCAAGGCGCAACCTAGGGGCACACAACACAAAGTGTCAAATGTGAAAATTTGTGCCAATGGCGCAAGTTGGGGGCACACAACACAAAGTGTCGACATGTGAAAATATGTGCCCAAGGCGTAGGTTGGGGGCGCACAACACAAAGTGTCGACATGGAAAAATTCATGCCCAAGGCATAGGCTTGGAGGTACATAACACAAAGTGTCGACATGTGAAAATGTGCACCCAAGGCGCAGTCAAGCGCACAACACAAAGTGTCGACATGCGAAAATTCATGCCCAGTGCAGTCAGGTATGCACAAAACAATGTGTCGACATGTGAAAATTCATGCCCAAGGCATGGCAAAGGGGCACATAACACAAAGTGTCGATATGCAAAATACACGCCTAATGCGCAGTTGGGAGCGCATGACACAAAAGTGTCGACATGTGAAAATTTGTGCACAAGGCATAGGCTAGGGCGCACAACTAAAAGTGTCGACATGTGAAAATTTTAACCAAAGGTGTAGGTTGGGGGTGCACAACACAAAGTGTTGACATGAAAAAACTCGTGCCTAAGGCATTAGATGGGTGTGCACAACACAAAGTATTGACATTTGAAAATTTATGCCAAGGCGTAAATTCTGGGGCGCACAACACAAAGAGTCGACATGTAAAAATTCCGCCCAGGCGTAGTGGGGTGCACAACTAAAAGTGTCGACATGCAAAAATTCATGCCCAAAGGCATAGGCTGGCACAGAACACAAAATGTCAACATGTGAAAATTTCCACCCAAGGCACAAGACTGGGGTACACAACACAAAGTGTCGACATGTGAAAATTCTCACCCAAGGCACGAGTTAGGGGCACACAACACAAAGTGTTGACATGTGAAAATTCATGCCCAAGGCGCGAGTTAGGGGGTGCACGACACAAAAGTGTCGACATGCAAAACTTCACGTCCAAGGCGTAGTGCTAGGGCACACAACACAAAGTGTCGACATGTGAAAATTTACACCCAAGGCGCAGGGCTTGGCGCACAACACAAAGTGTCGACATGAAAAAATTCACGCCCAAGGTGCAAGTCTAGGGCACACAACACAAAGTGTCGACATGTGAAAATTTTCACCCAAGGAATAGGTGGGGGTGCACAACATAAAAGTTTCGACATGAAAAAATTCGCACCCAAGGCACAAGATGAGGGCGCATAACACAAAGTGTCAACATGCGAAAATTTTCACCTTATGCGTAGGCTAGGGGCACAACACAAAGTGTCGACATGTGGAAATTCGCGCCCAAGGTATAGGTCAGGCACACAACACACAAGTGTCAACATGTAAAAATTCATGCCCAAGGCGCAGTCAGGGTGCACAACACAAAGTGTCGACATGTGAAAATTCACACCTAAGGCATAAGTTGGGGGTGCACGACATAAAGTGTCGACATGCAAAAATTCACACCCAAGGCACAAAGCTAGGGCGCATAACACAGAGTGTCAACATGTGAAAATTTACACCCAAGGCGTAGGCTGGGGTCGCACAACACAAAGTGTTGACATGTCAAAATCCATGCCCAAGGCCTAGGCTAGGGGCACACAACACAAGTGTCGACATGTGAAATTTCACGCCCAAGGCGCAGTAAGCTCGGGGCACACAACACAAAGTAACGACATGTAAAAATTCATGCCCAAGGCACAGTGGGGGGCACACAAAGTGTCACATGCGAAAATTTCCCAAGGCGCAGTTTCAAGGCGCACAACACAAAGTGTCGACATGCAAAATTCATGCCCAAGGCGTAGGTGGGACGCATAACACAAAGTGTCGAAATGTGAAAATTCACACCCAAGGCATAGGCTAGGGGTGCACCAAAAGTTTTGACATGTGAAAATTCACGCCCAAGGCACAGTCAGGGGGCACACAACACAAATTGTCAACATGTGAAAATTTGCACCCAAGGCACAGGCTCGGGGCACACAACACAAAGTGTCGACATGTGAAAATTCACGCCCAAGGTGCAAGCTTGGGGTCAAAACACAAAGTGTCAACATGCGAAAATTCACGCCCAAGGCATAGGATGTGGGCGCACAACACAATGTGTTGACATGCGAAAATTCACACCCAAGGCTCGGCATGGGTGCACAACACAAAGTGTCGACATGTGAAAATTTGTGCCCATGGCGCAAGTCAGGCGTCTGACACAACGTGTCGACATGTAAAAATTTGTGCCCAAGGCGTAGAGGTCGGTGGTGCACACAACACAAAGTGTCGACATGTGAAAATTCACGCCCAAGGCACGAGTGGGGGTACACAAAAAAAGTGTTGACATGGAAAATTTGTGCCCAAGGCGAAGGCTAGGGCGCACAAACATAAAGAATCGACATGTGAAAATTCGAGCCTAAGGCATATAGGTTGGGAGTGCACAACAAAATGTGACGACATGCGAAAATACACACACAAGGCGTAGGTTGGGGCACACAAAACACAAAGTGTCAAATGTGAAAATTCATGCCTAAAAATTCATGCCCAAGGCACACAAAGTGTCAGGCTTATGTGAAAATTTTTGGACGCACAACAAAACAAAGTGTGAACATGTGAAAATTCACGCCCAAGGTGCGCAGTGGAGGTGCACAACACAAAGTGTCGACATGTGAAAATTCATGCCCAAGGCGTCAGTACACAAAACAAATTATCGACATGCAAAAATTCACACCCAAGGCACATGTCAAGGTGCACAACACAAAGTCTCGACATGTTAAAATTTGTTCCCATGGTGCAAGATGGGGGTGCACAACATAGTGTCAACATGTGGAAATTTGTGCCCAAGGCTCAGGATGGGGCGCACAACACAAAGTGTCGAATGCAAAATTCACACGCAAGGCGCAGGTTAGGGGCACATAACACAAAGTGTCAACATGTTAAAATTTGTGCCCAAGGCGCATCCTGGGGAGAACAACACAAAGTGTCGACATGCAAAAATCCCCCAAGGCATAGGTCAGGGGTGCACAACACAAAGTGTCGACATGTAAAAATTCACACATAAGGTGCAGGCTTGGGGCACACAACACAAAGTTTAGACATGTGAAAGTTCATGCCCAAGGCGCAGTCAGGGGGCACATAACACAAACTGTTGACATGTAAAAATTCACACCCAAGTGCACAGTTGCAGGTGTGCACACACAAAGTTTTGACATGTAAAAATTTGTTCCCATGGCGCAAGTCAGCACACAACACATAGTTTCAACTTCCAAATATTCACACCCAAGTCACATGTTGGAGGTGCACAACACAAAGTGTCAACATGTGAAAATTTTGCCCAAGGCGCAGTAGGGCGCATAACACAAAGTGTTGACATGTGAAAATTCACGCCCAAGGCATAGTCTGGGGCACACAACACAAAGTGTCGACATGTGAAAATTCACACCCAAGGCGCAGTCGGTGGTGCGGCATAACACAAAGTGTCGACATGCAAAAATTCACACCTAATGCATAGGCTAGGTGTACACAACATAAAGTGTCGACATGTAAAAATTTGAGCCCAAGGCACAAGTCCTGGGGCGCACAACACAAAGTGTCAACATGCGAAAAGTTGTGCCCAAGGCATAGGTTGTCAGGGCGCACAACACAAAGTGTTGAAATGTGAAAATTCATCCCTAAGGCGCAGTCAGGTGGACAACACAAAGTGTCGACATGTTAAAATTCACGCCAAAGCATAAGTCAGGGCGTGTACAACACAAAGTATCGACATGCAAAATTCACGCCCAAGGTGCGGGTTGGGGCGCACAACAAAAGTGTCGACATGCAAAAATTTATGCCCAAGGTGCAGGCTTGGGCACACAACACAAAGTGTCGACATGTGAAAATTCATGCCCAAGGAACAGTCAGTGGGGCACACAACACAAAGTGTCGACATGCGAAACTTCAGCTCTGCATATCATCCGGAGATGGATGGATAGACCGAGAGAGTCAATCAAGTTTTAGAGGACATGTTAAGAATGTATTGCATGGACCAGCAGTATAAATGGGAGGAATACCTTCTCACTGGTTGAATTTGCCTATAATAATACATACCACGCCTCTTTAAAAATGGCACCCTTTGAAGCATTGTATGGAAGAAAATGTAGAACCCTTGTTAGTGGGGACAGCATAGAGGACATATAGGTAATTAGGCCAGAAATCCTCACGGAAATGGAACAACAAATCAAAATGATTCGGGAACATCTAAAGGAGGCTGCCAATAGGAAAAAGAGTTATGCAAACTTAAAGCGGGTTGATAGGAATTATAAACTTGGTGAGAAGGTCTTTCTTCAAGTTAAGCCAAAAAAGAGCTCAATAACTTTTGGCAAGGCTGCCAGTTGTTGCCACGCTTACGTGGGACCTTTTGAAATTGTTGAAATAATCAACCCCGTAGTTTATCGTTTAGCATTACCTCCGCTTTATCACAAATGCATGATGTTTTTCATATTTCTTTGCTTAAGAAATACGTATGTGCATTTATCACATGTGCTAATTGAATTCCTTATAGGTCCAAGACCCGGGAATAATCGTGGTTAAGCCCATTCAAGTGTTGGGAACTCGCCAGTTGAACTTAAGAAATCGTGAAGTGAATCAATGTAAGGTCCAGTGGGACCAGTTTAGTGAAGAAAGTGCAACTTGGGAAAATCTCGAAGAAATGAGATCTACTTTTCCATACTTGTTTGATCAAAATTGAAATTTGAAAAACTGATAATTCTACCAAATTTAGACAATTATTGGTTTATTTTACAGTTATCTTAAAACACTGTTTTAAAGAGTGAATCGTTTTTGGTATGAACTTATGAATGGAAGGAAAATAACTGAATTTTATCCTAGAAACTCCTTGAATTGGTTAATTTGATCATCGGGACGATGATTCTTTAAGAAGGGAGGAATGTAATGCCTTGATTTTTGTAAGTTATCATGGTAATTACCTTTCATGATGTTGTAATCTAGAAATGAAGATAAATATGTTAAGACACATCTTTTGATCTTAGAGGAATGTGTTGCTGATCTGGACCCTTGTTTGTTGTAACTTGATACTTGGGACAAAAGTTATTATTGCTTGTGTGATTGCTAATGAGACAACAGACTTTCCATATGCTTGATGAACTCTATTCGCTGATTGACAACACACCTTGAATCAATTCCATTGATCCAAGGTATGTTGTGGCCTTCTTATGATCGCTTTGTCGATTTACTTTTAAACTAGACTGAAGGTTGATATAAATGTTGCAGCACCTAATTTCAGGTATGAATATCTGGTACGTAGATGCCAATGAAAAAGGTTCGATTCTTGAACCACACACCATTGTAATGCTAGATAGCGTAAGATGATAAGGGCCTGGATGCAAGTGGCACAAGTATGTGGAACTTAGGACGAAATGTCCTGCTTAATATTGAATATGACTGTCAGTGGAAAGACTTGATATGGAAACTAGTTAATTAAATATTAGGGGATTAAACCCTAACCTACCCCTAAGTTTTATCTTATACCCTAACTACTATCCTATATGGATTTTAGATTTCATAAGGGAGAAAATAGATATAAATTCCATTAACCTATGAACTAGGCGAATGACCTAGATATGGACTATTAAAATCCTAAACTAATCCTAACCTAAGGAAGGGGACGCATAGACCCATGTGGATGGAAAGGATAAGGGGGAAGGTAGGAAATTTAATGGGACAAGAAAATGAAGTCCTTACATGTACACGGGCCAAGTTTGGCGAACAAAGAAAAGTTGGAGGCGTTCAACTAGCTTAGAAACTAAATGGAATTTATATGCAAATTTGAAATTTGGAAACTCACCAACCCGAGTCGGTGGTGGCATGAGGAATGAGGAAAGGCAGTGCATTCAATGCATTAATTATCTTGGTCTTAGCGACCATCTCGCCTTGGAAAGAGGATAGAGGAAAAAGGAAAATTGTTTGTTGCTGTGTGCATTTGGATTTTAGTTGCTCTGCATTTTGTTTCTCCATGGTTCTGTCGAACCAGCTGTGTTTTGATTATTATCTCTATTCTTTGGAAAAACAAAGGCTATTCTTGAGCCTGTGGAAGTTAGTGACTGGTTGGGAAGCTTTGGCCGAGGACATCATGTGGAGAGAAACAACTCTAGTGGGTGCGGTTTTCTTGAGCCACAAGAAAAATTAATAGGCATGTTAAGCCCTTCTCCTTAAACCACTTGCTTTTGCTTAATATTCTCATTAAAACAACCCCGCTCTTATGATGGGGGTTTTGGTTACTTGATTTGACTATTACGTGAGATGATTTCGAGTTGAGTCATTTTCTTTTGATGTATGCGGCTGGCTTGAGCATTCTTTGCATAATGATTAATTAATACACTATCCTTGCTTTGTGTGGTTCGTTTCGGCAGTGTTGGGTATTCACTTTATTACCATTTTGTGTTGTGCTAATAAATACAAGAGATAAATGAATATCACTTATAAGTTTTGAGCATTCTTGTGAAAATGAAAAGATGAGATGATTTGTATGTCCTGGTTGAACTGTCCTCCTTGAAAGAATGAACACGACTTGGGTATTCTCGGTGTTTGAAGAAAATGATTGTTCTTCTTATTGAAATCATTAATAAATTATGCTTTTCTCTTTGCTTTGCTTCAAAATCAAGGAATGGGAAAGAGGATTTTATTAGCATTTCGGATGCGGTTTGATCTTCTAGTATTAACTGTCATCATGAAAACAAACATAGCTTAGTATTTCTGTGCAAATGAATGAAACAAATGAGATTTGGCTTACTATTGAGATTTTTTTGACTGTACCGTGCTTATGCATCTATTACCCTATGTGGGTTTGCATTGATAAAGGCATTGTTATGCGAATATTGTATTTCTGAGTTCAGTGTGTGGAAACGTTTGGGAAAAACAAAGCTGTGGTGATATAATTAGACTATTATGCGAGTTATAATTCCTTGATGTTTTTCATTGCATAAAACATGGGTTCCATAGGATAGTAAGGTTATTGTAGCATCTTACTTTGCTGTACTAATTTGATATGGTATTATACCTGCTAGTTCTTAGTATTGATAGAGGACTGTTGGAAGGAAGTTTTAATCGACGAGGAACAAAAAAATCAGTCTATATAATATACTTGAGTAGAGCATGTAAATTATATTGTGTCTTGTTGAACTCAAGGATATATATATATATATATATATGTGTATGTATTTTTAAGGATTGTGGACCTTTCATCGTTTTCATTAAGAACAAAATATGAATGGAATTATTCTTTGTTGTTGGAAAGTGAAAAATCTCATTATTAGGATGAAAGTGTGATTGGTTGTAGTCACTATACACTCTTGCATGTTATAAAGACGTGAATGTCTGTAGAGTGAAATGTTTAAAAGGAAATGATTACGTTATAGGTTCTTTTGGTACTAATGTTTATAGACTAGTTGCAATGAACTCTGGTCAACTTTTTGGAAAGGTAATAGTAGTTTTCAATTACTGAATATACTACTCTATGAATGAATTATACTATTGGAGTATGTCTGCTCTAAATAAGAGGTATTTGGATAGACAGAAGAAGAGGTGATATGATCTTGCTCCCTTATATTCGATTATTGATTTTCATTTATTTCTCTTTGGACTGTTATCATTGATTGATATCACGTTTGGATTAAAAAATTCTAGTACAGCTATGAGGAAAAGAAAGAGAGTGTGAATGGATAATTTGAATTAACGATCATTTTTCTCTCATACAGTTGGAAATCTATAATTGTTATGGAACAATTTCAGTCTCGCTTGAGTTAAGCATTTGTATTTAATTGTTGTTTTCTTGTTCTCTTGAAATTTGATTGTTTGAAATCGATGAGTTATATGAAAGAAGGGACAATAATTCGGTTTAGATTTTAGTTAAGATCTATCTTTTGAATTCACAACTATTGTAAGAGAATGGAATTGATAGCATTTATGTTAGAACAACAGTTGCATAATTGTGTTTTTAGTTCTTACAGATGTTTGTAATCTAGAACTGTTGAAGGAAATTACTTCTTGTAATAATTATTTGGGAAAGAGGGCAGTAATCCTTTGTTTGATTAGGAGGGTTATTGGATGATTGAGTTGATATGTTGTTCATCCTTTTTGGTATTTAATTCTTGAATGATGTTCATATTAATGTTTCATAAAAGTAGGGTTCTTTTATTGAGACAGTTAATTAAAAGCACCTCATTTTAATGACAAGTGCTTAATATGCTCAGTTCAATGAACTGACCCATGCAAGTAATTTTATAGATGAAACTTGAGTATAAATGAAGACATGGTTGTTTTTGATACTTCTTTGATTAACTAAAGATGGATTGTATTGATAGCCATTACTCCTCCATGAGGAAATGAGAAAGGAAGAAGTTACTTGTTTGTTGCAAATCAAGCAGCCCCCGGATGTAAATCGGGTTTCTAAATTGATGTTTTAGGCATCCAAAGGTGTGATTGCACAACATTGAAACCTCTCTCCAAGTGTGGGACGTGTAAAAATGAGAGAGGAATCTCTAGATTAGAGGCTGGTTCCTCAAACTCCTCTAATTAGATCTATTATTTACACAACTTTAGAGGTTTAGATCCTAATTTTATCTTAGATTGCAAGGAGACAGGGGATAAGAGATGCAAAAATTGAAACTAAACTAATAAGGGTGATACACCAAAGGAGTGGTGAACATTTTTATCATACAAATAGACACAAATCATAAATTGCAACATAAAACATCATGCATGTTGATAAGCTGTAATCAAAGGTTTGAAATGAAACAAACAACACATACAAAGGACTCAAGCATTCACAGAGCACCAGTATTGTGATTTTCAACATCAAAATCCTTGCATTCCAAACCAAAGAGGTAGAAAACTATTACAATCCTTGAAAAGATCTGATCCTTGCAAAAATCACTTGCTAAGGTGAAAATAGAAGCTTGCTATGTATAAAAAAGTGTTCCACCTTTGAAAAATGAGCCAATTTGGCTTTTACACGGTCATGGGTCAAGCCCAGAGAGAGAAAACATGAAAAAATGTGGGAGCCATTCCCATTAACCAAAATGAATTAAAAACAGCATGGAAGTCCTTACAAACCCATTCCCGACATTTTTGACCATGCTAGAGAAGAATGAGACTCATTTTGCATTAAAATTGGTTTTGAAATGTTAGTTCTTTCCATGGGCGCGTACTGAAGAATTTTTGATTTTCTCCCTCAAAAATGAATCAAAATTCAAAATTGACCATGGAATCTTATAGCTAATTTCACCATCTTTCCATTGATATAAAGAATGCCAAAATCTAAGCTCTGGATCGAAAGTTATGGTGATTTGAAGTTTTAGGGCAAAAATAGGCCAAAATCGGATCGGCGGGCAAAAAGTTTGAATTTTTACCCGTTTGGTCTTTGGAACATTTTTCAAATTTTCCCCACGCTCCACCACTCTAGGTGCCACATGGCATGTTCTGATTGGGCACGGTCCCTTCCTGACCATTTTTTCCTTCGGTCGCTTGGTGTTTTTTTCACCCTTGGACACATGGCAGCTCCTGATTGGCTGCGGGCCTTCTAGGGAAAAATTTCCCACCAAAACTCCACTGAGCCATAACTTGAAAAATACGTGGAGTTAGGAGGAAAAATTTACCTTTCTGGAAAGCTGAGAAAGAGCTCTATCCAATGGTTCCATTTCCAAAAGGTTTTGAGTTCCTGGAAAACAAAATATTCTGACTGAGGCACAAGAGAAGGAAAGATGTAAAGGAGTTAGCCACAAAATGAGCAGGGGGCACATTTGGATAACAATTTTGGTGACTCAGAGGGGTCATCTACCTACTGGATGAATGATCAGTAGCCTAAAGCAATCCATTGGGCATGGAGTCATGAGTAGTAGCCTAAAAACTGATCTGAACTTTGAAAACTTCCCTCTGAACCGCTTGAATCCCACTGGACATGGAGTTGTTCCCACCAAAATGCCATCAAAACGAATCAAGAGAGCGAAACCAACAAAGCACCAAAACTATGTACAAAATGAAAATCATACATGATCCAAATGGAACATGTAGAGTGTGCACAAGCACTTCTTCTACTAAAAGTAAACCTACCTACTCTACTCTAACTAGAAGCAAAGGTGAGCTAAACGAACCCTGCAACTGGTTGTGCAAAATAGCTTCCTTTCTTCAAAATTGGTAGTATGATTTGGAGCTGATATGGATTATGAGTGGAAAATCAACAAGAAGTAGGTCTTCTACCTAAATTAGTAAGGTGTCAACTAAAAACAAATCCAATACCTCTTTTAGTTGCTCTCCGCATTTGGATTGAGAGGTATGACAACCGATCCTTGAACTTTATAGCTCATCCTCATGCTTAGAAGCAAGCATGACTTGTTGTGGCTTCTCCTTTGGCTCCAATGAAGCCAAATACCTAATTGGGCAAGGTCTTGATCCATTGAGTATGCCTATAATTCTGATTTTCAATTCCAAGAATGGAGTTCTCTTGTAGACCTTGAATGGATGGTGTGGAAGCAATGGTAGAACCCTTCTACCCTTTCTCTTCCTCCAATTTGAAGGACATGAAAGATTAAAATCTTCCAATCTTGGTTCCAAAGAGCTTCTATAAGATGCAGGCTACTGTAAATGAATACTCTCCTCCATGACAGTAGGCTCTTGTGTTTGGAAGATGGATGATGAAAGAGAGAATGGTGGAAACTCAACCGGTTCTTCTTCATCAAAATAGTCCTCCAAATCAGATAGGTAAACTACCTCATTGTTGTCCTGCTGCAAATGTTCAACCTCTCCCATGGCGTTCTCTTGATCTGCAACTTGATCACCATGGTTTCTTTCATCCTCCAACATTGAGTTTGAGGGATCAAACTCTTCTTCAGTACTAGAACTTGAGAGAGATGAAGTAGAGAGAAGAACTGAAGGTTCTTCTATAACCTGCTTTGTGCTCAAAGCCTTTGGATCTACACTTTTCTCCCCCATAGCTCGAATGTGCTCCTCTTCTTTTGGATTTGGAGCAGCTTCTCCTTCCTCTTGCTATCCCTCATGACTAATTTTTGCAATTTGAATTGGATCAGCATTTCCTTCAAATAGGGTACCAACATGGACACTATATTCGAACAAATTGATTGTTGATCTTAAACTCCTTTTTGCTCTTCTTCTTGCTGCAACAAAATCAGTCCTTGACCACCCTTTTTTCTTTAACTCCAACCTCTTCTAAAGGTTTCATCAGCAAAGGGATCTTTTCATCCCAAATTTAAGAGCCCAACTCTTCAAAATTTGAATTTCTTCATCCTTGTTTGGCTTCTCTTTTTGTTGTCCTTCATGACTGATTTTTGCAATTTTTGTGGTGGTGGAGGAGGTAAAACCTCTTGTTTCTTTGGAGGAGAAGGCGTTTCATTTAGATCTTTTGGAGGGGATGAATGTTTGGAAGGGAAAAGGAGAAGAATTGAGATGAGGTGGAATACTAGGGGGTGGAGAAATGGATTCAATGCTTGGGATAGCAGATGGAGAGTTTAAAACTTGACACTTTGTTGAGATAAAACAGATTGGGAAAGAGGAAAAGAAAAGGCATGAGATGGTGTGCTTACCCATTGACAAGGTTGTTGAATATTCCTCTCGTACACCTCTATTCCTTCAATCCACTTTGCAAGCAATGGTAGCATTGCAATCATGAAGTCAATCTTCTCTTGAGGGTCAGTAATGCCTTGGGAAAGGTCCCACCCATGGACAGGGGTGCTCCACAATAGATTCCAAATTCTTTCATTTGTGTTTGAGCCCTAGATTACACCATGTTTACCTCCATCTTTTAGATTTTCTCCAACAGACTAGCATCTTGCATCTGATTGTCTTCATTGTATGCACACCCTTGCTCTTGAAAGCTCCATAGCCAAACTGATTTTGGCATTGCTGCTCATATGGGTATGTATGCTGATTTTGAATTTGTTCAAAATGCTGATTTGGAGGATTTAAAAACATGTTGGAGGTGGGAAACATTGTTGTTATTGTAAATGTGAGTTCCATGATGGAAATGAATTCATGATTGCACAACTTCATGGAATGTAAAAGAATGAAAGAGATGGAAATAATAATGGATGGAAATGGATGAAAAACAGTCTGCAACTTCGAAATGTTCTGATCGATGGAGTCACCTAGATGTGTTTGCAAGTGCCTCCAAAGGCTAAAATCTTCACAGAACACACCAACCTACAAAAGATGAAGTGGAAGACCTCTAAGGTCCCACCGGCATGCCAAAACTATTGTTGCAAATCAGCAGCACCCCTGGATGCAAATCAGGTTTCTAAATTGATGTTTTAGGCATCTAGTGTGATTGCACAACATTGAAACCTCTCTCCAAGTGTGGGAATTGTAAAAATGAGAGAGGAATCTCCAGATTAGAGGCTGGTTCCTCAAAATCCTCTAATTAGATCTATTATTTGCACAACTGTAGAGGTTCAGATCCTAATTTTATCCTAGATTGCAAGGAGACAGGGATAAGAGATGCAAAAATTGAAACTAAACTAATAAGGGTGATACACCAAAGGAGTGGTGAACATTTTTGCTCATGCAAATAGACACAAATCAGAAATTACAACATAAAACATCATGCACAGGTTGATAAGTTGTAATCAAAGGTTTGAAATGAAACAAACAACACATACAAAGGACTGAAAGCATTCACAGAGCCTGTATTGTGATTTTCAACATCAAAATCCTTGCATTCCAACACCAAAGAGGTAGAAAACTATTACAATCCCTAAAAAGGTCTGATCCTTGCAAAAATCACTTGCTGAAGGTGAAAACAGAAGCTTGCTATGTAAAAAAGTGTTCCACCCTTGAAAAATGAGCCAAATCTGGCTTTTACAGTGCATGGGTCGAGCCCAGGAGAGAGAAAATGTGAAAAAATGTGGGAGCCATTCCCCATTGACCAAAATGCATTAAAAACAGCATGGAGGTCCTTACAAACCCATGCCCTGACATTTTTGACCATGCTGGAGAAGAATGCGACCCATTT
Source organism: Taxus wallichiana var. yunnanensis (assembly GCA_018340775.1). Lineage (NCBI taxonomy): Eukaryota > Viridiplantae > Streptophyta > Pinopsida > Cupressales > Taxaceae > Taxus > Taxus wallichiana. Next base: position 315,357 of record CM031240.1, read on the forward strand.
TGCATTAAAATTGGTTGTTGAAACGTCAGTTCTGTCCATGGGCGCATACCAGAAGAATTTTTGATTTTATCCCTCCAAACTGAACCAAAATTCAAAATTGACCATGGAATCTTGTAGATAATTTCACCAGCTTTCCATTGATATAAAGAACGTGAAAATTTGAGCTCTGGATCGAAAGTTATGGCGATTTGAAGTTTTAGGGCAAAAACAGGCCAAAATCGGATCGGCGGGCAAAAAGTTTGAATTTTTACCCATTTGGTCTTTGGAACATTTTTAAATTTTACCCATGCTCTCGCTACTCGGGTACCACATGGCACATTATGATTGGGCATGGGCCCTTCCTAACCATTTTTTCCTTCGGTCGCTTGGTGTTTTTTTCGCCTTGGACACGTGGCGCTCTGATTGGGTGCGGGCCTTAGGGAAAAAATTCCCACCAAAAATCCGCTAAGCCATAACTTGAAAAATACGTGGAGTTAGGAGGAAAATTTTACTTTTCTAGAAATCTGAGAAAGAGTTGTATTGAATGGTGCCATTTCCGAGAGGTTTTGATTTCTGGAAAATAAAATATTCTGACCGAGGCACAAGAGAAGGAAAGATGTAAAGGAGTTAACCACAAAATGAGTAGGGGCACATTTGGATAATATTTACATTCTTCTATCTTTATGAGTTGTAATGTTGTTTGATATAAACAAAGTCCAATCATTTGGACCGAAAATGTATAGATTGTAAATCGATGGATGAATACAAGTAAAAGGGTGATATTTTCAATAATCAGTATCGAGTTTGATATTGTTGAATAAGTTTGAGAATATAATATTATTCCTTGACTTGGAATTATTCAAATGTTAATGGATGAATTTAAAAGGAAATAACATCTATTCTTTACTCCGAATGGAACTTTTACGTTGAAATGTGCAATTAGTTCATACTTGGGTTAAGATGAATTTTGAATTGACATTAAAAAGATTTAGATAAACACGAAATCCTAATTGAAGGTATTCGGGATTAGCTTGAAAGCTAAGGGATATCAAATAACTTAGGGGCAGCTAAACCTTGTATTTGGACTCAGTTAATAGCTTTGAATGTTTAAATTCAGAAAATAAAGATATGTGAAATCATATCTATTGTTAATAGACCTTAACTAAGTAAGGTTAAGGAGGATAAATGAATAAATTCATTTAGAATTAGACCTCGTTTAAATGACGTCTAATAAGATGGAATTTTGAATTTGTTTACAGTTGTGGAAAACTTGGTTAAGTTTAATAGGTTAAACTTATTAAGTTTATCGATAATGGACTGATTAGTCCAAAGATTAAGAAAGGAACCAAGAAGTGAATATGCAACCCTTCGGTAGGAAGGAGGATATGCGTATTAAGCTAGAAGATGGATTACGTCTCTCTTAGCTACATACAACTATAACAAGAACAAGGATAAAGGATCAACATGGATGTTGAAAGTTGATCTTAAATAGTAAGATTATAATCAAATCACAATTGAGCTGGATGTGTACCCTGATGAGAGGATTCCGTAGGGCATTGACATACGCCAACTACATATGGTGTCTTCATGAAGGCGGGGCCTTCATGACGACACAATGTTATAAATGACATATTACAATGCCCTCCCGAATTAAATCAAGTGTACATAAGTTGGATACTAAGTTCTTGGCTAGGGATAGGAATGTGATCACGTATACGGAGTGACTCCGGAGGACTAAAGGTAACTAGACACACGGAGTCGTCTAGGAATGACACCGTATGTCTGCGTATCTTTAGTTACCATGAGTAACTTCCTATACTCGTTCATATTGCTAGTTGGGGTTAGAGTTTGACCTTAAATGGAAGGACTGGTAGAGACCAGGAAAGACCATTCTAGATAACAGACGAAGTGAGGTGAAGGATGTATTCCATTGGTGTGTATCACATCTAGGAATATGATCATGCAAAGCATGTGAAAATCTTTGGCCAAAGTATCGCAAGTGCTGGTTGCATTGTCCTAATCACCTAGTTTAAGATGCAGGATGTCAGATGAATATCAGTAATAGATATTCAGATAGGATTCTTAAATGGATCACTTCGATAACCGGAAACGGTAAAAGAACCCTATATATTCATTATACTATGCATGAATTAACATGAAGGATCGGTAAGTCACCAAGTCATGAAATGAGAGATCACTGAAACTCCGAGCCATAAAGTGGGAGGTCGGTAGTTCTTCGAGTCATTTACAGCAGCATATGGTATCTATTATATGATTGAATGGCACTGAATGTGTGTTCCATATTGCAAATATGTGAACAGAGAACATTAGTTTTAAAAGGAAATTGTGTGATCCAAACTACATTGATTGGACATGAGAACAATTATTAAAACTTGAACGTGTGTTTGAATTATATAATTCATAACAGGAACGTGGTAAAAAAAAATAATAATAATAATAAAATTTCCTTGTTCTAGTATCTTAAAATGGGGATGTTACATGCGGCACAACACAAAGTGTCGACATGTGAAAATTTGCACCCAAGGCGCGAGGCTTGGGCGCACAACACAAAGTGTCGACATGTGAAAATTTACACCCAAGGCATAGGCTAGGGGTGCACAACACAAAGTGTGGACATGCAAAATGCGCGCCCAAGGCAGAGGCGAGGTCAGGGCACACAACACAAAGTTTTGACATGTGAAAATTTGCGCCCAAGGCATAGGATGGGGGCGCACAACACAAAGTGTCAACATGCAAAAATTTGTGCCCAAGGCATAGGTTGGGGGTGCACAACACAAAGTGTCGACATGTGGAAATTCATGCCTAAGGCGCAGGCTGGGGGTGCACAACACAAAGTATCGACATGCAAAAATTCATTCCTAAGGCGCAGGAGTTAGGGGCGTACAACACAAAGTGTCGACATAAAAAATTCATTCCCAAGGCGTAGGCTAGGGGAAAATAACACAAAGTGTCAACATGATAAAATTCACACCCAAGGCACGTGCATGAGCACACAACACAAAGTGTCGATGTGTGAAAATTCATGCCCATGGCGCAAGCTAGGGGCACACAACACAAAGTGTCGACATGTGAAAATTTGTACCCAAGGTGCGAGTAGGGGTGCACAACAAAAATTGTCAACATGTGAAAATTTACGCATGGCGCAGTAGGAGCGCAAACACAAAGTGTCGACATGCGAAAATTTGTGCCCAAGGCATAGGTGAGGAGCGCACAACACAAAGTATCGACATGTGAAAATTTGTACCCAAGGCACATCTTGGGCGCACAACACGAAGTGTCACATTTGAAAATTTACGCCCAAGGTACAAGTCAGGGGCACACAACACAAATTTTCAACATGTGAAAATACGTGCCCAAGGCGTAGGGGAATCAGGGCACACAAAATAAAGTGTCAACATATGAAAATTTTTGCCCAAGGCATAGGTGATGGCGCATAACAAAATTTTCGACATGCGAAAATCGCACCAAACTCACAGTGTCAGGGCGAACAACACAAAGTGTCGACATGCAAAAATTCACACCCAAGGCGTAGGTTGGGGGTGCACAACACTAAGTGTCGACATGCGAAAATTCATGCCCAAGGTGCATGTTGGGGGCGCAAAACACAAAGTGTCGACATGTAAAAATTTATGCCCAAGGTGCATGAGGGGGCACATAACACAAAGTCTCGACATGCAAAATTTGCATACAAGGTGCAGTGGGGGTGCACAACACAAAGTGTTTACATGCAAAACTTCATGCCCAAGGCGTAGGATGGGGGCACACAACACAAAGCATCGACATGTGAAAATTCACACCGAAGACGGAGGTCGGGGAACACAACACAAAGTGTCGACATGTGAAAATTCACACCCAAGGCGCAGGCTGGGGGCGCACAACATAAAGTGTCGACACGTAAAAAGTTACACCCAAGGAGTAGGCCAAGGCGCACAACACAAAGTGTCCATATGCAAAAATTTGTGCCCTACGTGCGGCTTGGGCACATAACACAAAGTGCCCACATGTGAATATTTGAGCCCAAGGTGTAGCTTTGGGGCGCACAACACAAAGTGTTGACATGCAAAATTCATACCCAAGGCACAGTCAGGGCCACACAACACAAAGTGTTGACATGTGAAAACTTGTGCCCAGGCGCAGTGAGGGTGCACAACACAAAGTGTCAACATGAAAAATTCACCCCAAGGTGCTATTGTTGCAAATCAAAAGACACCCACGGATGCAAATCAGGTTTCTAAATTAATGTTTTAGGCATCCAAAGGTGATTGGACAACATTGAAACCTCTCTCTAAGTGTGGGACTTGTAAAATGAGAGAGGAATCTCTAGATTAGAGGCTGGTTCCTCAAAATCCTCTAATTAGATCTATTATTTACACAATCGTAGAGGTTCATATCCTAATTTTATCCTAGATTGCAAGGAGACAGGATAAGAGATGCAAAAATTGAAACTAAACTAATAAGGGTGATACACCAAAATAGTGGTGAACATTTTTTCTCATGAAAATAGACACAAATCAGAAATTGCAATATAAAACATCATGCACAAAGTTGATAAGTCAGTATTCAAAGGTTTGAAATGAAACAAAAAACACATACAAAGGATTGAAAGCATTCACAGAGCCCGTATTTTGATTTTCATCATCAAAATCCTTGCATTCCAACACCAAAGAGGCAAAAATTGTTACAATCCCTAAAAAGGTCGATCCTTGCAAAAATCACTTGTTGAAGGTGAAAACATAAGCTTTCAGTGCAAAAAAGTGTTCCACCCTTTGAAAAATGAGCCAAATCGCTTTTACAAAGGTGCATGGGTCGAACCCAGGAGAGAGAAAACTTGAAAATACATGGGAGCCATTCCCATTGACCAAAATGCATTAAAAACAACATGGAGGTCCTTACAAACCCATGCCCGACATTTTTGACCATGCGGGTGAAGAATGCGACCCATTTTGCATTAAAATTGGTTGTTGAAACATCGATTAACATCCATGGGCCCGTACTGTGAAGTGTTTTTGATTTTCTCCTACAAACTCGAACCAAAATTCAGAATTGACCATGGAATCTTGTAGAAATTTCACCAGCTTTCCATTGATATAAAGAATGTGAAAATATGAGCTCCGATTAGGAGCGGGCCCTTCCGACGATTTTTTCCTTCTCGGTCGCTTGGTGTTTTTTTGCCCTTGGACACGTGGCAGCTCCCGATTGGGCTGCAAGGCCTTCTAGGGAAAAATTTCCCACCAAAACTCCGTTGAGCCATAACTTGAAAAATACGTGGAGTTAGCGGTACAAATGTACCTTTCCGGAAAGCTAAGAAAGAGCTCTATCCAATGGTGCTATTTCCAGAAGGTTTTGAGTTCTTGGAAAACAAAATATTCTTACTTGAGGCACAAGAAAAGGAAAGATGTAAAGGAGTTAGCCACAAAATGAGTAGTAGGGGCACATTTGGATAACAAAGTAGGCTGGGGCGCACAACACAAAGTGTCGACATGCGAAAATTCACACCCAAGGCGTAGCCTTGGTAACACAACATAAAGTGTCGAATGAAAAATTTGCGCCCAAGGCGTAGGGTGGAGGTGCACAACACAAAGTGTCGACATGCGAAAATTCCAGCCCAAGGCAGAGGTTGGGGCGCACAACACAAAGTTTCGACATGCAAAATTCACACCTAATGCACAAGCAAGGTGGTCCACAACATAAAGTGTCAACATGCAAAATTTGTGCCCACAAGACATGGGGCGTACAAAAAAAAGTGTTGACATGTGGAAACTGCGCCCAAGCCACAGTGCTAGGGTGCCTGCACAACACCAAGTATCGACATGTGAAAATTCAAACACAAGGCGCATCTTTGGGCGTACAACACAAAGTGTAGACATGTAAAAATTCACACCCAAGGCACAGTCTGGGGGAAAATAACACAAAGTGTCGACACGTGAAAATTTGTGCCCAAGGTGCGAGGCATTTGCGCACACACAAAGTGTCGACATGTGAAAATTCATGCCCATCGCGCAAGATGGGGGTGCACAACACAAAGTGTCGACATGCGAAGATTTGTGCCCAAGGTGCACGGCGAGGGCTCACAACACAAAGTTTCGACATGAGAAAATTTGTGCCTAAGGCGCATGTTGGTGGTGCACAACACAAAGTGTTGAGATGCGAAAATTTGTGCCCAAGGCGCAGGTGGGGTGAACAACACAAAGTGTCTACATGCAAAATTCGTGTTAAAGGCACAGTGGGGCACATAACAAAAAGTGACGATATGCAAAAATACACACCCAAGGCGTAGGTCAGGGGTGCACAACACAAAGTGTCGATATGCGAAAATTCATGCCCAAGGCATAGGCTAGGGGTGCACAACATAAAGTGTCGACATGCAAAAAATTTGTGCCCAAGGCACAGTGAGTGGGCGCATAACACAAAGTGTCAACATGTGAAATTTTGTTCAAGGCGCGTGAATGTGGCATATAAAACAAAGAGTCGACATGTGAAAATTCATGCCCAAGGTGCATGCTAAGGGCAAAAAAACACAAAGTGTCGACATGCGACAATTCACACCCAAGGCGTAGGTCTGGGGGTGCACAACACAAAGTGTCGACATGCAAAAATTAGCCCCTAAGGCACGGGTTGGGGAGCATAACATAAAGTGTCGACATGTGAAAATTCACGCCCAACGCACAGCGAGCTTGGGCGCCACACAAGTGTCGACATGCGAAAATTTACACCCAGGTGCGAGTGGGGCGCACAACACATAGTGTCGACATGTGAAAATTTGCGCCCAAGGCAGAGGTGGGGCGCCACAACACAAAGTTTAGACATGCAAAAATTTTGCCCAAGGCTCAGTTTGAGGGCACACACACAAAGTGTCGACATGCGAAAATTTACACCCAAGGCACAGGCTAGGGGCGCACAACACAAAGTGTCGACATGTAAAAATTCACGCCAAGCGCAGCAGTGGGTGCACAACACAAAGTGTCGACATATGAAAATTTTCACCCAAGGCATAGGTGGGGTGTGCAACATAAATTTTGACATGTAAAAATTCATGCCCAAGGCGCAGTTTGGGGCACACAACACAAAGTGTCGACATGTGAAAATTTGCGCCTGCGAGGCGCAGTGGGGCGCACAAAACAAAGTGTCAACATGTAAAATTTGTGCCCAAGGCATAGGCTAGGGGTGCACAACACAAAGTGTTGAAATGTGAAAAATTGCGCCAATGGCGCAAGTTAAGTGCACAACACAAAGTGTCGACATTCGAAAATTTGTGCCCGAGGTGTAGGTCGGAGCGCACAACAAAAAGTATTGACATGCAAAATTTGTGCCCAAGGTGCATGTTTGCGGGCACACAACACAAAGTGTCGGAATGTGAAAATTTACACCCAAGGCACGAGGCTAGGGGCACACAACACAAAGTGTCGACATGTGAAAATACGTGCCCAAGGCGCAGTTGGGCGCACAAACAAAGAAGAAGTGTCAACATGCGAAAATTCGTGCCCAAAGCACAACTTGAAAGTGCATAACAAAATTGGTGACATGTGAAAACTCACACCAAACTCACAGAGTTGGGGCCTGCACAACACAAAGTGTCGACATGTGAAAATTCACACCTAAGGTATAGAGTCAGGGCGTCTGACACAAAGTGTCGTCATGCAAAAATTCACATATAAGGTGCGGTGGGGGTGCACTGACACAAAGTGTTGACATGCAAAAATTTGTGACCAAGGCGTAGGGCTGGGGGCACAACATAAAGTGTCGACATGTGAAAATTCACACCCAAGGCGGAGGTGGGGTGCACAACAAAAATTGTCGACATGTAAAAATTCACACCCAGGCACAGGCTAGGGCGCACAACATAAAGTGTCGAAATGCAAAAATTCACACCCAAACAGAGAGTGAAGGCACAAACCAAAAATTGTCCATATGCAAAAATTCATGCACAAGGCGCGAGTGGGTGTGCGAAACCAAAGTGTCCACATGCAAATATTTGAGCCCAAGGCAGCTTTGGGTGCACAACACAAAGTGTTGACATGTGAAAATTCATACCCAAGGCGCAGGAGTTGGGGGTGCACAACACAAAGTGTCGACATGTGAAAATTTGCACCCAAGGCGCAGGTGGGGCACACAACACAAAGTGTCGACATGAAAAATTCACCCCAAGGTGCGGATCAGGGCACACAACACAAAGTGTCGACATGCAAAAATTTTCGCACCCAAGGTGTAGGTGTGGGAACACAACACAAAGTGTCGACATGTGAAAATTCGTGTCCAAGGCGTAGAGGCTGGGGCGCACAACACAAAGATTCGACAGGTAAAAATTCACACCCAAGGCACAGGTGGGGGCACATAACACAAGCTATCAACATGCGAAAATTTGTGCCCACTGGCACAAGGTATCTGGCGTATAACACAAAGTATCGAAATGTGGAAATTCACGACTGAAGGTGCGGTGGGGCGCACACACAAAAGTATCAACATGCAAAAATTCATGCCCAATGCTCAGTGCAAGGGCGTACAACACAAAGTGTCGACATGCAAAAATTTGTACCCAAGGTGTAGGTTGGGGGCAAACAACACAAAGTGTCGACATGTGAAAATTCGTGCCCAAGGCAGGCATGGCGCACAACAAAAGTGTCGACATGTGAAAATTTTTGCCCATGGCACAAGTTTGGGGTGCACAACACAAAGTTTCGAAATGCGAAAATTTGTCCCAAAGGTGCAGGTTGGGGGCACACAACACAAAGTGTCAACATGCAAAAATCCGTTCCCAAGGTGAAGGCTAGGGGCGCACTACACAAAGTATCGACATGCGAAAATTTTCACCCAAGCGCAGTCAGGGGCGAACAACACAAAGTGTCGACATGTGAAAATTCGTGCCTAAGGCACAGTCAGGGCCCACAACAAAAAGTGATGACATGCAAAAATATGTAACCAAGGCGTAGGTCAGGGTGTCAACACAGTGTCGACATGTGAAAATTCATGCCCAAGGCATAGGTGGGGTCTGCAAAACATAAAGTGTCGACATGCGAAAATTTGTGCCCAAGGCATAGGTTGGGGACGCATATAACATAAAGTGTCAACATTTGAAAATTTGCGCACAAGGCATAGGATTGGTGCACACAAAACAAAGTCTTGACATGTGAAAATTCATGCCCAAAGTGCATGATTGGGGCACACAACACAAAGTGTTGACATGTGAAAATTCGTGCCCAAGGCGCGGGATGGGGGTGCACAACACAAAGTTTTGACATGTGAAAATTTACGCCTAAGGCACGGTGAGGGTGTCTGACACAAAGTGTCGTGTTGCGAAAATTCACAACCAAGGTGCGGGATGGGGACACAAAAACACAAAGTGTCGACATGAAAAATTCATGGCCAAGGCACGTAGTTGGGGGTGCACAACACAAAGTGTTGACATGAGAAAATTCACGCCCAAGGCGCAAGTTGGGGGCACATAAAACAAACTGTTAACATGTGAAAATTCATGCCCAAGGTGCAGGCTTGGGGCCCAAAACACAAAGTGTCGACATGTGAAAATTCATACCCAATGCACAAGGTTGTGGCGCACACACAACACAAAGTGTCGACATACAAAATTCATGCCGAAGGCGCAAGCTGGGGAGCACAACACAAAGTGTCAACATGCAAAAATTCACACCTAAGGTGAAGGTCAGCACACAACACAAAGTTCGACATGTAAAAATTCATGCCCAAGGTGCAGCTCTGGGGTGCACAACACAAAGTGTGAACATGTGAAAATTCATGCCCAAGGCAAGTAGGCTAGGGAGCACAACACAAAGTGTCGACATGCGAAAATTTGTACCTAAGGCACAGAGGAGCTTGGGGAACACAACACAAAGTGTCTACATGTGAAAATTTGTGCCCAAGACACAGTGAGGCGCACAACACAAAGTGTCGACATGCAAAATTCACACACAAGGCGCGGATGGGAAACACAACACAAAGTGTCGACATGTGAAAATTCATGCCCAAGGCACGGAGTTAGATAAGCACAACACAAAGTGTCAACATCCAAAAATTCGTGCCAAAGGCGCAGGGCTTGTGGCACACAACACAAAGTGTCGACATGTGAAAATTCACACCCAAGGTGTAGGCTAGGGGTGCACAACACAAAGTGACCACATGCAAAAATTCGTGCCCAAGGTGCTAGTTGGGGGCGCACAACACAAAGTTTTGACATGTTAAAATTCATGCCCAAGGCGCAGGAAGGGGGAACACAACACAAAGTGTCTACATGCAAAAATTTGTGGCCAAGGTGTATGTTGAGGGCGCACAACACAAAGTGTCGACATGTGACAATCCGCGCCCAAGGTGCAGGCTTGGGGCGGACAACATAAAGTTTCAACATGCGAAAATTCACACTCGAGGCACAAGTTGAGGGCACACAACACAAAGTGTCGACATGTGAAAATTTATGCCCAGGGGCACGAGGCTAGGGGTTCACAACACAAAGTGTTGACATGAGAAAATACACCCAAGGTGCAGGCTGGGGGCACATAACACAAGTGTCGACATGTGAAAATTTTTGCCCAAGGCGCAGGGTGGAGGCACACAACATAGAGTGTCGACATGCAAAAATTCATGCCCAAGTCATAGGTGGGGGCACACAACACAAAGTGTCGACATGTGAAAATTCATGCCCAAGGCAACACAAAGTGTCGACATGTAAAAATTCTGGCAAGGAAGTGGGGCACACAACACAAAGAGTCGACATGTGAAAATTGGGCCCAATCGAAGGCTTGGGCGCACAACAAAAGTGTCGACATATGAAAATTTGTGATCAAGGCACAAGTCAGGGGTGCACAACACAAAGTGTCGACATGTAAAAAAATTGCACCCAGGTGCGCAGTTGAGCACACAACATAAAGTGTTGACATGCGAAAATTTACGCCTTCTACAAGCGTGAGTGTGGTGCACAACACAAATTATAGACATGTGAAAATTCCCGCCTAAGGTGCAGGTTGGGGCACACAACACAAAGTGTCGACATGCAAAAATTCACGTCTAAGGCATAGGCTAGGGATGCACAACACAAAGTATCGACATGCAAAAATTCACGCCCAAGGCACAAGCTAGGGGCGCACAACACAAAGTGTCAACATGTGAAAATTTTCTCGCAATGCGCAGGTTGGGGGCGCATAACACAAAGTGTCGACATGTGAAAATTCTTGCCGAAGGTGCGAGGCTATGGGCACACAACACAAAGTGTCAACATGTGAAAATTCAAGCCCAAGGCGCGCAGTGGGGTGCAAACACAAAATGTCGACATGCAAAAATTTGTGCCCAAGGCACAGGCGGGCGTCAACACAAAGTGTCGACATGTGAAAATTCACGCCCAAGGTGCAAGCTTATGTGCACATAACAAAGTGTCGACATGTGAAAATTCATGCCCAAGGCGTAGGCTAGGGCGCACAACACAAATTTTCGACATTCAAAATTTACGCCCAATGCGCAGGGTCAGGTGCGCACAACACAAAGTGTCGACATTGAAAAATTTGTGCCCAGGCATTCGATGGGGGTGCACAACACAAAGTGTCCACATGCAAAAATTCACGCCAAAGGTGTAGGGTGGGGCACACATCACAAAGTGTTGACATGTTAAAATTCACCTAAGGCGGAGGCTAGGGTGCACAACACAAAGTGTCGACATGCGAAAATTCACTCCCAAGGCACAGCAGGCTCGGGGTGCACAATACAAAGTGTCGACATCCGAAAAATTCGTGCCCCAAGGCACAGTGGTGCAGCGCACAACACAAAGTGTCGACATGTGAAAACATGCGCCCAAGGCACAGGCACGGGTGCACAAACACAAAGCGTCGACATGTGAAAAATCATGCCCAAGGCGCAGGCTGGGGATGCACAACACAAAGTGTTGACATGTGAAAATTCACGCCCAAGGTGCAGGTTGGGGGTGCACAACACAAAGTGTCGACATGCAAAAATTCACACCCAAGGTGTAGGTTGGGGGCACACAACACAAAGTGTCGACATGTGAAAATTCATGCCCAAGTGCAAGCAGGTGCGCCAACACAAATTGTCGACATGTGAAAATTTACACCCAAGGCACAGTGGGGCGCACAACACAAACTGTCGACATGTGAAAATTTGCACCCATGGTGCAAGCTTTGGGTGCACAACACAAAGTGTCAACATGTGATAATTTGTGCCCAAAAGTCTGCAAGCAGGGGCGCACAACACAAAGTGTCAACATGCGAAAATTTGTGCCCAAGGCGCAGGATGGGGGTGCACAACACAAAGTGTTGACATGCGAAAATTTTTGCCCAAGGCACAGGCTGGGGGTGCACAACACAAAGTGTCGAGATGTAAAAATTGGTGCCCAAGGTGCAAGCCGGGGCGCACAACACAAAGTGTCGACATGTGAAAATTCTTGCCAAGGCATAGGTGCAGGGGTGAATAACATAAAGTGTCGACATGTGAAAATATGCACCCAAGGTGCAGTGGGAGCATAACACAAAGTGTTGACATGTGAAAATTTACACCCAAGCGCGCAGGTGGGTGCGCACAACACAAAGTGTCAACATGTAAAAATTTGTGCCCAAGCGCACTTGCTGGGGTGCACAACACAAAGTTTCGACATGCGAAAATTCGTGCCCAAGGCACAGTCAGGGGCACACAACACAAAGTGTCAACATGTGAAAATATGCACCCAAGGCACATGCTGGGGGTGCACAACACAAAGTGTCGACATGCAAAAATTCACACCCAAGGTGCAGGCTAGGGGCACACAACACAAAGTGTCGACATGTGAAAATTCACACCCAAGGCACAAATTTAGGGGCGCCTGACACAAAGTGTCACCATGCAAAAATTTACATGCACGCAAGGCGCGGGTTGGCACACCTGATAAAAAGTGTTGACATGTAAAAATTCATGCCCAGTGCGGGTTAGAGGTGAACAACACAAAGTGTTTACATGTGAAAATTCACACCCAAGGCGTAGGCTTGGGGCACACAACACAAAGTGTCGACATGCAATAATTCACACCTAAGGCACAGTGGGGGCGTATAACACAAAGTGATCACATGTGAAAATTTGTGCCCAAGGCGAGGTTGTGGATGCACAACACAAAGTGTTGACATGTGAAAATTCATGCCTAAGGCTCGGAGCGGGGGTCATACAACACAAAGTGTCGACATATAAAATTTTGTGCCCAAAGGTGCAGTTAGGCTATGAGGGAACACACAAAGTGTCGACTTGCGAAAATTTGCACCCAAGGTGCGAGTTGGTGCGGCGCACAAATGTGAAACTTCGACATGCTTAAATTTACACATGAGGTGCAGGTGGGGGCGCACAACATAAAGCGTTGACATGTAAAAATTTGTGCCGAGGCACGAGGTAGGAGCCGCACAACACAAAGTGTCGACATGTGAAAATATACGCCCAAGTCACAGTGGCGACCCACAACACAAAGTGATGACATACGAAAATTCACGGACAAGGCTTGGTAGGGTGCGAAACACAAAGTGTCGACATGTGAAAATTCGAGCCCAAGGCAAAGGTTGGGAGCACGAGAACACAAAGTGTCAACATGCAAAAATTTACACCCAAGGCATAGGATGGGGGCGCACAACACAAAGTATCAACATTTGAAAATTTACGCCCAAGGCGCAGGCTTGTGGTGCACAACACAAAGTGTCTACATGTGAAAATTCACACCCAAGGTGCAAGCTGGGGGTAAAAAACACAAAGTATTGACAAGTAAAAATTCACGCACAAGGCACAAGATGGGGCCACACAACACAAAGTGTTCACATGTGAAAATTAGCGCCTAAGGCATAGGCTTGGGCGCAACACAAAGTTTCGACATGTGAAAATTTTTGCCCAAGGCATAGGCTGAAGGTGCACAACACAAAGTGTGGACATGAAAAAATTTGTGCCCAAGGCACAGGCTAGGCACGCACAACACAAAGTGTCGACATGCCAAAATTCGTGCCCAAGGCTTAGGCTTGGGTGCACAACACAAAGTGTCGACATGCGAAAATTCATGCCGAAGGCATAGGTCAGGGCGCCACAACACAAAGTTTTGACATGAGAAAATTCATGCCAAAGGCACAGGTGGGGGCGCCTGACAAAAAAAGTGTCAACATGTAAAAATTTACACCCAAAGCGTAGGATGGGGGTGCAAAACACAAAGTGTCGACATGTGAAAATTCATGCCCAAGGCATAGGCTCGGGGCCTGAACACAAAGTGTCAACATGCAAAAAAATTCACGCCCAAGCGTGCAGGCTGGGGGCGCACAACACAAAGTGTCAACATGCAAAAGTTTGTGCCCAATGCGCAGGCTAGGAGCACACAACATAAAGTGTCGACATTCGAAAATTCACACCAGGCGCAGGCATGGGCACACAACACAAAGTGTCGAAATGTAAAAATTCATGCCCATGGCGTAAGATGGGGCGCACAACAAAAATTTCGACATGTGAAAATTTGTGCCCAAGGCGTAGGCTGGGGATGCACAACACAAAGTGTTGACATGTAAAATTTATGCCCAAGGTGTAGCGGGCGCCAACACAAAGTGTCAACATGTAAAAATTTTTGCCCAGGTGCGGGTTGGGGTGCATAACACAAAGTGTTGACATGCAAAAATTCACACCTAAGGCGTAGGCTTGGGTGTACAACACAAAGTTTCGACATGTGAAAATTTGTGCCCCAAGGTGTAGGTCAGGGCACACAACACAAAGTGTTGACATGTGAATTTTTCATGTCCACACACTTTGAGTCAACATGCAAAAATATGTGCCCAAGCACGTTGGGCAACAAAAGTTCACATGTCGATGGGGATGTACAACACAAAGTTTTGACATGTGAAAATTCCCACCCAAGGTGCGGGGTGGGGGCACACAACACAAAGTGTCGACATGCAAAAATTCATGCCCATGGTGCGAGTTGGGCGTGCACAACACAAAGTGTCGACATGTGATAATTTGTGCCTAAGGCGTAGGCTTGGGCTCATAACACAAAGTGTCGACATGTGAAAATTCATGACCAAGGCACAGGCAGGGGTGCACAACACAAAGTTTCAACATGCAAAAATTTGCCCCAAAGTGCAGGGTGCAGGCGCACAACACAAAGTGTAAACATGTGAAAATTTGTGCCCAAAGTATCGACATGCAAAAATTCAGGCCAGCGCAGTGGGGCGCCTGACAACACAAAGTGTCGACATGTGAAAATTTACACCCAAGGCGTAAGTTGGTGACGCATAACACAAAGTGTCGACATGCGAAAATTCACGCCAAGGCGCGGGATGTGGGCGCACAACACAAAGTGTCGACATGTGAAAATTTGTGCCCGTGGTGCAAGGCTGGGTGCATAACACAAAGTGTCAACATATGATAATTTGTGCCCAGGTGCGGGATGAGGGCACATAACACAAAGTGTCGACATGCAAAAATTCTCGCCCAACGTGCAAGTTGGGAGCGCACAAACACAAAGTGTCGACATGAGAGAATTCACACCCAGGTGCGGGGGGGCACAACACAAAGTGTTGACATGTGAAAATTCAGTTGCGTGTGCATGGCATAAGCTAGGGGCGCAACACAAAGTGTCGACATGTGAAAATTTGTGTCCAAGGCATAGGACGGAGCGTAAAACACAAAGTGTCACATGCGAAAATTCGTGCCCAAGGCACATCTTTGGGCGCATAACACAAAGTGTCGACATGTGAAAATTTTGCCCAAGGCATAGGATGGAGACCACAACACAAAGTGTCGACATGTGAAAATTCGTGCCCAAGGTGCAGGTTGGGGGCACACAACACAAAGTGTCGACATGCAAAAATTCATTCCCAAGGTGCATGCTGGGGCGCACAACACAAAGTGTCAACATGTAAAAGTTTGTGCCCAATGAGCGCAGGTGCCGGGAGCGCACAACATAAAGTGTCGACATTCGAAAATTCACACCCAAGCGTAGGCATGGGCACACAACACAAAGTGTCGAAATGTAAAAATTCGTGTCCATGGCATAAGGCCTGGGGCACACAACACAAAGTTTCGACATGTGAAAATTTGTGCCCAAGGCACGAGTTGGGGTACACAACACAAAGTGTTGACATGTGAAAATTTGTGCCCAAGGTGCATGAAGGGGCGGACAACATAAAGTGTAGACATGTAAAAATTTTTTTCCCAAGGTGCGAGGTCAGGTGCACAACACAAAGTGTTGACATGCAAAATTTACACCTAAGGCGTAGGCTTGGGGTGTACAACACAAAGTTTCAACATGTGAAAATTCCCACCCGAGGTGTAGGTTAGGGTGCCAACACAAAGTGTTGACATGTGAAAATGCATGCCCAGAGCGCAGTGTGGGCCGCACAACACAAAGTGTCCACATGTAAAAATATGTGCACCCAAGGCATGGTGCAGGGGTCACAACATAAAGTGTCGACATGTGAAAATTTTGCTCAAGGCGCAGTGAGGCACCCAACACAAAGTGTTGACATGTGAAAATTCCATGCCCAATTCACGGTGATGGGACACACATGACAAAGTGTCGACATGTAAAAATTCACGCCTAAGGCGCAGTGGGGCGTTGAAACACAAATTGTCGACATGTAAAAATTTGTGCCCAAGGCATAGGCTAGTGGCGCACAACACAAAGTGTCAACATGCGAAAATTCGCGCCCAAGGCACAGTGCTAGGGCACACAATAAAAGTGTCAAGATTCAAAATTTACACCCAAGCGCGAGTAGCGGCGCCAAAACAAAGTGTCGACATGTGAAAATTCAAGCCCAACGTGCAGGTTGGTGGCGCATAACTCAAAGTGTCGACATGCAAAAATTCACGCCCAAGGTGCAGATGAGGCACACAACACAAAGTGTCAATATGAAAAAATTTGTGCCCATGGTGCAGGGTGGCGCTCCGCAACACAAAGTTTCAACATGTGATAATTTGTGCCCAAGGCGCGAGCTTGGGCTCAACACAAAGTGTCGACATGCGAAAATTCATGACTAAGGCACAGGTTGGGGGTGCACAACACAAAGTTTGGACATGAAAAAATTCATGCACTGAAGCCACTGAGTGGGGGTGCACAACACAATGTGTAAACATGTGAAAATTTGCACCCCAAGGTGCAAGTGGGAGTGCACAACACAAAGTGTAGACATGTGAAAATTTACACCCAAGGCACTGGTGTGGTGACGCGCATATCACAAAGTGTCGACATGTAAAAATTTGCGCCCAGGCGCGGGATGGGGGCACACAACACAAAGTGTCGACATGTGAAAATTTGTGCCCATGGTGCAAGTGGGGTGCACAACACAAAGTGTCAACATATGATAATTTGTGTTCCCAAGGTAAGTGAGGGCACACAACATAAAGTGTCGACAGTAAAAATTCACCCCAAGGCACAAATCTGGGAGCACACAACACAAAGTGTCAACATGCGAAAATTCACACCCAAGGTGTAGGCATGGGCGCACAACACAAAGTGTCGACATGTGAAAATTCGTGCGCATGGCACAAGCTAGGGGCACACAACATAAAGTGTCGACATGTGAAAATTTTTGCCCAAGGCACAGGCTGGGGGCGCACAACACAAAGTGTCGACATGCGAAAATTTGTGCCCAAGGCACAGTGGGGCGCACAACAAAAGTGTCACATGTGAAAATTTTCCCCAAGGCATAGGATGGAGGCACACAACACAAAGTGTCGACATGTGAAAATTTGTGCCAAGGCGCGGTGTGGTGCACAACACAAAGTGTTGACATGTGAAAATTTTGCCCAAGGCGCAGGATGGGTGCGCACAACATAAAGTGTCGACATGTGAAAATTCGTGCCCATGACGCAAGCTAGGGGCGCACAACACAAAGTGTCGACATGTGAAAATTTGTGCCCAAGGCTTAGGATGGAGGCGCACAACACAAAGTGTTGACATGCGAAAATTCACGCCCAAGCCTCGGGATGGGGTGCACAACACAAAGTGTCGACATGTGAAAATGTGTGCCCATGGAGCAAGTTGGGGTGTACAACACAAAGTGTCAACATATGATAATTTGGGCCCAAGGCGCAGTCGGGGCACACCACACAAAGTGTCGACATGCAAAAATTCATGCCCAGGCACAGCACACAACACAAAGTGTCGACATGCAAAAATTCACACCCAAGGTCGCACCCACAAAGTGTCGACATGGCGAAAATTCATGCCCATGGCATAAGCGCGCACAACACAAAGTGTCGACATGTAAAAATTCACACCCAAGGTGTAGGCATGGGCGCACAACACAAAGTGTCGACATGTGAAAATTTGTGCCCATGGCACAAGTTGAAATTGTCGACATGCAAAATTTACACCTGTCGACATGTGGTGCAAATTTGTGCCCAAAAATGGCACCCAGGATGGAGCCGCATAACACAAAGTGTCGACATGTGAAAATTCGTGCCCAAGGCGCAGGTGAGAATGTGCACACAACACAAAGTGTCGACATGTGAAAATTCATGCCCCAAGGCGCAGTGGGGTGCAAAACAAAAAGTGTCGACATGTGAACTGTTGTTGCAAATTTTCAAACCCTAGATGAAAATTAGGTTTCTAAGTTGATGTTTTAGGCATCCAGTGTGATTGCACAACATTGAAACCTCTCTCCAAGTGTGGGACTTGTAAAATGAGAGAGGAATCTCCAAATTAGAGGCTGGTTCCTCAAACTCCTCTGATCAGATCTATTATTTGCACAACTGCAGAGGTTCAGATCCTAATTTTATCTTAATTTTCAAGGAGACAGGGATAAGAAATGTAAAAATTAAAACTAAACTGATAAGGGTGATACACCAAAGGAGTGGTGAGCACTTCTTGCTCATGCAAATTGACACAAATCAGAAATTGCAACATAAAACATCATGCACAGGTTGATAAGTTGTAAACAAGGGTTTGAAATGAAGCAAAAACACATACAAAGGACTTGAAAGCATTCACAGAGCACAGCTTTGCATTGTGATTTTCAACATCAAAATCCTTGTATTCCAAACCTAAAGAGGTAGAAAAACCTATTATAATCCTGGAAGGTCGATACTTGCCAAAATCACTTGTTGAAAGTGAAAACAGAAGCTTGCTTTGTGTAAAAAAGTGTTCCCCCTTTGAAAAATGAGCCAAATCCGGCTTTTACAGTGCATGGGTCGAGCCCAGGAGAGAGAAAACGTGAAAAAATGTGGGAGCCATTCCCCATTGACCAAAATGCATTAAAAATAGCATGGAGGTCCTTACAAACCCATGCCCTGACATTTTTGACCATGTTGGAGAAGAATACGACCCATTTTGCATTAAAATTGGTTGTTGAAATGTCGATTCTATCCATGGGCATACGAGAGTTTTTTTGATTTTCTCCCTCAAAATAAACCAAAATTCAAAATTTACCATGGAATCTTATAGAGCATTTCACCACTTTCCATTTATATAAAGAACGTGAAAATCGAGCTCTGGATCGAAAGTTATAGCGATTTAAAGTTTTAGGGCAAAAATAGGCCAAAATCGGATCACTTTGATATTTTGACCTGGACACGTGGCGAGTTACGATTGGGCTGCAGGACCTTGCGAGGAAAATTTCCCACAAAAACTCCACCAAGCCATAACTTGAAAAATACATGGAGTTAGGAGGAAATCTTTACCTTTCTAGAAAGTGAGAAAGATCTCTATCAATGGTGTCATTTCGAGAAGGTTTTGAGTGCCTAAAAGTAAAAATTTATGGTGAGGCACAATAGAAGGAAAGAATGAAAGGGAGTTAGCCACAAAATGAGCGGGGGCACATTTGGATAACAATTTTGGTGACTCGGAGGGGTCATCTACCTACTTTGGATGAATGATCGGTAGCTGAAGCAATCCATTAGGCATGGAGTCATGAGTAGTAGCACTAAAACTAATCTAAACTTTGAAAACTTCCCTCTAAACCGCTTGAATCCCACTTTGGACATGGAGTTTTCCCACCAAAATGCCATCAAAATGAACTGTGCAAGAGCGAAACCAGCAGCACCAAAACTATGTACAAACTGAAAATCATACATGCTCCAAATGGAACATGCAGAGTGTGCACAAGCACTTCTTCTACTAAAAGAAAACCTACCTACTCTACTCTAACTGGAAGCAAAGGTGAGCTAAATGAACCCTACAACTGGTTGTGCAAAATAGCTTCCTTTCTTCAAAATTGGCAGCCATGCAAATGATTTAGAGTTGAGTATGGCTGATTGGATGAGTGGAAAATCAACAAGAAGCTGGTCTTCTACCCAAATTAGCAAGGTGTCAACTAAAAACAAATCCAATACCTCTTTTAGTTGCTCTGCATTTGGATTGGAGAGGTATGACAGCTGATCCTTGGAACTTTGCAGCTCATCCTCATGCTTAGAAGCAAGCATGACTGGTTGTGGCTTCTCCTTTGGCTCCAATGAAGCCAAATACCTGATTGGGCAAGGTCTGATCCATTGAGTATGCCCATAATTCTGATTTTCAACTCCAAGAATGGAGTTCTCTTGTAGACCTTGAATGGATGGTGTGGAAGCAATGGTAGAACCCTTCTGCCCTTTCTCTTCCTCCAATGAAGGACATGAAAGATTAAAATCTTCCAATCTTGGTTCCAAAGAGCTTCTATAAGATGCAGGCTGCTGCAAATGAATACTCTCCTCCATGACAACAGGCTCTTGTGTTTGGAAGATGGATGATGAAAGAGAGAATGGTGGAAACTCAACCGGTTCTTCTTCATCAAAACAGTCCTCCAAATCAGACAGGTAAACTGCCTCATTGCTGTCCTGCTGCAAATGTTCAACCTCTCCCATGGTGTTCTCTTGATCTGCAACTTGATCACCATGGTTTCTTTCATCCTCCAACATTGAGTTTGAGGGATCAAACTCTTCTTCAGTACTAGAACTTGAGAGAGATGAAGTAGAGAGAAGAACTGAAGGTTCTTCTATAACTTGCTTTGTGCTCAAAGCCTTTGGATCTGCACTTTTCTCCCCCACAGCTGGAATGTGCTCCTCTTCTTTTGGATTTGGAGCAGCTTCTCCTTCCTCTTGCTATCCCTCATGACTGATTTTTGCAATTTGAATTGGATCAGCATTTCCTTCAAATAGGGTGCCAACATGGACACTATATTATGAACAAATTGATTGCTGATCTGTAACTCCTTTTTGCTCTTCTTCTGCTGCAACAAAATCAGTCCTGACCACCATTTGTTCTATAACTCCAACCTCTTCTGAAGGTTTCATCAGCAAAGGGATCTTCTTCATCCCAAATTTAAGAGCCCAACTCTTCAAAATTTGAATTTCTTCATCCTTGTTTGGCTTCTCTTTTTGCTTGTCCTTCATGACTGATTTTTGCAATTTTTGTGGTGGTGGAGGAGGTAAAACCTCTTGTTTCTTTGGAGGAGAGGGTGTTTCATTTATCTCTTGTGGAGGGGATGACTGTTTGGAAGGGAAAAGGACAGAAGAATTGAGATGAGGTGGAAGACTAGGGGGTGGAGAAATGGATTCAACACTTGGGACAGCAGATGGAGAGTTTAAAACTTGACACTGCTGAGATAAAATAGATTGGGAAAGAGGAAAAAAAAAGGCATGAGATGGTGTGCTTACCCATTGACAAGGTTGCTGAATACTCCTCTCATACACCTCTATTCCTTCAATCCACTTTGCAAGCAATGGCAGCGTTGCAATCATGAAGTCAAGCTTCTCTTGAGGGCTGTAATGCCTTGGGAAAGGTCCCACCCATGGACAGGGTGCTCCACAACCGATTCCAAATGCTTTCATTTGTGCTTGAGCCCTGGATTGCACCATGTTTACCTCCATCTTTTAGATTTTCTCCAACAGACCAGCATCTTGCATCTGATTGTCTTCATTGTATGCACACCCTTGCTCTTGGAAAGCTCCATAGCCAAACTGATTTTGGCATTGCTGCTCATATGGGTATGTATGCTGATTTTGAATTTGTTCAAAATGCTGATTTGGAGGATTTAAAAAACATGTTGGAGGTGGGAAACATTGCTGCTGTTGTAAATGTGAGTTCCATGATGGAAATGAAGTCATGATTGCACAACTTCATGGAATGGAAAAGAATGAAAGAGATGGAAAGAATAATGGATGGAAATGGATGAAAAAGCAGTCAGAACTTCATAAATGGGTTGCTGATCAGATGGAGTCTCCAGATGTGTTTGCAAGTGCCTCCAAAGGTTGAAATCTTCACAGGAACACACCAACCTACAAAAGATGAAGTGGAAGACCTCTAAGGTCCCACCTTGCATGCCAAAACTATTGTTGCAAATCAGCAGCACCCTGGATGCAAATCAGGTTTCTAAGTTGATGTTTCAGGCATCCAGTGTGATTGCACAACATTGAAACCTCTCTCCAAGTGTGGGACTTGTAAAATGAGAGAGGAATCTCCAGATTAGAGGCTGGTTCCTCAAACTCCTCTGATCAGATCTATTATTTGCACAACTACAGAGGTTCAGATCCTAATTTTATCTTAATTTTCAAGGAGACGGGGGATAAGAAATGCAAAAATTAAAACTAAACTGATAAGGGTGATACACCAAAGGAGTGGTGAGCACTTCTTGCTCATGAAAATTGACAAAAATCAGAAATTGCAACATAAAACATCATGCACAGGTTGATAAGCTATAAACAAGGGTTTGAAATGAAGCAAACAACACATCTGAAAGGACCGAAAGCATTCACGAGCTGCATTGTGATTTTCAACATCAAAATCCTTGTATTCCAACACCAAAGAGGTAGAAAAACCTGTTACAATCCCGGAAGAAGGTCTGATACTTTCCAAAATCACTTTTGAAAGTGAAAATAGAAGGTTGTGTAAAAAAGTGTTCCCCCTTTGAAAAATGAGCCAAATCCGGCTTTTACGGTGTGCATGGGTCGAGCCCAGGAGAGAGAAAACATGAAAAAACATGGGAGCCATTCCCCATTGATCAAAATGCATTAAAAACAACATGGAGGTCCTTACAAACCCATGCCCTGACATTTTTGACCATGTTGGAGAAGAATGCGACCCATTTTGCATTAAAATTGGTTGTTGAAATGTCGATTTGTCCATGGCGCGCGTACCAGAATTTTTTTGATTTTCTCCTCCAAACTGAACCAAAATTCAAAATTGACCATGGAATCTTATAGAGAATTTCACCAGCTTTCCATTGATATAAAGAATGTGAAAATCGAGCTCGGATCAAAAGTTATAACGATTTGAAGTTTTAGGGCAAAAACAGGCCAAAATCGGATCGCTTTGATATTTTTGACTGGACACGTGGCGAGTTCGATTGGTGTGGACCTTGCGAGGAAAATTTCCCACAAAAAACTCCACCGAGCCATAACTTGAAAAATACGTGGAGTTAGGAGGAAATCTTTACCTTTCTAGAAAGCTGAGAAAGATCTCTATCCAATGGTGTCATTTCCAAAGGTTTTGAGTGCCTAAAAGTAAAAATTTATGACTGAGGCACAATAGAAGGAAAGAATGAAAGGGAGTTAGCCAAAAATGAGCAAGGGCACATTTGGATAACATGAACATTCACACCCAAGGTGTAGGCTCAGGGCGCACAACACAAAGTTTCGACATGGAGAAATTCATGCCCAGGCGCGGGTTAGGGGGCACACAACAAAATTGTTGACATGAAAAAAGTCGTCCCCAAGGTGTAGGCTGGGGTGCATAATGCAAAGTGTTGAGATGAAAAAATTTGTGCAAAGGCGTAGGCTAGTGCACAACACAAAGTGTCAAAAAATTTAATGCGTAAATAGGTCAGTGCATGAAAAAATTTGCTGAAAAATTTCAGCCAAAGGCATAGGTGGTGCACAACACAAAGTGTCAACATGTTAAAATTTGCGTCATGGTGGGGCGCGCACAACACAAAGTGTCAACATGCGATAATTTGTGCCCAAGGCATAAGGCAGGGCGCACAACAAACAAAATGTTTAAACATGTAAAAATTTACACCCAAGGCATAGGCTAGGTGCAAAACAAAAAGTGATGACATGCAAAAAAACACACCCAAGGCGCAGTGGTCAGCACACAACACAAAGTGTCGACATGTGAAAATTTGTGCCCAAGGCAAAGTGGGGAGTGCACAACACAAAGTGTCAACATGTGAAAATTTTCACCCAAGGTCCAGTGGGGATGCACAACAAAAAGTGTCGACATGTGAACATTTGCACCCAAGGCATAGGCTCGGGGTGCACAACACAAAGTTTCACATGTGAAAATTCATGCCCAAGGTGTAGGTTGGGGGCATGAAAACAAATTGTCGACATGAAAAATTCTTGCCCAAGGCATAGGCTAGGGGAGCATAACGCAAAGTGTCGAGATGTGAAAATTCATGTCCAAGGTGTAGGTTGGTGGCACACAACACAAAGTTTCGACATGTGAAAATTTGTGACCATGGTGCAAGATGGCGCGCATAACACAAAATGTCAACATGCGATAATTTGTGCCCAAGGCGTAGGCTGGGGCACACAAAACAAAGTCTCGACATGTGAAAATTCACACCCAAGTCGTAGGTTGGGGCATAACACAAAGTGTCGACATGTGAAAATTTGTGCCCAAGATGCACACTGGGGTGCACAACAAAGTGTCGACATGTAAAAATTTACGCCTGAGGCGCGGTGTGCAGGGGCGCACAACACAAAGTGTCGACATGCAAAAATTTGTGCCCAAGGCACAGTGAGGTGCACAACACAAAGTGTCGACATGCCATAATTTGCATTCAAGGCACAGGATGCGGGTGCACAACAAAAAGTGATGAAATGTGAAAATACGCACCCAAGGCACAAGCTGGGGGTGCACAACACGAAGTGTCGACATGCAAAAATTCGAGCCCAAGGCAGAGGTTGGGGGTGCACAACACAAAGTGTTAACATGTGAAAGATTTTGCCCAAGGCGCGAGTGAGGGTGCCTACAACACAAAGTGTCGACATTTGATAATTCACACCCAAGGTGCATGCGGGGCACACAACACAAAGTGTCGAAATTCATAAATTCCCACCCAAGGCACAGGCTGGGGGCGCACAACACAAAGTGACCACATGCTAAAATTTGTGCCCAAGGTGCAGGCTGGGGGCACACAACACAAAGTGTTGACATGCGAAAATTCGTGCCCAAGGTGTAGGCATGGGTCACATAACACAAAGTCTCGACATGCGAAAACTCCCACCCGAGGTGTAGGCTAGGGGCTGCACAACACAAAGTGGCGACATGTGAAAATTCGCACCAGAGCATAAGCTACGGCCACACAACACAAAGTGTCAACATGTAAAAACACCGCCCAAGGCGTAGTGAAAGCGCACAACATAAAGTGTCGACATGTGAAAATTTGTACCCAAGGCGTAGGTTAGAGGTGCACAACACAAAGTGTTGACATGCGAAAATTCGTGCCCAAGTCACGGTGAGGGCACACAACACAAAGTGTTAACATGCAAAAATTCACACCAAGCGCAGGTGGTGGTGTGAAAAACAAATTGTCGACATGCAAAAATTCTTGCCCAAGGCATAGGTTGGGGGTGCACAACACAAAGTGTCGACATGTGAATATTTGTGCCCAAAAGGCAGGTAGGGTTGGGAACTTAATACAATGTGTCAAAATTCAAAAATTTGCACCCAAGGTGCAGTCTAGCGGCAAGTGCACAACACAAAGTGTCGACATGTGAAAATTCACGCCCAAGGTGCAGGCTGGGGGCGCACAACACAAAGTGTTGACATGCAAAAATTCATGCCCAAGGTCGCAAGTCAGGGCGTACAACACAAAGTGTCAACATGCAAAAATTCGTGCCCTTCAAGGCAAAGGTGGGGGTGAATAACACAAAGTGTCGACATGCAAAAATTCACGCCCAAGGCATAGGCTTGGGTGCATAAAACAAAGTTTCGACATGTGAAAATTTGTGCCCAAGGCACGAGCTAGGGGGCACAACACAAAGTGTCGACATTAAAAATTCACGCCCAAGACGAAGGCTAGGGCGCATAACACAAAGTGTCGACATGCGAAAAATTTCCCAAGTGTAGGCTTGGGCGCACAACAAAAAGTGTCGACATGTAAAAATTTGCACCCAAGGCGCAGTAAATGCACAACACAAAGTGTTGACATGAAAAAATGGGGGCTACACAACACAAAGTTTCGACATACAAAAATTCGCGCCCAGGCATAAAGCTAGGGACACACACAAAAATTGTCAACATGAGAAAATTTGTGCCCAAGGTGTAGGTGGGGGCGCACAACACAAAGTGTCGACATGTGAAAATTTACACCCAAAGCGTAGGTGGGGCGCATAACACAAAGTTTCGACATGTGAAAATTCACACCCAAGCGCGCGGGGTGGGGGCACATAATAAAAAGTGTTGACATGCGAAAATTCGAGCCCAAAGCGTAGGCATAATGGCGCACAACACAAAGTGTCGACATGCAAAAATTTGTGCCCAAGGCGCATGCTAGGGGTGCACAACACAAAGTGTCGACATGCAAAAATTCGTGCCTAAGGCACAGTGGGGCGCATAACATAAATTGTCAACATGTGAAAATATGCACCTAAGGCACACGCTGTGGGCACACAAACAAATTGTTGACATGCACGAAAATTTATGCCCAAGGTGCATGCTGGGGGCACACAACACAAAGTGTCGATGTTTGAAAATTCACACCCAGGGCGCAAGTTGGGGACATATAACACAAAGTGTCGACATACGAAAATTACCACCCAAGGCATATGATGGGGTGCACAACACAAAGTGTCGACATGTTAAAATTTGTGCCCATCTTGTAAGTTGTGTGTGCACAACACAAAGTGTCAACGTGTAATATTTTGTGCGTAAGGTGTACATCTGGGGTACACAACACAAAGTGTCGACATGTGAAAATTCATACCTATGGCGGAAGCTAGGTGCACACAACACAAAGTGTCGACATGTGAAAATTTTGCCCAAGGTGTAGGTTGGGGGTGCCAACACATACATAGTGTCGACATGCTAAAATTCGTGCCCAAGGCATAGGTTAGGGCGCAACATAAAGTGTCGACATGCAAAAATTGCACCCAAGGCGCAAACCCAGGGGCACACAACACAAAGTTTTGAATGTGAAAATTTTGCCCAAGGCACGGTTGAGGGTGCACAACACAAAGTGATGACATGTGAAAATACACACCCAAGGCTCGGTCAGAGGCGCACACCACAAAGTGTCGACATGTTAAAATTTACACCCAAGTTACAGGTTGGGGGCGCAAACAAAAAGTGTCAACATGTGAAAATTTGTGCGAAAGGCGTAGGGTCAGGGCGCACAACACAAACTATCGACATGTGAAAATTTACACCCAAGGTGGAAGTCGGGGCACACAACACAAAGTGTCGACATGCAAAAATTTGTGCCCAGGCACAAGTTGTGGGCGCACAAACACAAAGTGATGACATGTGAAAATACGCATCCAAGGCTCAAGTCAGGCGCCAACACAAATTGTCGACATGTGAAAATTTACACCCAAGGCAAGGTTAGGGCGCACAACACAAAGTGTCGACATGTGAAAATTCGCACCCAAGCGCGGGGAGGGCACAACACAATTGTCGACATGTGAAAATTTGCACTAAGTCACAAACTAGGGCGTACAAACACAAAAGTGTCGACATGCAAAAATTTGTGCCCAAGGCACAGTGAGGTGGACAAAACAAAGTGATGACATGTGAAAATATGCACCTCAGGCTCGGAGTAGGGGTGCACAACACAAAGTGTCGACATGTTAAAATTTACGTGGCATAGGTTGTGGGCGCACAACACAAAGTGTCAACATGTGAAAATTTGCACCCAAGGCGTAGGTTGGGGGAGCACAACACAAAGTGTCGACATGAAAAATTTACACCCAAGGTGGAAGCTAGTTGCATGAACACAAAGTGTCACATGTGAAAATTTTTGCCCAAGGCACGGTCACGGGAGCACACAACACAAAGTGGTGATATGTGAAAATACACACCCAAGGCTCCTACTGGGCACAACACAAAGTGTCAACATGTTGGGCACACACAAAAGTGTCGACATGTGAAAATTCACATCCAGGCGTAGTGGGGCGCACAATACAAAGTGTCGACATGTGAAAATTCATGCCCAAGGTGCGGGTTGGGGATACACAACACAAATTCTCGACATGCAAAAATTGTGCCCAAGGCATAGGTGAGGGCGCATAACACAAAGTGTCGACATACGAAAATTCACACCCAAGGTGTAGGTAGGCGAGCAAACAGACAACACCAAGTGTCGATATGTAAAAAAATTTTTTTCCCATGGTGCATGTTGGCGCACAACACAAAGTGTCAACATGCGATAATTTGTCCCAAGGCAAGCTTGGGCTCACAACACAAAGTGTCGACATGTGAAAATTCATGCCTAAGGCACGGTGGGGATGCACAACAAAAAGTGATGACATGTGAAAATACTGCACCCAAGGCATAGCACAGGCGCCAACACAAAGTTTTGACATGTGAAAATTCATGCCTAAGGCACAGTGGGCGCACAACTCAATGTTTAAACATGTGAAAATTTTGCCCAAGGCAAAGGGGGGCACACAACAAAAAGTGTCGACATGTGAAAATTTGCACCAAGGCACAAGTGGGGATGCATAACACAAAATGTCGACATGCAAAAATTCACCCGAGGAAAGGATAGGCGCACAACACAAAGTGTCAAATGTGAAAATTTGTGCCCATGGTGCAAGCTATGGGGACGCACAACACAAAGTGTCAACATATGATAATTGTGCCCAAGGTGCGAGTAGTCCGGAGGCGCATAACACAAAGTGTCGACATGCAAAAATTGTGCCCAATGCGTAGGTCGGAGCACACAACACAAAGTGTCGACATGCAAAAATTCAAACCCAAGGTGCGAGGCATGGGCACACAACACAAAGTGTCGACATGTGAAAATTTTGCCATTGGCACAAGCTTAGGGGCACACAACACAAAGTGTCGACATGTGAAAATTTCGCCCAAGGCGTAGTCTAGAGGTGCATAACACAAAGTGTCGACATGTAAAAATTCATGCCAAAGGTGCAGGTTGGGGCGCACAACACAAAGTGTCGACATGTGAAAATTTTTGCCCAAGCCGCAGGCTAGTGTGCACAACACAAAGTGTCGACATGCGAAAATACACCCCAAGGTGTAGGCTAGTGGCGCACAACGCAAAGTGTCAACATGTGAAAATTCATGCCCAAGGCACGGTGTGGGGGCGCACAACTCAATGTTTAAACATGTGAAAATTTTGTGCCCAAGGGAAAGGCTTTGGGGCACACAACAAAAGTGTTGACATGTGAAAATTTACACCCAAGGCATAAGTGGGGATGCATAACACAAAGTGTCGACATGTGAAAATTCAAAGGATGGGGGCACACAACACAAAGTGTCAAATGTGAAAATTTGTGCCCATGGTGCAGTGGGGTGCATGACACAAAGTGTCAACATATGATAATTGTGCCCAAGGCGCAGGTGGGGCGCATAACACAAAGTGTCGACATGCAAAATTTAGTGCCCAATGCATAGGTGGGTGAGCACACTGACAAAGTGTCGACATGCGAAAATTCAAACCCAAGGTGCAGGCATGGGCACACAACACAAAGTGTCAACATGTGAAAATTTGTGCCATCACGCAAGCTAGGGCACACAACACAAAGTGTCAACATGTGAAAATTTGTGCCCAAGGCGTAGGCTAGAGGTGCACAACACAAAGTGTCGACATGCAAAAATTCGTGCATGCGCAAGGCGCAGCTAGGGGGCACAACACAAAGTGTCAACATGTGAAAATTTTGCACCCAAGCCGCGAGGTTAGTGGTGCACAACACAAAGTGTCGACATGTGAAAATTTTACCCAAGGCGCAAGATGGTGGCGCACAACACAAAGTGTCGACATGTGAAAATTCATGCCCAAGGCAGGTTGGGGGCATGCACACAAAGTGTCGACATGTGAAAAATTTCACCCAAGGCGTGAGGCTATGGGTGTAAAACAAAATGTGTCGACATGTGAACATTCGCAACCAAAGCGTAGGCTCGAGGCGCACAACACAAAGTGTCTACATGTGAAAATTCATGCCCAAGGTGTAGGTTGTGGGCACACAACACAAATTGTCGACATGCAAAATTCATGCTCAAGGCATGGGCTAGGGGTGCATAACGCAAAGTGTCGACATGTGAAAATTCATGCCCAAGGCATAGAGGTGGGGCGCAAAAACACAAAGTGTCGACATGTGAAAATTTGCACCCATGGTGCAAGCTAGGCATATACAACAAAAAGTGTCAACATGCGATAATTTCTGCCCAAGGCACAGTCTAGGGGCGAACAACAAAAATTGTCTACATGTAAAAATTCACTTCGAAGCCTTCGGCTAGGGGTGCACAACAAAAAGTGACGACATGCCAAAATACGCACCCAACGCGCAGGATGGGCACACAACACAAAGTGTCTACATGTGAAAATTCGTGCCCAAGGCACAGTGTGGGGTGTCTGACACAAAGTTTCAACATGTGAAAATTTTCACCCAAGGTGCACTGGAGGCGCACAACAAAAAGTTTCGACATGTGAACATTCACACCGAAGGTGTAGGCTCGGGCGCACAACACAAATTTTCGACATGTGAAAATTCATGCCCAAGGCATAGGTTGGTGGCACACAACACAAATGTCGACATGTAAAAATTGCCCAAGGCATAGGGCAGGGCGCATAATGCAAAGTGTCGAGATACGAAAATTCGTGCCTAGGGCGTAGGGTGGCGGAGCATAACACAAAGTGTCGACATGTGAAAATTTGCCCCCATGGTGCAAGATGGGCACGCACAACACAAAGTGTCAACATGTGATAATTTGTGCCCATGGCGCGGGCTCAGGGTGCACAAAAGTGTTGACATTTGAAAATTTATGCCTAAGGCGAAGGTCGATGCACAACACAAAGTGTCGAGATGTGAAAATTTGTGCCCAAGGCACAGTGGGCTGACACAACACAAAGTGTCGACATGCAAAAATTTTCATCAAGGCACACGCTGGGGGTGCATAAAAAAAGTGACAACATGCGAAATACACACCTAAGCGCAGGTGCGGGATGGGGCACATGCAAAGTGTCGACATGTGAAATTTACCCAAAAGGCAAGGCATCGGGGCACACAACAAAAGTGTCGACATGCATAAATTCCCACCCAATAGGCTTGGGCTTGGGGCGCAAAACACAAAGTGACCACATGCTAAAAATTTGTACCCAAGGTGCAGTCAGGGGCACACAACACAAAGTGTTGACATGTGAAAATCGTGTGCCCAAGGCGCAGTGGGAGCGCACAACACAAAGTGTCGACATGCAAAATTTACACCCCATAGGCGTGGGGCAGGGCACAACACAAAAGTGTCGACATGTGAAAATTCATGCCCAAGGCATAGGCTATGGGCACACAACACAAAGTGTTAACATGTAAAATTCACACCCAAGGCACAGGCTATGGGCGGCACAAAACAAAAAGTGTCGACATGCAAAATTCACACGAAAGGCGCGGGATGGGAGCACAACACAAAGTGTCGACATGCAAAAATTCACACCCAAAGCACGTAGGCTAGAGACGCATAACACAAAGTGTCGACATGAAAATTCATTCCAAAGGCGCAGTGCTAGGGGGCCACAACACAAAATGTCGACATGCGAAAATTTGTGCCTAAGGCGCAGGATGGGGCGCCAAACACAAAGTGTCGACATGTGAAAATTTGCACCCATGGTGCAAGATGGGGGCACACAACACAAAGTGTCGACATGCGATAATTTGTGCCCAAGGCGCAGTTGGCTAGGGACGCACAACACAAAGTGTCGACATGCGAAAATTCATGCCTAAGGCACGGGATGGGAGCGCACAACACAAAGTGTCAACATGCGAAAATTGACACCCAAGGTGCGAGGCATGGGCGCACAACACAAAGTGTCGACATGTGAAAATTCGTGCCCATGGTGCAAGCTAAGGGCGCACAACACAAAGTGTCGACATGTGAAAATTTTGCCCAAGGTGCAGGCTAGAGGCGCACAACAAAAAGTGTTGACATGCGAGCATTCACGCCCAAGGCGTAGGTTGGGGGCGCACAACACAAATTGTGAACATGTAAAAATTTGTGCCAAGCCGCGAGTGGGGTGCACACACAAAGTGTCGACATGTGAAAATTCATGCCCAAGGCACGGGGTGGGTGTGCACAACAAAAAGTGACGACATGTGAAAATAATTACCTAAGGCGCAGGTGGGCGCACAACACAAAGTGTCGACATGTGAAAATCCGCCCAAGGCACAAGATGGGGTGCACAACACAAAGTGTCAACATGTGAAAATTTGCACCCAAGATGCAAGATGGGGGCACACAACACAAAGTGTCAACATTTGAATATTCACACCCAGGCATAGGTCAGGGCGCACAACACAAAGTGTCGACATGTGAAAATTCATGCCCACTAGGCGCAAAGTTGGGGCACAACACAAATTGTCGACATGCAAAATATGTGTTTAAGGCATAGGTTGGGGGCAGCATAACAAAAGTGTCGAGATGTGAAAATTCATGCCCAAGGCACGAGGCTTTGGAGCACAACACAAAGTGTCGACATGTGAAAATTTGCGCCTATGGTGCAGTGGGAGCACACAAGAAAGTGTCAACATGCGATAATTTGTGCCCAAGGCACAGGTGAGGGTACAACACAAAGTGTCGACATGTAAAAATTTATACCTAAAGCGCGAGTTGGGAGCACATAACACAAAACTCGTTAAAATGTGAAAATTTACACCCAAGGTGCGAGGCATGGGCTCACAACACAAAGTGTCGAAATGTGAAAATTTGTTCTCAAGGTGCGAGGCTAGAGCGCACAACACAAAGTTCGACATGTAAAAATTCGTGCCCAAGGCGTAGGCTTGGGGCACATAACACAAAGTGTCAACATGCGAAAATTTGTACCCAAGTGCAGTGAGGCTGGTTATGTACAACACAAAGTGTCGACATGCAAAATTCATGCACAAGGCAAAGGTGAGGGCGCACATAACAAAAGTGACGACATGTGAAAATACGCACCCAAGGCACAGTGAGGAGGCACAAAAAAAGTGTCGACATGTGAAAATTCACGCCTAAGGCACAGGTTGGGGGTGCACAACACAAAGTGTCAACATGTGAAAATTTACGCCCAAGGCGCAGAGCTCGATGCACAACACAAAGTGTCGACATGTGAACATTCACTCCCAAGGCACATGATGGGGCGCACAACACAAAGTGTCGACATGCGAAAATTCATGCCCACGGCACGGGTTGGGGGCACACAACACAAATTGTCATCATGGAAATATTTGTGCCTAAGGTGTAGGCTTAGGGTGCATAACACAAAGTGTTGAGATGTGAAAATTCGTGCCCAAGTTGCAGTGGTGATGCACAACACAAAGTGTCAACATGTGAAAATTTGCACACATGGTGCAAGTTAGGCACGCACAACACAAAGTGTCAACATGTGATAATTTGTGTTCAAGTTGCGCAGTCAGGGCGCACAACACAAAGTGTCGACATGTGAAAATTCACACCCAAGGCATAGGGGGGGCAACACACAAAGTTTCGACATGCAAAAATTTACCCAAGGCATCGGTGTGCACACATGTGAAAATTTTTGCCCAAGGCGTAGGATGGGGGGTACAACACAAAGTGTCGTCATGTGAAAATTTGTGCCTAAGGCGCGGATGGGGAACACAACACAAAGTGTCGACATGCAAAAATTTGTGCCACAAGCGCAGTGAGGTGCACAACACAAGCTGTCGAGATGTGAAAATTCTCACACAAGGCACGAGTGCAGCGCACAACAAAAAGTGATGATATGTGAAAATACGCACCCAAGGCGCGGTGGTGGTGCACAACACAAAGTGTCGACATGCAAAAATTCGTGCCCAAGGCCTACGCTGGGGGTGCACAACACAACGGGTCAACATGTGAAAATTTGCGCCCAAGGCACAGTGGGCGCGCAACACAAACTCTCGACATGTGAAAATTTGCACCCAATGCGCGGGAAGGGGGTGAACAACACAAAGTGTCGACATGCATAAATTTGCACCCAAGGCGTAGGCTGGGGGCGCACAACACAAAGTGACGACATGTGAAAATTTGTGCCCAAGGTGAAGGCTGGGGGCACACAATAAAAAGTGTTGACATGTGAAAATTCCATGCACCCAAGGGACAAGTGGGGATGCATAACACAAAGTGTCGACATGCAAAAATTCACACCCAAGGCAAAGGATGGGGGCGCATAACACAAAGTGTCAAATGTGAAAATTTGTGCCCATGGTGCAAGTGCTGGGGTGCACATCACAAAGTGTCAACATATGATAATTGTGCCCAAGGTGCGTGGCTAGGGGCACATAACACAAAGTGTCGACATGCAATAATTCATGCCTAATGTGCAGTTTGGGAGCACACAACACAAAGTGTCGACATGCGAAAATTCAAACCCAAGGTGCGGGCATGGGCGCACAACACAAAGTGTCAACATGTGAAAATTTGTGCCATTGGCACAAGCTAGGGGCACACAACACAAAGTGTCAAATGTGAAAATTTGTGCCCAAGGCGTAGGCTAGAGGCACACAACACAAAGTGTCGACATGCAAAAATTCGTGCCCAAGGTGCGCAGTGCAGGCGCACAACACAAAGTGTCAACATGTGAAAATTTTGCCCAGCCGCGAGTTAGTGGTGCACAACACAAAGTGTCGACATGCGAAAATACGCACCCAAGGCGCGTGAAAGTGGTGCGCACAACACAAAGTGTCGACATGTGAAAATTCATGCCCAAGGCACAGTGGGGTGCATAACACAAAGTGTCAACATGTGAAAAATTTCACCCAAGGCGCAGGATGGGGGTGTAAAACAAAATGTGTCGACATGTGAACATTCGCAACCAAGGTGTAGGCTCGGGATGCACAACACAAAGTGTCTACGTGTGAAAATTCATGCCCAAGGCGCAGTTTGGAGGCACACAACACAAATGTCGACATGCAAAAATTCGTGCCCAATGCATAGGTCAGGGGGTGCATAACGAAAGTGTCGACATGTGAAAATTCGTGCCTGTGGCAGCATAGGCTAGTGGTGCAAAAACACCAAGTGTCGACATGTGAGAATTTGTGCCCATCAGATGTGCAGGCGTGCACAACAAAAAGTGTCGACATGCGATAATTTGTGCCCAAGGCACAGTGAAGGCGCACAACAAAAATTGTCGACATGTAAAAATTCACACCCAAGGAATGCAGTGCAAATGGGGTGCACAACAAAAAGTGACGACTTGCAAAAATACACACCCAAGGCGCAGTCTATGGGCACACAACACAAAGTGTCTACATGTGAAAATTCGTGCCCAAGGCACAAAGTGCTAGGGGTGCACAACACAAAGTGTCACCATGTGAAAATTTTCACCCAAGGTGCAGTGGGGCGCACAACAAAAAGTGTCGACATGTGAACATTCACACCGAAGGCGTAGGCTCGGGCGCACAACACAAAGTGTCGACATGCGAAAATTGATGCCCAAGGCATAGGTTGGGGGCACACAACACAAATTGTCGACATGTAAAAATACGTGCCCAAGGCGTAGGCTGGGGGCGCATAATGCAAAGTGTCGAGATACGAAAATTTGTGCCCAAGGCGTAGGCTTGCGGAGCATAACACAAAGTGTCGACATGTGAAAATTTGTGCCCATGGTGCAAGATGGGGTCGCACAACACAAAGTGTCAACATGCGATAATTTGTGCCAGAAGCGCAGTCAGGGGTGCACAACACAAATTATCGACATGCAAAAATTCACACCCAAGGCGTAGGCTAGGGGTGCATTAACACAAAGTGTCGACATGCAAAAATTTGTGCCAAGTCGCGAGGTAGGGGCACACAACACAATGTGTCGACATATGAAAATTTGTGCTAAAGTCGCAGGGCTACGGCACACAACACAAAGTGTCGACATGTGAAAATTTGCGCCCAAGGCGTAGGCTAGAGGCGAATAACACAAAGTGTCGACATGCGAAAATACGCACCCAAGGCACAGTGGGTGCAAAACACAAAGTGTCAACATGTAAAAATTCACGCCAATGGCACATTCAGGGGTGCATAAAACAAAGTGTCAACATGTGAAAATTTTTGCCCAAGGCAGTTAGGGCGCGCAACACAAAGTGTCGACATTTGAAAATTTACACAAAAGGTGCATGCGGGGGCGCACAACACAAAGTGTCGACCTGCATAAATTCCCACCCAAGGCACGGGCTTGGGCGCGCTACAACACAAAGTGACCATATGCTAAAATTTGTGTCCAAGGTGCGGGATGGGGCACACAACACAAAGTGTTGACATGTGAAAATTTTGCCCAAGGCGCGGGAAGGAGCGCACAACAGAGAAAGTGTCGACATGCGAAAATTTACACCCCAAAGTAGGGTCGGGGCGCACAACACAAAGTGTCGACATGTGAAAATTCATGCCCAAGGCATAGGTCAGTGGCACACAACACAAAGTGTCAACATGTAAAAATTCACATCCAAGGTGCAAAGCTAGGGGCAAAAACCACAAAGTGTCGACATGCAAAATGTCGACATGCAAAAATCACGCCAAAGTGCAAAGTGCAGGCTAGAGGTGCATAACACAAAGTGTTGACATGCGAAAATTCAAGCCAAAGGCATAGGCTAGGGGGCACAACACAAAATTTTGACATGCAAAAATTCGTGCAAGGCACGGATCGGGGTGCACAACACAAAGTGTCGACATGTGAAAATTTGCACCCATGGTGCAAGTGGGGCACACAACACAAAGTGTCAACATGTGATAATTTTTCCCAAGGCATAGGCTAGTGGCGCCAACACAAAGTGTCGACATGCGAAAATTGACACCCAAGGTACAGTGCATGGATGCACAACACAAAGTTTCGACTTGTGAAAATTCGTGCCCATGGCGCAAGCTAAGGTGCACAACACAAAGTGTCGACATGTGAAAATTTGTGCCAAAGGTGCGGGTTGGAGGCGCTTGAGAAAAAAGTGTTGACATGCAAACATTCATGCCTAAGGCATAGGTTGGGCGCAAAACACAAAGTGTGAACATGTAAAAATTTGTGCCCAAGTCGCAGTGAAGGGTGCAAACACAAAGTGTCGACATGTTAAAATTCATACCCAAGGCACAAAGGTGTTGGCAAGTGCACAACAAAAAAAGTGACGACATGTGAAAATACGTGCCCAAGGCGAAGGTCAGGGGCGCACAACACAAAGTGTCAACATGTGAAAATTTGCTCCCAAGGCAATGGATGGGTGTGCACAACACAAAGTGTCAACATGTGAAAATTTGCACCCAAGATGCGGGATGGGGGCACACAAAGAAAAAGTATCGACATTTGAACATTCACCCCCAAGGCGTAGGGTGGGGTGCACAACACAAAGTGTCGACATGTGAAAATTCATGCCCAAGGTATAGGCTGGGGGCACACAACACAAAGTGTCAACATGTAAAAATTCACACCCAAGGCGCAGGCTAGGGGCACAAAACACAAAGTGTCGACATGTAAAAATTCACGCCCAAAGTGAAGGCTAGAGGTGCATAACACAAAGTGTCGACATGCAAAAATTCACGCCAAAGGCACAGGATGAGGGGGCCAACACAAAATGTCGACATGCAAAAATTCGTGCCCAAGGCACGGATGGGGCGCACAACACAAAGTGTCGACATGTGAAAATTTGCACCCATGGTGCAAGCTGGGGGCACACAACACAAAGT
This sequence comes from Taxus wallichiana var. yunnanensis, assembly GCA_018340775.1. Classification (NCBI taxonomy): domain Eukaryota; kingdom Viridiplantae; phylum Streptophyta; class Pinopsida; order Cupressales; family Taxaceae; genus Taxus; species Taxus wallichiana. The sequence goes on from CM031240.1 coordinate 353,074, forward strand.
GTCAACATGTGATAATTTGTGCCCAAGCCGCAGCTAGGGGCACACAACACAAAGTTTCGACATGCAAAAATTGACACCCAGTGCGAGCATGGGCGCACAACACAAAGTGTCAACATGTGAAAATTCGTGCCCATGGCGCAAGCTAAGGTGTGCACAACACAAAGTGTTGACATGTGAAAATTGTGCCCAAGGTGCAGTTGAGGTGCACAACAAAAAGTGTTGACATGCGAACATTCGCGCTAAGGCGTAGGTTGGGAGCGCACAACACAAAGTGTGAACATGTAAAAATTGTGCCCATGCCGTAGTCAGTGGGAGTGCACAACACAAAGTGTCGACATGTTAAAATTCATACCCAAGGCACGAGTGTTGGCGTGCACAACAAAAAGTGACGACATGTGAAAATACGTACCCAAGGCGTGGTGGGGCACACAACAAAAAGAGTCGACATGTGAAAATTCGCTCCCAAGGCACAAGATGGGTGTGCACAACACAAAGTGTCAACATTTGAAAATTTATGCCCAAGATGCGGGATGGGGCACACAAAGCAAAGTATCGACATTTGAACATTTGCACCCAAAGGCGTAGGTGGGGGTGCACAACAAAAAGTGTTGACATGCAAAAATTCATGCCCAAGGCATAGGTTGGGAGCACACAACACAAATTTTCGACATGTAAAAATTTGTGTTTCAGCGTAAGGTTGAGGCGCATAACAAAAAGTGTCGAGATGCGAAAATTTGTGCCCAAGGCAATGGCTTGTGGAGAACAACACAAAGTGTCGACATGTGAAAATTTGCACCTATGGTGCATGCTTTGGGAGTGCACAACAAAAAGTGTCAACATGCGATAATTTGTGCCCAGGCGTAGGTGGGGTACAACACAAAGTGTCGACATGTAAAAATTTACGCCCGAGGACCAGGTTGGGAGCGCATAACACAAACTCGTCAACATGCAAAAATTCACACCCAAGGTGCGGGAATGGGTGCACAACACAAAGTGTTGAAATGTGAAAATTTGTTCCCAAGGCACAAAGCAGAGGCGCACAATACAAAGTGTCGACATGTAAAAATTCGGCCTTGGCAAGGCGTAGGCTTGGGCGCACAACACAAAGTGTCAACATGTGAAAATTTGTGCCCAAGCTCGCAGTGATGGTCAGTGCCACAACACAAAGTTTCGACATGTGAAAATTCATGCCCAAGGCAAAGGTGGGCGTACAAAAAAAGGAGACAACATGTGAAAATACGCACCCAAGGCGCAGGCTTGGGGTGCACAACAAAAATTGTCGACATGTGAAAATTCACGCCCAAGGCATAGCCTAGGGGTGCACAACACAAAGTGTCAACATGTGAAAATTTACGCCCAAGGCACAGGCTCAGGACGCACAACACAAAGTGTCAACATGTGAACATTCACTCCCAAGGCGCAGGATGGGGGCGCACAACACAAAGTGTCGACATGTGAAAATTCATGCCCAAGGCGCAGGTTAGGGGCACACAACACAAATTAGCAACATGGAAAAATTTGTGCCTAAAGCGTAGGCTTGGGGCTCATAACACAAAGTGTCGAGATGTGAAAATTCATGCCGAAGGCGTAGGTGCAGTGACGCACAACACTAAGTGTCAACATGTGAAAATTTACACACATGGTGCAAGTTAAGCGCGCACAAGACAACACAAAGTGTTAACATGCAATAATTTGTGTTCAAGGTGCGAGTGGGAGCACACAACACAAAGTGTCGACATGTGAAAATTCGCACCCAAGGCATAGGCTTGGGGTGCACAACACAAAGTGTTGACATGCCAAAATTTACACCCAAGGCATAGGTTGGGGCGCACAACACAAAGTGTCGACATGTGAAAATTTTTGCCCAAGGCATAGGATGGGGGCGTCAACACAAAGTGTCGTCATGTGAAAATTTGTGCCTAAGGTGTAGGTCAGGGGCACACAACACAAAGTGTTGACATGCTAAAATTTGTGCCCACTACAGGTGCAGGGCGCACAACACAAAGTGTCGAGATGTGAAAATTCTCACACAAGGCACATGTTGCAGCGCACAACAAAACTGATGATATGTGAAAATACGCACCCAAGGCACGGTGGGGTGTACAACACAAAGTGTTGACATGTGAAAATTCACACCCAAGGCCTACTGCTTGGGTGCACAAGACAAAGGGTCAACATGTGAAAATTTGTGCCCAAGGCACAAAGTAGGGGCACAACAAAAAAGTCTCAACATGTGAAAATTTGCACCCAATGCACAGTAGGTGGGGCGCACAACACAAAGAATCGGCATGCATAAATTCCCACCCAAGGTGCGGTGCAGGGCACACAACACAAAGTGACCACATGTGAAAATTTGTGAACAAGGTGCAGGCTGGGGGCACACAACACAAAGTATTGACATGCAAAAATTCATGCCCAAGGTGCAGGCAGGGTGCGCACAATATAAAGTGTCGACATGCGAAAATTTATGCCCAAGGCGTAGGGTCAGTGCACAACACAAAGTGTCAACATGCGATAATTTGTGCCCAAGGCACAGTGAGTGGGGTGCACAAAAAAGTGTCGACATGCAAAAATTCACACCCAAGGCACGGTGCTAGGGGTGCATAATAAAAAGTGACGACATTCAAAAATACGCACCCAAGGCATAGGATGGGGCGCAAAACACAAAGTGTCGACATGTGAAAACTCGTGCCCAAGGCACAGGCTTAGGGTGCACTACATAAAGTGTCAACATGTGAAAATTTTCACCCAACGCTACCGGGGGGTGCACAACAAAAAGTGTCGTAATGTGAACATTCGCACCTAAGGCGTAGGCTCGGGCGCACAACACAAAGTGTCGACATGCATAACGTAAAGTGTCGAGATGCGAAAATTTGTGCCGAAGAAGGCGTAAGTCGTGATGCACAACACAAAGTGTCGACATCTGAAAATTTACACCCATGGTTTAAGTCAAGGCGCACACAACACAAAGTGTCAACATGTGATAATTTGTGCCCAAGGCACAAGCTAGGGTTAGTTGCACAACGCAAAGTGTCGACATTTGAAAATTTACGCCTAAGGTGAAGGTCAAAGGTGCACAAACACAAAGTGTCGAGATGTAAAAATTTGTGCCCAAGGCACAGTGGCAAGCGCACACAAAACAAAGTGTCGACATGCAAACATTTACATCCAAGGCATAGGCTTCAGCGCCCAACAAAAAGTGATGACATGCAAAAATATGCACCTAAGGTGTAGGTGGGAGTGCATAACAAGTAAGTGTCGACATGTGAAATTTCACGCCCCAAGGCACGAGGCATGGGGCACACAACACAAAGTGTCTACATGCATAAATTCCCACCCAATGCGCAGGCTTGGTGCGCAGAACACAGAGTGACCACATGCTAAAATTTGTGCCCAGGTGCGCAGTGGGGGCACACAACACAAAGTGTTGACATGTGAAAATTCATGCCCAAGTCGCGAGCGAGGAGCACACAACACAAAGTCTCGACATGCAAAATTTACACTCCGGGCATGGGTGGGCGCCTGAACACAAAGTGTTGACATGTGAAAATTGTCGTGCCCAAGGCATAGGGGGGCACACAACATAAAGTGTCAACATGTAAAAATTCACACCCAAGGCGTAGGCTAGGGGCACAAAACACAAAGTGTCGACATGCAAAATTCACACGGAAGGCGCAGGATGGGGAGCACAACACAAAGTGTCGACATGCAAAAATTCATGCCCAAAGCGTAGGCTAGAGGTGCATAACACAAAGTGTCGACATGCAAAAATTCGTGCCAAAGGTGTAGGCTGGGGGCACAACACAAAATGTCGACATGCGAAAATTCGTGCCCAAGGCGCAGGACGGGGCGCATAACACAAACTGTCGACATGTGAAAATTTGCACCCATGGTGCAAGTTGGGGCACACAACACAAAGCGTCAAAATGTGATAATTTGTGCCTAAGGCGCAGTTAGGGGCGCACAACACAAAGTGTCGACATGTGAAAATTCATGCCCAAGGCACAGGATGGGAGCGCACAACACAAAGTGTCGACATGTGAAAATACACACCCAAGGTGCAGGCATGGGCACACAACACAAAGTGTCGACATGTGAAAATTCATGCCCGTGGCGCAAGCTAAGGGTGCACAACACAAAGTGTCGACATGTGAAAATTTGTACCCAAGGTGAAGGCTGGAGGCACACAACAAAAAGTGTTGACATACGAACATTCGCCTGCAAGGCGTAGGTTGGGGCGCACAACACAAAGTGTGAACATGTAAAAATTTCCCGAGCCGCGAGTGGGTGCACAACACAAAGTTTCGACATGTGAAAATTCATGCCCAAGGGACGGGGTGGGTGTGCACAACAAAAAGTGACGACATGTGAAAATAAGTACCCAAGGCGCGAGTGGCAGGCACACAACACAAAGTGTCGACATGCGAAAATTCATGCCCAAGGCACGGGATGGGGTCACACAACACAAAGTGTCAACATGTGAAAATTTGCACCCAAGATGCGGGATGGGGCACACAACACAAAGTGTCGACATGTGAACATTCACACCCAAGGCGTAGGTGGGGTGCACAACACAAAGTGTCGACATGCGAAAATTCATGCCCAAGGCGCAGGTTGGGGGCACAACACAAATTGGCTACATGCAAAATTTGTGTTTAAGGCGTAGGTGGGGGTGCATAACAAAAAGTGTCGGGATGTGAAAATTTGTGCCCAAGCCATAGGCTTGTGGAGCACAAAGACAAAGTGTTGACATGTGAAAATTTGTGCCTATGGTGTAAGCTGGGAGCACACAATGCAAAGTGTCAACATGCGATAATTTGTGCCCCCAAGCGCAGCCGAGGGTACAATACAAAAGTGTCGACATGTAAAAATTTATTCCCAATGCGCAGTTGGGAGTGCATATCACAAACTGTCAACATGTGAAAATTCACACCCAATGTGCGAGGCATGGGTGCACAACACAAAGTGTCGAAATGTGAAAATTTGTTCCCAAGGTGCAGTGGTGAGGTGAACAACACAAAGTTTCGACATGTAAAATTTTTTTCCTAAGGCGTAGGCTTGGGGCGCATAACACAAAGTGTCAACATGCGAAAATTTGTGCCCAAGCATGGAGTTAGTTGTGGTACAACACAAAGTGTTGACATGAGAAAATTCATGCCCAAGGCAAAGGTCAGGGCGCAGAACAAAAAGTGACGACATGCGAAAATACGCACCCAAGGCGCAGGTTGGGGGCGCACAACAAAAAGTGTTGACATGTGAAAATTCACGCCCAAGGCACAGTCAGGGCACAACACAAAGTGTTAACATGTGAAAATTTACGCCCAAGGCGTAGGCTCAGGGCGCACAACACAAAGTGTCGACATGTGAACATTCACTCCTAGGGCGCAGGATGGGGTCCACAACACAAAGTGTCGACATGCGAAAATTCATGCCCAAGGCACGGGTTGGGGCACACAACACAAATTTTCAACATGGAAATATTTTTGCATAAGGCGTAGGCTTAGGGCACATAACACAAAGTGTTGAGATTTGAAAATTCATGCCCAAGGCGCAGTCAAGGCGATGCACAACACAAAGTGTCAACATGTGAAAATTTGCACACATGGTGCAAGTTAAGCATGCACAACACAAAGTGTCAACATGTGATAATTTGTGTTCAAGGTGTAGGTCAGGGCGCACAACACAAAGTGTCGACATGTGAAAATTCACACCCAAGGCATAGGTGGGGTGCACAACACAAAGTGTCGACATGCAAAAATTTACGCCCAAGGCATGAGGTCAGGGCGCACAACACAAAGTGTCGACATGTGAAAATTTTGCCCAAGGCGTAGGATGGGGGTGTACAACAAAAAGTTTCGTCATGTGAAAATTTGTGCCAGGCGCGCAGTTGGGGAACACAACACAAAGTGTCGACATGCAAAAATTTGTGCCCACTTCGTGGCAGTGGACAAGCACATGACAACACAAAGTGTCGAGATGTGAAAATTCTCACACAAGGCACAGGCTTCTGGAGCGCACAACAAAAGTGACGATATGTGAAAATAACGCGCACCCAATGCGCGCAGTGGGAGTGCACAACACAAAGTGTCGACATGTGAAAATTCACCCAAGGCCTACGTTTGGGGTGCACAACATAAAGGGTCAACATGTGAAAATTTACACCCAGGCGTAGGGTGGGGGTGCACAACACAAAGTCTTGACATGTGAAAAATTACTCCCAATGTGCGGGTAGGGGCTAACAACACAAAGTGTCGACATGCATAAATTCCCACCCAAGGCGCGGTGGCGCACAACACAAATTGACCACATGTGAAAATTTGTGGACAAGGTGCAGCAGGATGGGGCACATAACACAAAGTATTGACATGCGAAAATTCACGCCAGGCGCGAGCGGGCGCGCACAATATAAAGTGTCGACATGTGAAAAATTACACCCAAGGCGTAGAGGCTGGGGTGCACAACACAAAGTGTCAACATGCGATAATTTGTGCCCAGTAGCGCAGTGAGGGCGCATACAAAAAAGTGTCGACATGCAAAAATTCACACCTAAGGCACAGTCAGGGGTGCACAACAAAAAAGTGACGACATGTGAAAATACGCACCCAAGGCACGAGGATGGGGGCAAAACACAAAGTGTCGACATCTGAAAACTTGTGCCCAAGGTACAGGCTTGGGGTGCATAACACAAAGTGTCAAGATGTGCAAATTTTCACCCAAGGCACAAGTGGGGCGCCTGACAAAAAAGTTTGTTCATGTGAGAATTCACACCTAAGATGTAGTCTCGGGGTGCACAACACAAAGTTTCGACATAAATTTCATGCTCAAGGCGTAGGTTTGGGGCACACAACACAAATTGTCGACATGCAAAATTTGTGCCCAAGGCGTAGGGTGGGGGTGCATAACGTAAAGTTTCGAGATGCGAAAATTTGTGCCCAAGGCAAAGGTGTGGTGGTGCACAACACAAAGTGTCGACATGTGAAAATTTGCACCCATGGTGCAAGTTGGAGCACACAACACAAAGTGTTAACATGCGATAATTTATGCCCAAGGCACAAGGTGGGGTGCACAACGCAAAGTGTCGACATTCAAAAATTTACGCCTAAGGTGCGAGGCAGGGCGCGCTGACAACACAAAGTGTCGAGATGTGTAAATTTGTGCCCAGGCCTGTGCAAAGGCTGGGTCCAAAAAAACAAAGTGTCGACATGAAAAAATTTGCATCTAAGGCACAAGTTTGCTGCGGGCGCACAACAAAAAGTGACGACATGCGAAAATACGCACCCAAGGCGTAGGCTGGGGGTGCATAACAAAAAGTGTCGACATGTGAAATTTCGTGCCCAAGGCACAGGCATGGGGCGCACAACACAAAGTGTCGACATGCATAAATTCCCACCCAAGGCACAGGCTTGGGGTGCACAACACAAAGTGACCACATGCTAAAATTTGTGCCCAGGTGTAGGCTAGGGCACAACACAAAGTGTCGATATGCATAAATTCCCACCCAAGGCACAGGTGGGGAGCCAACACAAATTGACCACATGCAAAAATCGTGCCCAAGGTGCGTAGTGAGGCACACAACACAAAGTGTTGACATGTGAAAGTTTTGCCCAAGGCGTAGGTAGGGGGTGCACAACACAAAGTGTCGACATGTGAAAATTCGTGCCCAAGGCTCAGGTCAGGGCACACAACACATATTGTCGACATGCAAAAATTTGTGCCCAAGGCGTAGGTTGGGGTGCACAACACAAAGTGTCGACATGTGAAAATTTATGCCCAAGGCGCAGGCTAGGGCGCACAACAAAAAGTGTCGACATGTGAAAATTTGTGCCCAAGGCGCAGGCTGGGGCGCACAACACAAAGTGTCGACATGTAAAAATTTACATCCAGGCACAAGTGCAAGCGTGCACAACAAAAGTGACGACATGTGAAAATACGCACCCAAGGCATAGGGTGGGGGTGCAACACAAAGTGTCAACATGCAAAATTTTACACCCAAGGCATAGTCGGGGCGCCAACACAAAGTGTCAACAGTGAAAATTTTCACCAAAGGCACAGTGGGGCACACAACACAAAGTGTCGACATGTGAAAAGCAGTGGTGCACAACATAAAGTGTTGACATGCATAAATTCCCACCCAAGGCGCAGTGAGTCGCACAACACAAATTGACCACATGTGCAAATTTGTGCCCAAGGTGAAGGTGGGGCACACAACACAAAGTGTTAACATGTGAAAATTTGTGCCCAAGGTGCAGGCAGGGGGCACACAACACAAAGTGTCAACATGTGAAAATTTACACCCAAAACGTAGGTCAGGGGTGCCTGACACAAAGTGTCGACATGCAAAAATTTGTGCCTAAGGCATAGCCGAGGCCGAGGCGAGACAAAAAAAGTGTTGACATGTAAAAATTCACGCCCAAGAAAGGGCGCACAACACGAAATTTTGACATGTAAAATTTACACATAAGGCACGGGATGGGAGCACAACACAAAGTGTCGACATGAAAAAATTCACACCCAATGCGCAGAAATTAGAGGTGCACAACACAAAGTGTCGACATGTAAAAATTCACACCCAAGTAGCGCAGTGGGCGCACAACACAAAGTGTTGACATGTGAAAATTCATTCCCAAAGTGCGGGATGGGGATGCACAACACAAAGTGTCGACATGTGAAAATTTTGCCCATGGTGTGCAGTGAGGGCGCAAAACACAAAGTGTCGACATGCGATAATTTGTTCCCAAGGCGCAGTAGGGGCGCACAACACGAAGTTTCGACATTCAAAAATTCATGCATAAGGCGCAGGCCGGGGCGCACAACACAAAGTGTCGACATGTGAAAATTAACACCCAAGGTGCAGGCATGGGTGCACAACACAAAGTGTTAACATGTGAAAATTCGTACCCATGGCACAAGCTAGGAAGTCACTTGTTGTTGCGAATCACCAAAGCTCCCCCTCGGATGCAAATCAGTGTTTCTAAGTTGATGTTTCGGCATCCAAAGAGATTGCACAACATTGAAACCTCTCTCTCTATTGTGGGACTTGTAAAATGAGAGAGGAATCTCAGTTAGAGGCTAGTTCCTCAAAATCCTCTCGATCAAATCTTTTATTTGCACAATTGCAGAGGTTTGAATCCTAATCCTACTCTAGATTCCAAGGAGACAAAGATAGAGAGAGTAAAAGAAACTAAAACTAATGCTAAGGTGATGCACCAAAGGAGTTGTAGACACCTGACTACATGAAATACACAATCCATAAGGAAACACAGCACAAAACATGCACAAAATGCTCAAAATGTAATGAAAGATCAAGAAATCAATGATAGATATATGAAAGGATTGAGGAATTTAATCACAGAACATATATCAACATTCAGATCCAATACAGTGCATTACAGTGATCCAGAGGCAAGAAAAACTGTTGTATTACATGGAAAGGTAAAAATTTCTTCACAAATTCTGCCAAAGAAGGAGAAAAGGAAGTTGCAGAGTGAAAAGGTGTCTCCTCTTGCAAAATGAACTCATTCTCGCTTTACAAAGGTGCAAGCCACGACCCCGAGAGAGAGAAACCTAAGAAAACGTGCAAGCCATTCAACCATTGACTAAATTGCATTCAAAACAACATGGGTGACCCGACAAACCCATTCCCAAGCATTTTTAGTCATACTTTGGAGAGAATGCGAGCCATTCTTCATTAAAACGGTGGTTAAACGTCGATTTATGTTCATGGCCATGTACGGAGGTGTTTCTTGATTTTATCTCTCCAAACTCAACAAAAATCATGTAGATAATTTCACCATCTTTTTATTGATATAAGGAACATTTAAAACCGAGCTCGGATCGAAAGATATGGCGATTTGAAGTTTTAGGGCAAAAAACAGCCAAAATCGGATCGGCGGGCAAAAAGTTTGAATTTTTACCCATCTGGTCTTTGGAACATTTTCAAATTTTCCCCACGCTCCACCACTCTAGGTGCCACATGGCATGTTCTGATTAGGCGTGTGCCCTTCTTGACCAGTTTTTCCTTCGGTTCGCTTGGTGTTTTTTCACCCTTGACACATGGCAGCTCCCGATTAGGCTACGGGCCTTCTAGGGAAAATTTCGACCAAAACTCCACTGAGCCATAACTTGAAAAATACGTGGAGTTAGGAGGAAAAATTTACCTTTCTCGGAAAGATGAGAAAGAGCTCTATCTAATGGTTCCATTTCTAGAAGGTTTTGAGTGCCTGAAAAAAAAATTCTAACCGAGGCACAAGAGAAGGAAAGATGTAAAGGAGTTAGCCACAAAATGAGCGAGGGGGCACATTCGGGATAACAATTTTGGTGACTCGTGAGGATCATCTCGCTGTTGGATGAAGTTACTGGTTTCTTGAAGTAATCCATTGGGCATGGAGTCACTTGATTCTCTGCTTAATACCCTAACCGACTAGAATGTTGTAAAGAGGAAGATGGAAAATCACTCCGATGGAGCAAGGCCTGCATGAAACACATTCCCGGGAATAGCAAGTTGTGCCAAAGCACTTAGGGAAAGCAAAACAACCTACATCAAAACAATGTGCAAAAGCACTTGGAGGAATGAAAACCTAAGCTAATATTTACAAGGTGGAGAATTTCCCTCTAGTAATGCAATGCTTTAGATAGATTCCATTAAGCTGGAATCTGCAGTTCTCGTCATCCAATGAAGACAATTGGAAGGCATTGCTATCCTTACAC
>CM031240.1:363880-453934 GCA_018340775.1 Taxus wallichiana var. yunnanensis
TCCTCGAAAAGCCATCCATGAGAGAAAGCATTTCATGACTGGCACAGTGAGATCAACAAGCCGATCAATACTGAGTGGGGAAGTCATCCTTAGGCAAAAGCGAGGTTAAGATCCCGAAAATCCGTGCATATCCGAAGTCCCCGTCGCTTGCGTGCAGTGCGATGTTAGAAATCCATTGAGGATGAAGTAATAGGCAGTAATGAAGGAAACAGTAAAGGAGTCGTTGGAGTTCCTCTTTGACCAAGAGAGCAAATGCGTGGATGCATTTTTCCACCCTGTTTGACTCGGCTTGGAATCGGGGTTTAGGGTGATGCTATGGACGGCAATGGTAGGATCAATTCCCGCATGTCGGTCAACTGTAAGACCACGCGAACGCTTGGTCATGCGAAGCACTGGCAGAAAGGTAGTAAAGGCGGCTTGTTCTCGATGTGTGTTAAGGGATTGTCCAATCTTCACATGTGAGGATCTTCTCCGTGTGGATGTTGATTTCTATAGTAGATCTGCTCAAAGATAGTTTGGGTTTCAGATGGTAGGGCTCAGTGAATATAAGAATCATCCGCGCCAAGGTATGTGGAGAGTATGGAGTCGTCTATCCCGAGCATTCAACAACATTAATCAAAGGCGAATCCTCTTCGATCATGTCTGGATACGTAAGGGGAAGAAGATGGGTCCTCATTATCGCGCTGATAAGTGATAGGACCTAATGAAGATAGCATTTATGAAAAAAAAGTTAGGAGGGATAGATTCAGAGGTCCATCGATTCTCTGCAGGTGATGATGGCAAAGTAGGTGATGATGGTTCGGTAGGGGCAACGTCTTTCTTCCGCATGATATAACTGACACGAGGTGTCTCTGTGTAGTGTTTTGGAAAACCGAGACCACCGCGATCATTATGTTCATGCGTGTGGTCACGGGGAATGAGTGTATGTCGGCCTTGTTCGTAAAGCCAAAACCAAAGCCTTTCCACGCACAAATGAGTCAAGAAGGTGAGGGCGAAACACGATGATTTGTCAAGTATTGAAAATCGGATTGGAAGGGAACCACACCAAGAGGAGGTCTGTGGGGTAATGGAGGATGTGTCAACACCCCCATACGTTAGGTTAGTGCGAAGCAATGGGGTGGTCCGTGAAGAGATTACCTCCCCACGCGACGGTCGTAGGTGGGATGCGCATGTAATTGTCCGTACTCTCTGGGTAGGAAAGAACTAACGTTATATAGAGCAGCGGTACTCCCAATGAGGTGATGAAAACATCTACTAAGGGGTCGGAGGTTGGGATGTTAGCTGCGGGAAGAGAAGTGGTTTTCATGCGACGGTAGTTTCATCAACGAAGGCGTAGGTGCGGTTAGGAGGTGGATGGTTGAGGTACATTTAAGAGGATGGTTGGGTTGAATGTATGGGTGTCTTAATTGGTATAAGCACATCGTTGGGTGGTATAACATATTGCAAGTTTTGAAGGAGAGGATCAGCTTTACAAGGTAGGACTTCCCTCGTACTCAAATTTTATGCATCGATGTAATGTTGAGGGAACATCCCATGGCTCGAATCCAAGGACGACCAAACAATATATTATATTGGAACTCTCCTTCAAGGACATAGAAGAGTTCGGGCAAAGTACGGGCTTACGCGAATGTTGAGGATCACGGTGCCTAAGGTAGAAGTAATAGCTCATTGAATGAATGCAACATGATGGGGTTGGCACACATGCAACTAGAAGGGATGTTCATTTGTTGGAAAGCTTTTCAAGAGATGATGTTTAGGCTAAGCGCCCCATCAATCATAACCCGACGATACTCGAATGTCCGGACGTAAGCGGAAATGAAAAGAAGCGAGTCGGGTCTTCTCGCACCAAAGTCGATAATTTCATCTTCCGAGAAACTAACCGCAATGCCAGGTATTGTTTTGAGACAGAAGTGGTGGGGGAGATGGATTGTTTGGTGAGAGAGGCAACGTGATTGGGTGTTAGAATGGAGGCAACGGGCAGGGTTTCGTTGGGTAAAACCTCTATCCCTTGAAGGATCTCAACGAGAGCTTGTCGATGAGATTCAGAAGTCTGAATGAGATCATATAGTGTCATTTTTACGGGCGATTGATGAAGCTGTTTGATCATGGTTGATGGGCAACTCCATTAGAGACGGGATAAAGCGGGTCCGCGAATAACCACTTTAGGTGGTGGTGTAATTGGGATGGTTGAAGGAGAAAGAGATGCCGCAGGTGTGTTTTCTTTCGCTTTCCCATTGTTTTTCTGTCCTCGAGTAGCGACACTAATCATATTAATCTCGTAGATCTGAGATGAGGAAGATGGTTGGGATAATTCATGGTCTTCAAGAGGTGGGGTTGTAATAATGATAGATCTTGGTGAGGCGGGGGATATATGATATAGAGAGGGAATTGACGCTAGAGGTCTCTCCCTTCGTAAGTTGTCTTTCTTAATCTGTCTATCCGGGAGAGGTGACTGACGAAGGAGGGTTTTTAGAGCTTTGCATCCCTCCACATCATGTCCTGGTGTGCGGTGATAAGCGCAGATTTTAGACTCATCGTAACCCATAGGTCGGGGTTTAGAAGCGGGTCATAAGGTCTAAGTGGAGGTAGGGAAATGGTCGCATTCTCCACCAACATAGCAAGGATTTTGGCGTAAGATCCTTTGAGTGGGTCAAAATCGGAAGAGGATGAGGTATTGATTATGTGGGTTGTGGTAATGTTTGGGCGTGTTTAGTTCGTATGGGTGATGGTTTAGCCGAGGGTGTCGACACATGTTTTTCACTAAACGTGGTTTCTTGGACATAGAAGTTACGCTTATGGTTAGATGATGAGGCTACGAGATGGCGTGGTAGCGATGGAAACAACCACGGAGAAAGGAGTGACATAAAATAAATCCTTTGATGATGGGATTGGTTTAGGTTGATAGGTGGACCGGACACGTGGGAATGATAATGTTGTGATACCCTTTGATCTCGTATAGGTGTAGAAGGCGAGGTCATTTTACGAAGAAAACAAAGGAGGTATGATATATTGGTGTAATGTGGAGGATGAGGTCCCATTATGGAAGGTGGGTGACGATGAAGGTTTTAATGTGATAGAGGCCGGATTGCGTTCGTCTCCTGGGTGGCGGGCGGATTTTATTTTGGATAGATCAGTCGCTTAGGCGTAGGTGTGTGAGATTGGGCATTGGTGAGGTCCAGCGTAGGGAAGATTTGGTTAAGTTGATAGAAGTGGACGGGGCATTTGGTAGAGGAGGGGGTGAAGGCGAGAACAGGGGGCATTTTAAGTTTCATGAAGCACTTCGGGTAGATGGTAGGAGACATCAGGATCAGTCATTGCATTTGAGTAGAAAAAGGGTACTCAAACGTTCCCATAGGGGCCCTCGGCTTCATCTTCCGTGGAATGACGAGTCTCAGTGTGATTTGTAATTTTGGTACGGAAGAAAAGTGAGTTGTAATTCCGAGTCCATTGTGGAGTGTGACACAGGAGGAAGATGAGGCAATCGTATCAATAGATGTTAGGAGGTCAACCGGTCGTTGAAAAGATTTAGGTGATGAGGGACTAATAGGTAGGAGAGCGTGTTCGAGGAGGGTTTGTCATGTTAAAAGAATGTGGTGATGTTAGTGTAAGAGATTTCTGCCCTAAGGATGTCAAAAGGAGTAAGCAAGAGTGGTAGAAGGGGACGTTTGGGAAATAGATAAATTAGATAGCATCCGCTCACAGTCTTGAGGGATGTGGTGTAAGAAGACTCGTTGATGAGAAGAGAAGTCCTGGGCGATTAACTCTTCTATGGGTAAAGGAATAATTTCACTTTGGCTTGATGGTGGTAAAGGAGGTTCGGGCTCTGTGTTAGTGAAGAGGCTTCGATTCAAAATTTTCTCGATAGAGGCTTTTGGCCGAGAATCGAAGACTCGCATGGATCTCATGAACACTCTCCTCGGCTAAGATATCTTGGTTTACGTCTGTCTGCTGGACGAGTGATTCGGGAATGGCTTGTTGAAAATTTTCAAATTTCGTTATGCAGGGCGTTAGGATTATCGAAAGGGTTATATCCCCCGTGTCAACCATTTCCTCGCACTATGTTTTTCAACATCTTGCAGTTTTCATGACTATGTCCTTTTACGCGGTGAAAGTTACAAAAGTCATTTTCTTTGTACTCAGTGAAGGTATGGCGCAGGTGGAGTCAAACCCAGTGAGGTTTAACAGAGGTAATGTGATGGCCTCACTTTGAGCAATTTCTCCAATATCACACCATAGGTTTCTCCCAAGGGAGTGTAGTGATGGGTCTGACTTTGTATTTATAGGTGGTTTTGGCGGAGTATTGGACGGTGGTTGGGATTTGACCATCACCGCGTGGACACTCCTTTGATTTAGAAGAGTGGACGCGTGAGGAGTGGTGGTATTTGGTTTATAGGTAGAATCGGGAGTTCGGAAAGTGGAGTTCTTGTTACGCAAGAACCGCAATTTTCTCTTCCTCTAAGGCTCGAATTTCTAATTTTCGAGCCATAGTAAAGGCCTTCATCGAACTGAAAGTTTGAATTTGGAGGGTAGGAGAGAATGTGCTTAAGCAGCCCGCCCGTGAATGCCTTCGATAAGTTCATTTGAGGAAAGGCATACGTAAGTTGGTTGATAAGGCCCCGCCATCGTCCGATGAAATCTGTAGATAGATCTGCGATCTTCGAATCACGATGGCATAAAGGTCGATGATAGATACTTTCTTAGCGATGTTAATGGAGAAATGATCCAAGAAAGATTGGGCTAGTTGGTTAAAAGAGAAGATTGAGGTGTTGGGTTAAAGCACTATACCACTCCAAGGCGGAGTCCCGATAAGGACATGGGAAAGTGCGAGTAACAAGGCATCATCATGGGCAATCAAATAACAAGCATGTCTAAATGATCGCAAGTGTTGTTGAGGATCCTCTT
The DNA here is from genome assembly GCA_018340775.1 of Taxus wallichiana var. yunnanensis. Taxonomy (NCBI): domain Eukaryota; kingdom Viridiplantae; phylum Streptophyta; class Pinopsida; order Cupressales; family Taxaceae; genus Taxus; species Taxus wallichiana. The sequence continues at coordinate 368,783 of CM031240.1, forward strand.
ATCTGTTAAAACGAGTAAACTTTGGCAACTCCCATTGAGGAGGATATGAATGAAGGGGACGGAAGGGTGAATGGGCTCCAAACAATCTTGCTCGTATGTCAAGGCGCTACGACTTCAAATGGAAGCCTGTGTTTTGCATTTTGTCCATCATTTGCTTGATCGTAGAAATCATGGTTGGATGAGATGATGGTGCCAAGGACCACCGCTAGAAGGGATGTCCCATATAAGGTGTTGAGGTTATTTTGAGGATACGTGTATGGGAATGAAAAGGTAGGCGGAGCTTGAGAAGGAAAGCTCGTTTGAATAGGTGAGGTGGAGAGAGTAAGTCATGAATGGAGTGGTCTGAAAAAGAGATGAGATGAGGTAGGGGGTTGGTGGTAAGCGATACGTGGGGTCCAAGGTTAACCAAAGGAAAGCTAATCGGGGTCGTATGAACCTCTGAAGCTGTCGGATTGGGAGACGGGGCTAGTGATGCAGGAAGTAAGGTATTGTTATCAGGAGGAGTGGGAGCTAAATGAGCAGCTATACTAATAGGCATGCCCATAAGGAGCTGACCATCAAAGTGGTGACGGTCGGTGGGTATGAGACAAATAGTATTATACAATACTGGCCTAGGATTAGCATCCAGTAAATTTGGCAAAGTCCTTGTCTCTCACAGGAATTTAGGGGGATCTCACTTTGGTGTCCGTAGGGTTCCCCCTATAGAATGTGAAGGGGGTGATTCAGCAAAGACACAGGCAGGCATGTGAAACCATGGTGGCGGCTTGCTTCCGAAAGTGATGACAACTATAGACTAGAACACACAGAAAGTTTCAATCTATCAAGAACAAAAACAACCTCGAATGGTGAATTTGACAAGTGCTGGTTTGTGAGGGGCTGACATGAAAGCGATGGCGATATCATGTTTAGTAATGGCGGTGTCAGCCACGGCTCAAACGACGTCGGTCCCTTAACCGATGGCGGTGTGCTGATTTGATTTTAGTAACGTTAGTATGTTTAAGAACTTATTGATCACGAGAAGACAAAGTATGAGAAAGAGAAAACGAGGATTTGAAAACAAGCAAAGAGGCACACGCAAATCTAGAGACTAACCCTAGGGTTAATTTTAGTTATCGTGGGCTTATGCCTTTAGACGTAGAATGATGTCGTAATCCTAAACAACAAGACCTAGGGGGAAATGTCAAGTTTGTTTTGGCTTATAAGGTTACCTCAATCGGGCAGAGAAAACCGCGGAAAAGGGGGATGTTTGAGCTGTTGTGTTAATTGTGAAGTGATTCGGTATGTGTTGTGCGGTGAAACTAAGGTTAATTTCTGTCAATACCGTGGATATCACCCCACGTGTACGACACTTACTTAATCTATGTTCACTAGAATTGGAGAACAACAAGCAGGAATGCAATGCACGTGTTTTATATCCAAATCGAAAATTATATTCGATGAAGTAAGAGAGATGACTTTCACTAATGCGAAAACAGGAAAGCAAGACAAATTCTTTACTAAATATATAACAAAAGCAAGCAATGAGCAAATATGCTTCCTAAAATGAAAATAAGCAAGAGAAAGAAACCCAAAATGGGTCCCACCGGGCGTGCCAAAATGTTTCACTCGGAAATGCTTCGTTCTTTTATAAACAGATAAGGTTAGGGGTTAGGAGGAATACCCGTAGAATGTCGAGATGATGTGCGCGTATCGTAGAGAGAAAGATCAGCCGATCAATGGAGAACTCCTTTTTTTCAGGAAGGACTACCGCAAATAAGAACACAAGACCACAAGATTTTGATTAGATAATAAATGAGGAAACCGCCTGGGCCCAGGAAATATGAAACTTCCTTTTCAAGGTGGTCATTTCGCTAACGTGAATTAACACAAAAGAATGTAAAATATCAATTAAATTGCTTCGTTGGTAGGTAGGGAAAGGTGGTTTCCTGGTTTTGATCGGAGGAACCGATGCGGTTCTTGGCTATCGATAACCGATTAAGTAATGACCGATACCGATAACCTATACCGGTGGGTTCTAGGATCTTCGGGCTGGTTGTGGAGTTTGTAATGGCTGGTTTTGGATAGTTTTTAGAAATGGGATGGTTAGAAACAAAAGAATGACAACAGAGGCAATGATACGTTGGATAATGGATTCAAGCGGATTTGGGAGGACTTAGTAATTCAAAAGCATAAGAAATGTTATAATGGAGGACATGCAAGATGTAACTTCGGGTTTGATGAAGGTGCGAGGTAAGTTGATCTCCTTTCTTTGTAAACACGTCTAATATTTTCACTCGTCTCTGCTTGGTCAAGTGAAGATTTGGACTCATGTCCTCGCTCGCAATCACCTCGCTTGATCCATAAATCCTTTGACTGATCTCTCAAAATGAAATTCCGATCCGTTGTTTTGGTTTGGGGAGCCCATTTATAGGGAACCGATGGCGGTTGCGTAACCGACGGCGGTCGAGTAGGAACCGGCATCGGTAAGGAAAAAGTAGGCTATTTTTACTAAAATAGCCCACCTTCCCCGCTTTTCCCGAGAGATCAGTTGCCATGGGCTTGGTCAAGTCAAGGCTAGAAGGTCGGCTTTAGTGCAGTAAGGAGGCATTAGTTATGGATGTGAGTCTAGACCAAGTCATGGGTCTTAATTAGCTTAGTTTAGGGTTAGGGCTAGGTCATGATGAGGTGGCAAGGTGAGGTGGCGGGTAAGGTGATGTGGATTTATCAATTACAAGGTAATTAATAAATGATTGTGTAAAGTTTAGGTAATGAGGTTAGGTTACGAAATGGGACGCGGGTCACAAGGGTCATGAGACACGAATTTGGTGTCTACAAATAAATGAAATCCTACTATAGTTATAATGATTTAGGTATCTCATTTGACTATAATAAGAAAATTCATTCACAACAAAGCTAAGCTATGATTAAATTTGAAGAAGGCAAGGTCTCTGGGGAATGGGAGGAAAGCCAATGTAGACAAGATGGGAGGCGCACATGAGAAAACTGCAAAGTAGATCCGAAAGAAACTGCTGACGATGCACAAATCCTTGGTAGAAAAAACAACGTTAAAAGATATTTGGGTGGACTACTGAAAAGTGGGTGCAGAGAAGTGATGAGCTTCCTCGGTGGATGTCGATCCACGTTTTCAATTAAGGAAAGAAGCATACATTATAAAAGATGTAGGTAAATGTTTAGATTTTCTGATTAAAAATAAAAGATAGAATGTAAACAATAGACATAATATAAACAAAACATAGGAAAATGTGAAAACAATGCTAGATTTATGTTACCTATACTTGGCACCTATCTGCAGGTTGATCGGCGTCGACCAGATTGTGATTGGCATCGATTTCTTTAAGCGGCACCGATTAGGGTAAATCGGGTCGGTCAACTGGAATGGGTCGGCGTCGACCGGAGGCAAGTTGTAGAAAGCTTGATGGATGATTGATGAGGACTGGATCGTGAACACCTGCAGGGGAGCTGCAGAGATGTGGACAGAGTTTCACCTTAGCTAGATGTAGGAACAGAGTCACCGAGAGGTCGATGAATCCTCACGATGTCGATGTTGCGAGGGAAAAGTAATGGTACACCTCTCAGGGATTGATTTAGACAAAATTCTCTCTTCTTTCGATTGACGATTCGAAGGCTCAAGGCTTAAGCTTTCTGTCTCTCTTACTATCTAACCAGAACTAAATTCTAGCCCTGTATTTATAATCGGTGCCGACCGAGGTATATTGGTGCATCATGGTGCCATTTTGAAAAATTGGCGTCGACCAAGTACTAGTCGGTGCCGATCAGGAACAGATTCCCAAAATGGCCAAAAAGGATGAATTGGAAAGATAAGAGTATTATCCTTCCGACTCAAATATGGGAAATATCCCATTGCACGGTTTGGGGAGAGGAGAAATAGGGGGGATAGATGGATAGAATTGATATGGGAGGTTAGGAATTGATATGGGGTAGATAAGTGGTTAAGATACATGTAAAAAGCATAATTAAATAGTTAATATTTAATTATCCATGGGCAAAATACAATGGGGTATAATAAACTTAGGATAGATGTTCAATTAGATATTTAATTAATACCTAAAGGAAAAGTGGTGATATAAAGGTGCCCCAGGTTACCCGAGAAGGTAAATGAATGCGGGGGACACTAAATTGGGTAACCAATTTTAGGTGTCTACATTTTGCCCCTTTTTGTCGAGTAACTTGCGATAAGCAAAGTTAAGACAATATCGCAAGTTAAAGACAAAAACAAGGAGTTGGAAGAAAGGAAGAAAAGTGATGATGTGATCCCCCTCAAACTAGGGATGGGATGAATCTCAAAAGACCAACCGATCTGAGTTTGAAAAAGGTAGATGAGAACGAAGGATGCCCCAGCTAGATATCTGGAGTAGATTTGACCATTGATGATGCATGAAAACAAAATAAAAAAAGGCAGCAACCTAAGGAACTCACATTGGTAGGGAAGACTAGATGGTCTTCGTATGAGACGACGTTAGTGGCTACAAACCTGTGAGTGGAAGGAGGCCTGCTAAAATAGTAGCAACTAAAGAGTGACACATTGGTAGGGACAACTAGATGGTCTACGAATGAGATGACGTTAGTGCCTACAGACCTGCTATCTTTAGGCTGCCACAAATGTGAGTGACCCATGTACAGGGAACAGACTCAAAATGGGTGATAACATCAAAAATATGTGCCAAAAAGGCAACACTAAGGTCATAATAATGATAGATAAACAAGCCAAGCATCAACGCTTTGGCAAAAAAGATGAAGAGACATTCTCGTTGGAAGAATATGATGTGAAAAGACAAGAATGTAACCAATCGGTGTCGATCGGCCACAATCGGCGTCGATTAGACAAAATCGATGTCGACTAAACCAATCGGCACTGACCAGGAAAATCAATCGCCGACCGTACCGAAACCCTATAAATATGGGAAAGGAAAACGTTAACGATTTATTTACACTGCGACGATTGATTTAGAAAGAGTCAAAAATTGAATTTGAGCAACATGGAAGCCTCGGGAGTAGTCAAAAGTAGAAGAGGACACGACCTGGGGTAAGTGGATCTACTTTAGCTTTGTGTATGTGTTTATCACTCAATTAGCATACTAGGATGCTAGATTTTAGGAAAAGTGGGGATAAGTGGGAGGCCAGAGTGTTTTGGACACTCGGCCTCTCAATCAGTGTCGATTGACAAAATCGGTGCCGATTAGGTTCAATCGGTGCCGATTAGGTTTCCAATCGACGTCGACTAGATTAGATCGACGTCGATTGGATCTCAATCGGTACCGATTGCATAGATGAGACTTAGAAAGTAGAGAAATGTGCTTTTGATGTTTTGAGTTGAATAAATGAGAAGCTAACACCATTTTTGACATTCGTGGATGTAGGCACGAGAGGCTTTACACATGCGGGATGCTATTCCCAAGCTTCTGGAGACTATTCTTCTGATGTGAGATGACGATTGGTGTGGCAGAGCTAGAGTTAGCGGGCTCTGGGGGCTTTCATTACTAGTGATGGGTGCCCGAGACGTGGAGTTGATGTGAGCCTTGATACGATGATGGGATAATAGGACATGCACGTTTTGGTTCAAGATGGGTGAGATGACCATCACCCACGAGGATATCTATAGGATCCTCAAGCTGCCGATTACCGGGGACCCGATAGAGACTACTCCATGAGAGAAAAAAACAGAGGGCCCTGGGATGATTATATGGAGATAGGGTAGATGATTCAGAGATAGTGTCGGGGTGGTGAGGATAGCCTCACATTATAGACAGGATGATGCCAGGAGTAGATGGATAACATTGATTTAGATGGCGATCTCCTACTTTGCTCTACCAGATTCAGGAGGTGGGAGATTTCCACTACTTTTACTGGACTGTGTCTGTGACATCCTGGAGTTTAGGTAGGTGTTCACGTTTGTAGATGCCTTAGTAGCACAAATATATCATGAGTTGTGGATGTACACCACAGCAGGAAGATGGACAGGTATTGATGTCAGCTTTGTGCTCCATTGCTGGGCATATGAGCATATAGCAGTGATTAGGCCATCAGGGCTTCCATGGATGCCAGGAGCAGAGGGGGCCCTCGAGTATGGATTCTGATGATGGTGGGAAGACATGGCCCCAGGAGATACAGGGAGATCTACAGAGTGGTATACAGAGTGATTCAGGACTCTGACACCAAGAGCAGGTTATATGGAGACCATACCGAGTCTACCCGACATGGGCCAGTCAGGATGCTCACCTGGTGGAGCTGAGATGGAGTAGGGTGGTCAGGGGCCGTAGGCCAGAGATTTTAGAGTGAGTCCCATTTATACGGGTGATGAGGTAGTTTGGTTTGGTACAGACGGTCCCGACCACATATGTGCCATATAGGTGGGACAACAGAGAGACCGACCTACCGATTTTGATCCTAGATAGATCCACTGAGGGAGGCCCCACCTCCCATAGATAGTGATGATGACGTAGGAGTGGATGATGGCTATGGGGCATGGTACCCCACAAAGCTACCATGACACCTCCTAGCATCCGTAGATGCAGATGAGGATGACATAGCTGCAAGCAGCTAGAGAGACTGGAGGGAGAGCATGCTGCCTTGACACATACACACCAGCTGCCCTCGAGGAGATTAGGGCTTTGATGGAGGAGAGGGATGCATTGATATATTGGAGAGAGAGATAACCTGCTCGTCAGGAGTGGGATACAATGATACAACAGAGAGATCACTATCATAGACATAGAGAGGCCCTCAGGGCCAAATATGGTGATACAGGCACCACCTCAGAGTCAGGGGCACAGGGTGCGGTAGTAGGAGGGCCACCACCGTAGCAAGCAGTAGCGCCATTACGAGCACCCGACATGGTGAGTCTGAGCACTTATCAGGCTCTCCTTGTTGAGGTGAGATACTATGAGGATGCCCCTAACACAACATGCCCCGATGTGCCTCGTTATGGGTGAGGAGGAGATCAGCGACAACCGCGGCTAGTGGTGCATCGGAGGGTGCGAGCACCGGAGAGAGAGAGATGGTAGGGCCCATGGCAGTAGAGCAGTGCCTCTCTAGCTCTGTAGGAGATGGCCAGGAGAGATAACCTGGACCAGAGGAGGGTGGAGGAGACAGTGTTTTCCACCTGTTTGACTTCATGATTTAGATGTGCTATTTTTTTGTATCGATATACTGATGTAGCCTCGATTTGAAGGCATTTTTGATGTATGATATAGATGGCTTGATTGGAAGCCATTCTCTTTTCATAGACATATATATATATTATATATATATATATATATATATATATATATATGTATATATATATTTTCATCCTTTTGTGTTATGTGATTGTACTCATGCATTTAATTTCGATAGATAGGGATGGATGTTATGGATAGATGTTATGTAATTTTGATGGATATAGATACATGTTTATAGAGGATAGATGAATAGATGTGATGTGATCTGATGTGATTTGATAGATTGAAAAAATAAACATGTTTTAAGATGTTAATTTAATTAAATGAGATAGATAGATGGATTCACATGTGTTTTTAATACATGCTTTTTGATGATATTTAGATGAGATTGATGAGATGAGCATAGATGATAGACTTTGACTGAGTAAATTAACATGTTAAATGTCAACTTAACTAGATGAACAACAAATAAACATGGGAAATGTCTATTTAGAATAAAGAAAGAGATGTAATGTGCTTAAAAAGGCACTACACCTAGATAGAAAAAGAATGATAAGTTAGACTCCTCACTGACCATAAATAGAGACCTCGATGGAAAACCAAAAAATGATGCACACAAGGCCATAGATGAGGTTAAAATAAACCGACACTAGTTAGTCACAAACCAGATCTAGGAGGTAGATAAGGATGAGAGATAAGTATACATCTCGTCAGAACACATGAAGGATTAAATACGTGCCCATGTGGGGAAAACAAGATCTCCATATGATCGAAAAGGTCTCATATCACAGCTTCATGATTTGTTTTTCTTTTGATAAAAGAGAAAACTGATCGATGCGGGAAGTTTGCTAGATATAGAAAGACTGATCGATACGGGAAGTCTTTCAGAGATGCTAAAAAGTGAACAAACTGGCCAATAAAGGAAGTTTGTTACTGCAAAGGCTGAAAATGCCATAAAACAAACAGCCATCCTTCAAGGGAGTGGTCTGTATTTTGATTTTGATGGTAGCCATCCTTCGAGGGAATGGTCTACACTTTTTGATTGGTAAGGCATGGATAGCTGTCCTTCGAGGGATCAGTCTATCTTTTTAGGAATTAGGATAGCATCTCTCTCTCTCTCTCTTTTTTGAGCTTTGGAAGAAGTTGAGTTTAGACCAGATGGATTAGATAGAGGGGAAGAAAATGTATATAAGCACGTACTCATGCCCCAAAGTTGTTTTGATCAAGATGAACACCTAGGGTGGATGGAGTAGTGATTAAGGTATTCCTACCATGAGAAGGAACAAACCCGTAAGGAAAATGCCATGAGTAGAGCCGGTACTCATATTTAAGGTATAAAAGATATAATGTAGAGTACCACATAGTTCTGAATCACTACAAAATGTGTGACTGGTTGTAGATGGATGAAAGATCTATTTTGTGACTAAAATCATGTAAGATAAAGTTTAACAGTAGAAGGGCCTTAGATGCAAAGCATTAAGAGGTTCCATTTTAGGTACACCATCCATGGAAGATAGGTGATAAGTCCCAGACCCATACTTATGAGTGACAACGTACGGACCCATCCAGTTAGGAGCAAACTTACCACGCTGACTCCGCTCTAGTGTAGTGACATTTTGGTTTTCTTTAAGAACAAGATCACCAATTTGAAGTCATGGTGTTGCAAATGCTTGTTATAAGCACATTTGACATGCTCAAGATAGACTTGATGATGCTCAAGAGCATTGAGACGTCACTCATCTAGCAACTCAAGCTGTGCTAGATGGTTTTGATGATAGTCCTCATCAGAGACAAATTCTCTGAGAGAGATGCGAAGAGATGGAATCTGGACTTCCAAAGGAAGGACAGCCTCAGACCCATAGATGAGAGAGAAGGGAGTAGCACCAGTAGGAGTATGAATGCTAGTCTGATAAGCCCAGAGAGAAAAAGGGATATGTAAATGCCAATCCCTACCAGCTCGACTAGTTACCTTTGCGAGGATATTACACAAAGTTTTATTGGAAGCCTCAGCTTGGCCGTTAGCTTGGGGATAGTATGGAGAAGAAAAGCTGAGTTTGATATTGAAAGCATCATCAGAGGTTTTGTAAATCGATGTTTTTGAAAGACTTACCATTGTCTGTGATGAGTTTGTGTGGAACACCAAAGTGACAAATGATGTGTTGATAGACAAAATCAACAATGGGTTTAGCTTTGGTTGATGAAAGAGGAATAGCTTCCACCCACTTAGTGAAGTATTCCATGGTAGTAATGATAGAGTGATGACGTTGTGAAGAGTGGGATTGATGAGACCGATGAGATCAAGACCCCATTGTGAAAAAGGCCACAAATCCACTGCAAGTTACAAAGCCTGACTAGGGATATGTGTAAGATTGGAATGTTGTTGACACTTGACACATTTCTTAGCGTATTCACAACAGTCTTGATTAAGAGAAGGCCAATAGTAACCTAAATGTAAGATGCGTTTAGCTATGGCCAAGCCACTAAAATGTCCACCACAGATACCATCATGGACTTCCTGAATGGCTTTAGATGATTCAGGGTTTTGAGGCACGAAAAAAAATACCATCAAAACCACGTTTGTAGAGGATTCCACCCAGAATAGTATAGCGATTAGCGTGTAGGATAAAATATCTTCTACCATTGGAAGTCAGATCTGGAGGAAGCATTGAATAAGATAGATAATCAAAGATGTGTTGATACCACTCATCTTGAGTATCAATTGTGATTACGTTGATCGAGGTCAACTGCGTGAGATGAGATGGTTGATCTAGATGCTGGACAACCACATAAAGTCATGAATCCTCAGTGAATGGAGGAATAAGTGAGGCTAAAGAGGCCATTGTATCTGTAAACTAGTTTGTAGTGTGAGGAATAGCCTGGATAGTAAATTTATCGAAAGATTGAAGCTGAAAGAGAATGATATCATGATATTTTTGAAGGATATCATTTTTGCATGCTAGTAGACACCAGTGACTTGATTAACGATGAGCTCAGAATCACCGAAGATGTCGATATGGTGAGTGCAAGATTAATGGCATTTTGAAGTCCTAAAATGAGGGCTTCATATTCAGCCATATTATTGGTACATTCAAAGTTAAGCTTGTGTGTGATAGGGATAGGTGCACCCCAAGGAGGAATCATGATGAAACCTACACCTCCCCCTTGCTGACATTTGGACCCATCAAAGAAGAGTTTTACTTTAAATGGAGATAGACCAAAATTGATTTGTTGGATGTACTCATCTAGGAATTGAGCAAGGGGGATTTGAGTGTCGGAAGAGGAGTATCAGCTAATTGATCCGCAATGACCTGACCCTTGATAGATTTTTGTGAGATGAACTCGAGGTCAAACTCTATCATGAGCATGAGCCAACGAGTGATATGATCATTGTGATAAGGTTTCACATGCATTGTCTTGAGTGGATTGACACTTGTAACAATGTAAGTTTTGTGATTAAGGAGGTAATGACGAAGTTTAGAAGTTGTGAAGAAGAGAGCACAACATAGTTTTTAGCTTCAGAATAGCGTGTTTCATATTCATGAAGAGTGTGACTAATATAATAGATAACTTGTTCTTTACCATTAGCATCCCGATGTGAGATCATGGCTCCCAGAGCATGGTCAGTTACAGAAATATAAAGATAGAATGGCTCCCCCTCACGTGGAGGCATGAGCACAGGTGGAGAAAGGAGATAAGCCTTGAGATCATCAAAGGATTTTTGGCAACACTCATCCCATTCAAAATGAACATTTTTATGGAGGAGATGATGAAAAGGTTGACAACGGTCCAAAAGCTATGAGATAAAATGATGCACTGATTGAAGGCATCCTTGAAGACCATGGAGCTACTTTAAGTTGGAAGGGGAGGCATCTCGAGGATAGCCTTTATTTTTGTGGGATCAACTTCAATGCCCCTAATAGAAATGATAAAGCCTAGGAGTTTACCAGTGAGAACCAAACATGCATTTAGATGGATTTAGGTGAAGAAAAAATGAATAAGTCTCTCAAAGAGGGTGCAAGAATGAAAAGATGATCCTGACGATGTTTGGACTTACCGAGGAGGTCATCGACGTAATCTTCCATAGTTTTGTGTAAGAGATCATGGAAGATGTAGGTCATTACACGTTGATAAGTTGCTCTGCATTCTTAAGACCAAAGGGCATGACGCGATAACAAAAAGTCCCCCAAGGAGTTATGAAGGAAGTCTTATGTTGGTCCTCTAGTGTGATGAGAATTTGATTATACCCAGAGAAACCATCCATAAGAGAAAGCATCTCGTGACCTGTAGTTAAATCCATGAGTTGGTCGATATTAGGTAAAGGAAAATCATCTTTTGGACAAGTGAGATTAAGATCCCGGAAGTCGGTGAAAATTCAAATTTTCCCAGTAGCTTTGGTTACTGGTACTACATTTGAAACCCATTGTGGATAGTCAATGGGTTGGATGAAGTTGGTGGAAAGCAAGCGCTGTAACTCTTCTTTAATGAGGAGGGCTACACGAGGATGCATCTTACGTAGTTTTTGTTTAACTGGTTTGATGTCTGGAAGAGTAACGATATTGTGGACCACGATATTAGGATCGAGGCCTGGCATATCTTCATATGACCAAGAAAATGCTTGGCGATGGTGGGAAAGAAAGGTAGTGAAGTCTCCTAACTCCTGTGGATTAAGAGATTGGCCGACCTTAATGATGCGAGGGTCTTTAGAAGTCCCTATATTAAGGTCGACAGTGGCTTTGTTGAGAAGCGTAGACGTGTCAGAAGGAATGGTTTTAGGAAGATAAGAATCCTCTGCCCCTAGATAGGTAAGGACAGAATCATCATCCACACAATGGATAGTATTGATAGTGGGAGAGTCATCTCCAACTATTTCAGGGAAGACTAATGGTATGGAAGTGGATTTTCCATTAGTCTTATAGGTCAGTGGACCTAAGGAAATGGTATTGACTAAAAAAAAAAAAGTTAGGTGGGATGGAAATGGTGTCATCCACATCAAGTGATGCTTCCGACCTGATGGGAGAAGATGGTTCCTCAATGGAAAGAGGCTCATCGAGAATGGTGACGGTGGCTTTCGAGAGAGGTTTAAACCCTAAACCAAATTTTTGATGTGGTTTAAGAGTTGGAATGGATGTGAGGTCATGCACACCCTGTTCATACTTTCCCAGGCCAAAGCCTTTCCACGCGCATCGATATAGATAAGTTTTTGTGAACGTGGGATTTTGTAGACAATCAAACCCTGCTGAATAGGGTTTGGCCCTAGGAGGAGAATTTGGATGATAGTGAGGTGTATCAAGACCACCGTAGATGAAGTTAGTTTGTTGATTGGGTAGACCAATGGTGATGATGCGACCAAGACCTGGTTGATATTTAGGTTGTTTTTCTAGCCTACCATACTCGTTAGGTTTGAGATGGGCGTCAAAAGAAAGAAGAGGAAGCTCTCCTAACGAAAAATGCTGCAATGTTTCTTCTAGATTTTGTAAATCTGGTAATTTTTTGTAGGTATGGAAGAGGATGAAGCCTCGTTAGGAGAACAAGCATTCTCCTTTGAGAGGGTAGACCCTGTGGTCATGTCACATTGTGCGGAAGGGAAAGGATCTCCTGGATGAGTATAGATTTTTCCCTCATACTGATATTTTATGCATCGATGGAGGGTTGATGGGACGCAGTGCATTGTATGAATCTAGGAGCGTCCGAGGATCATATTGTAGTGGAATTTCCCTTCAACAATGTAAAAAAGCTCATGAAGTAGTTTCTTGCCTACCCGAATGGGTAGGACCATAGTTCCTAAAGTAACTGCCAGCTGATCGTTAAATGATCGAAGGGTGAAAAAGGGTGGTGACACTACACGTTCTTTGGTAACTTAAGTTGCTCGAATGTGTGGGAGGAAATGACGTTGAGTGCAGCACCACTGTCGATCATAGTGTGTTTTAACGTAGTGTTATTGATTTGAACTATGATAAAGAGAGGAGCCTCTAAATCCTCAGAAGAAAGGGGAGGAATTTCAGAATCCTCAAAGGAAATGGTGGTTGATGGTCTATTCAATCCAACAACCATCTCGAAAGGCTGGGGCTCATCTGAATTCACTATGATATGGTGTAGATTATCGATCAAAGCTTGCGTGATTGGGAGATGATTGAATGAGGTCAAAAAGAGACATTTTGACCGGAGCATGGGTGAGTTGTTTCATAACACTCTCCTCAACTGACATGGGAATCTGAGCCGAGGTGAAGCAAAAATAGAGATCCGAGGTCTCGGGGCTGATGAGGAAGGAGGAACTCCTTTGGGGCCTGAGAAATGATGACCCGTGGTCGAGAGGTTGTAGAAGATGATGGATTATCATATTATTGTGCTCTAGTGGTGATATGAATTGTGTCGATTTGAGAAGGTGGAAGATCATCCGGAGTGGAATTAATGGAATTAGAGGCCTGAGTAGACCGTTCAGGCTCAGATGTAGTTGGGATGATAGAGACACGTGTTCCTCCTCCTCTTCCAGCAGAAGATCACTTTCTTCCAAGAGGTTGTTAACGATAGATTGAAGGGATTTACATCCCTCGGTGTCATGACCTGGAGTGCGATGGTAAGCACAAATCAAATCAGAGTTGAACCAGGAAGGTTTTACTCCTTTGGGATTATAGGGTTTGATCGGAGGAAGAGATATAGATGAAGATTGGATAAGTTGGTGAAGGATTTTAGTATAGAATCCGGTAGATAAAGATGAGGACAGAGATGACGAAGGCACCTCTTTAGTCTTAGTAGACTGCCGAGGTAAAAGAACCTACATATCTGGTTTGACAGTATTTTTAGAGACTTTTTTACCTTTCTGGACATTGGGAAAAGTAGCCTTAGGTGCTTGAGATGGAAGCAAGTGAGGCAAGATTGATTTTGGTGGAGGAGGAGCTCCTAAGATAGATTTTGAAGATGATGATGACATGACAAGTGTTTTGGTCTTTGGAGATGAAGAAGGTTGTTTGGCGAAACATATGATGATTTAAATAAGACTGATTTAGATGGGGAGGAGCTTCCAAAATAGATCGATAGAGGCACAAAGGGTGCCTTAGCTTTTGGTGATGAAGATGATGGTTCTGATAAAAGAGGTGACCCCTTTCCAATAGGTAAACCCACTTTATGAGGCATTGGTGAAGATGGTGTTGTAGAAGAAGATGCCTTTTCAGAGGATAAATCCAATCTTTTATGAGGCGAGAGAGGGATTTTTGGGGGAAAGCACCAAGAGTCTTGATGGTCCGAAATATTGGTTTTCCCTTTTCGGGGATGGTGACAACCTCGACCGCATATGGTGATTGTAACCATTTTGGAGGAAGTAAAGGTGATGATGCCGATGATGTGACCCTAGGCTTAAACTCCAATTGTTTATGTCTGAGTCTAGGTGTCGGAAGCATAGGTGTCGATGCTAACTCCTTAGATGTTTCCTTAATAGGAAAGGAAGCACTGATGGTGGAAGATATAGGTAATGAAGAGGCAAGCCTCTTGTGAGGAAGGTACTTCAGATGTAGTAATTGTGGGTGTAATTACTGTAGGAAAAGTGACAGGAAGGGTTAAGATCGAAGATGCCTCCAAAGGCATAGAAGTTGGTACAACTATGGGTACGTTAACCAAAGGCATGGTCATGGAAAAAATGGGAGTGACAGAAGTAGAAGTATCCGTAGTGGGAATTTGAAGGGATGTAAATGACTCAAGCATCGAAAGAATATCTGATGCCGAGATAGATGAAGATGACACTGTCTCAAGTATAGGTGGAAGATCAGATAAAGAGGCAGAGAGAGATGAATCTGTCTCTAACAATGGAGGAATACTCAAAGATGGATCATCCGAAGATGGTGGAATCGAGAGATTAAGGTGGGAAGAAGTTCGATTGATTGACATGTTAGTATATGGCTCAGGTTTAGAAGAAGATCCTTAGTAGAAATGAAGCTGATAGTATGCGTGTTTGATTTTTGAGATCCTGAAGTGTCATTGTTTGGAGAGTGATTAGGAAAAGGTTGTTTAAAGACATCAAGAGATTGATTTGGGGGAGCGTTGGGATTATCCAAGATGAGCTCACCTCTATCGATAAATTTTTGGATGAGATTTTTGAAAGTCTGACATCATTCGATGTCATGGCCTTTGCTTCTATGATAATGAAAAAAGTCATTTTCATGATACCAGAATGGTCATTCTTTGTTTTCATCCAACTCTCTAATGGGAGGGAGTTCGATCATGCCAACTTCCAACATCTTGTTTAAGATGGAAGTGTATGATTCCCCCAATGGAGTATAAGACCGAGATGGTGGGGTCCTCGAGAATCTCTCCGAGTTGTTTGATTAGATGTGTTATTAGCTCATGATGTTTTTAATACGATAGCGTTGGTGGACCCCTGATTCTTGTCTTTGTTAGAAGTGAAGGGTTTGATTTTGTAAACCGAGAAAAATCTGGTTTAGACTTAGAATGAAGTTTTAGCTTCCCTTGTTCAATGACATGGGACTCAAGTTTGTGTGCCATCGTAAAGGCTTCTTCAAATGTATGAAAGGTTTGAATCCTTAAAGTGGAAGAAATATGATTAGCGCAAGATCAAGTAAACAACTCGATTTGTTGAGATTGAGGGAGGGAGAAAGACAATTGATTTATTATTCCTCTCCAACGAGTGACAAAGTCTGCAATAGACTCGTCATCGAATTGATGAATGTTATAAAGATCTGTAATCGAGATCTTATGTGTGATGTTTATTGAGAATTTTTCAACAAACATCTGAGCTAATTGAGAGAAAGAAAACAAAGAATGTTGGGGTATGTTATTGTACCAGTCTAAAGCGGGCCCTGCTAGGGACATAGGAAAATTTTGGAGCATAAGCTCCTGGTCTTGGACTATAAGGTAGCAAGCATGCTTGAATGCTCAAAGTGTTGTTGAGGATCCTCCTAGCTATGAAATTTTGAGAACTTAGGAAGTTCCCATTGGGGAGGATAAGGCTTAAAAGCCACTGATGGATGAATCGGTTCATTACATACTTCTTCAAAAGAGTATGATGGGTGAGCCCCTTTGGTGGAGGCTTCTAGGTCTGTGATTTTCTTAAAAAGAAGTTGGACGACATCAGATTGAGGAGGGGGCATGTTAGAATGTCCCGTATAAGAAGAAAATGGTATGTTTTGTTGAGGTGTTAATGGGGGATTCATCTCATTGATTAATAGGATGATAAGAGGAATAACCAGGTGTTCTGGGTGACACTGGTGAGGTATTTGTTGTGAAGGAGCCTGCGTATAAATAGGCTGTGAGATGACAAGTGGTTGAGAGAAAGGTGGTTGAATGAAAGATGGGGCTGTGATTGGTGGGTTCCTACACTTGCCGATTGAATCGGAATGGATTGAGGAATGTGGGTGTTGATTTGATTGGATATGGTGGGGAACAAACTCTGAATGAGGCTTTTGACTGCTGGATTGGTTATTAGGGGGGCACGATGCCAGAGGATGGGTAAAGGTCACTATCAGTTGGAGCATTAGAAGGAAGACCAACTGGAGGACGAGAAGGAGGAATCGACTGACTCGTAGGAGGGGTTGGTTCACAGAGAGATACTGACCCTGAGATGCAATAGATGACATAGAAGAATTAACAACAATTTGTGGGAGTGTGGACGCACTCATCATAGCTAAAGAAGAGGGCCTCTCAAAAGTAGGTTGTGGAGTAGCCGAGGTAGCCATGGCACTAGGGATAGGTAAGGTCATTTGAGAACCAATCGACATGGTGGTGGAAGAGAAAAAGGAGGCATAGATGTGCCACCTTCTTTCGTGGTTCGAGGCAAGAAAAAGCATGCTAACTGCTCTATAAAATCCTGGGATGGTTCATGAGAATAATCATAAACTTGTTGGATCGGTGGTCCCTGATCAGATATTTGAACAAACTTATGCACTAGGTAGTCCATAAGGGCTACCGGGTTGTGGTCAAGGAGTGCCTAAAATTCAGGATCTCCATGAGGAACATACTCTATATCAGAAGCAGATGACACCTCTGAAGGACTGGGGGAAGTTGGTCGTGATGGGATCACTTTAGGATGATAGAAAGGATTATATGACCAAGATGGGGAACCAACTAATAGTGGTCCCGAAGAAGACCCGAGGGGTACCGAAACATCCACATTAGTGGTGGTCTTAGATGAGGAAGAGACTAGTTGAGCCATTTTTCTAGATTGTGACCGGGTAATGACCATCATAAACAAGCACAAACATAGAAAAAGATTGTCCTAACTGATGCACAGACAATTCAAGCAAGCGTAGGTGATTATCTCTTTTAAATTTTCATGCTTTTTAAGAAAGAAAATGTTTGGGAAGGCTTTTTAGAATGGGGACTACTCAATTGGCCAAACTAAGGATGGTTTGGGGAATGTTTTGGTGAGGAGTCCCGAAGGCACTTCAGTAAAAGACTGGTATGTGGCTTGATATAGGGGCCTACCCCCGCACTTCACACACCATTGCGATAAGGGAGTCGGGTGCTTTGCCAATATATACTAGAACTTCCGTGAATTTATAGCACGGCCTCGAGTACGCGTAGGCTCTTCCTCTTGGATGTCACTTCCAAGTAGGTGAGGCTAGGGAAGGAGTTTTTGTTTAAATGCTTTATACCTAGTGATTTTGGCTTTGTGTGCAAGGGTGAAAAATAAAAATCAAATAGTGTCACTACCGATTTTGATCAATTTTCCAACCTATTTAGAAAACTAGATGAAGAACATACAACAAAAATGAAAAGAAGAAGTTCTTTTTAAGCACTAAAAATGAAGTGTTTGATTTCGATGAAGACAAGTCAAACAAGTTCTTTCCCAATGTGATTAATTATTTTTAAGCACCGAAACCGAAGTGTTTGAGTGTGATAAAAAAAAAAAGCAAGTTCTTTTTAAGTTCTTAAAAAGGAGAAAACACCACAAAAGAGAAATACCTGTAGATTTAGCTCTCAAGGTGTGTGGACTTCAAAAAGCACGTTGTTGAGCTCTTCCCCTCAAACAATCCCATGAACAAGAAAAGTGCTCGCAAGACAAGGTTAAGAAAACACGCAAACAAATCCAGAAAGATATATCCAGATAAATAGATACTAGTAGAAGAGAAATTTTTATTTAAGAAACTAGAAAACTTTCCAGAAAATGACAACTTTGCACAAAGAGATAAAGCAAAAAGCACAGCTTTGAAATCAAATGAAAGATTTACTAATTTTTAGAAATAGAAATGGGAATCTAGATATGCATGAAAGAAATAATTTTGATTTTGCAAATTATAAATGAAAGAACCAAAACCAAAATGAAGAAAGGAAATGCTTAAGGAAAATTGATGAAAATCAGTGAAGAAAAAGAACTAAAGCTCAAAACTAGAAAAGAAATGAACTTACCAATAGGGGACTTTGGTTCAGGTCCCACCAGGCGTGCCAAAATGTAGATCAAGAATTTCACGCTTGTTACTTGTCCAAGTTAATGCACCAAACTAAACACAAAAGTCCTGAAAAACTCAAATGAAATCGATACCTGATAGTTAAGATGGGATCCGAAGGCCGTAGATGGGAGGAAAGCCAATGTAGACCAGATGGGTGCACATGAGAAAACCTGCAAAGTAGATCTCGAGAAACCTGCGATGCACAAATCCTTGGTAGAAAAAACAACGTTAAAAGATATTTGGGTGGACTGCCCAAAAAGCGGGTCGGGAAGCGATGAGCTTCCTCGGTGGATGTCAGTCCACGTTTTTAATTAAGGAAAGAAGCATACATGATAAAAGATGTAGGTAAATGTTTAGATTTTCCAATTAAAAGTAAAAGATAGAATGTAAACAACAAGACAAAAATAAACATCAAATGAAAACAATGCTAGATTTATGTTACCTGTACTTACTTGCTTTCTCTCTGCGGAGTTGATCGGCGTCGACAGATTATAATCGGTGTCGATTTATTTTTAAGCGGTGCCGATTAGGGTAAATGGCATCGACTGGAATGGGTTGGCGTCGACCGGAGGCAAGTTATAGAAAGCTTGATGGATGATTGATGAGGACTGGATCGTGAACACCTACAGGAGCTGCAGAGATGCGGACAGAGTTTCACCTTAGCTAGATGCAGGAAAAGAGTCACCGAGAGGTCGATGAATCCTCATGATGTCGATGTTGCGAGGGGAAGAGTAATGGTACACCTCTCAGGGATTGATTTAGATAGAATTCTCTCTTCTTTCGATTGATGATTCGAAGGCTCAAGGCTTAAGCTTTCTGTCTCTCTTACTATCTAACAGAACTAAATTCTAGCCCTGTATTTATAATCGGTGCGCCGACTGACAAGGTACAGTCAAGTCGGTGCCGTTCCAAAAAAATAGCATCGATCGAAAGTACCCGTCACGCCGATCAAGGAACAGATTCCCAAAATGGCCAAAAAGGATGAATTGGAAAGATAAGAGTATTATCCTTCTGACTCAAATATGGGAAATATCCTTTGCATGGTTTGGGGAGAGGAGAAATAGGGGGATAGATGGATAGAATTGATATGGGAGGTTAGGAATTGATATGGGGTAGATAAGTGGTTAAGATACATGTAAAAAGCATAATTAAATAGTTAATATTTAATTATCCATGGGAAAAATACAATGGGGTATAATAAACTTAGGATAGATGTTCAATTAGATATTTAATTAATGCGCAACATACTAAGAATAGGTATTAGGGTGAGGTGGCTAGGTGAGGTGTATAAGTGAGGTGGTGGTGTGGGCATTATCTCAATTAGGATATTTAAATAATAAATATTATGATATCATGAATTAATTTAATTAAATTAATAAAATTAATATTAGAGTGGGGTGAAAGGGCCATGGTTAGGTGAGTATGTTCAAGGTGATTATTTGTGAGGGACCAAGGGAGTGTGACCCAAATTTGGTGTTTACATTTTCCCCTTTTTGTTGTGTAGCTTGTATTGGTAAAAGCGAAGTTGATAAAAATAAGATGTGGTTGCCCCATGTTTGGGTGAAGGTGATCCTCCTCAAACCAGAATTGATGAGGTAGAAAAGCGAATCGGTGAGTGGTTTGATAAAAGGTGAATGTGATGAACAAGAAGGTGGGCAACGAGGGTAAAGGGTAAAGTCCAATCAGGTAATCCAATTAATGGGTCAAGGTCAAAGGTAGTGTGATAAAATGTACGCACATGTATAAACTATAGCACGGTATCGGGTTGAAGAGTATACAAAGTCTACATTGTCTAAGGTCGAGAGGTTTATCCAAAACCAAGGTTGAGGTGATTCCGGTATCAAGGTATATGATATGGTTAGGAAACACATCGTAGGTCAGTGTAGGAATATTTGGGTATTTTTCGGTACACCAAAGGTTGGGTCATGATAAATGGTCACGGAAAAAGGCAAGGTAAGGTCATTAGGTCAACAACACAGGTAACAATGTCATAAGGTATAGTGAGCACGTGAGGTCACAGTCACTAGAAATATTCTAGGTCCAAGAATTTAGGTCACGGCATAGACAGTAGAGCGAGGTATGGGAAAAATAATGAGTCTCCAAATGATAAAGGGGTTAGGTGGAAATGATGAGGTCAAGAGGGTAAAGTGAAGTGTCCAAGTCAGGTGTGGGTGAGGTAAAAAGGATTTAGGTTTACAAATTAGTGGTAGTGGGTAGCAAGAAGACTAATCAACATAACCGATAATGGTCATAAGGAACCGATGCGTTGGTCTTTATGGACCGACCATGGTAGGCTAGGGCACAAGACTGATGTCGGTCGAGGTCAAACTGTCTATGGTAAATGAGGGCACAAGATCGTGTCGGTCGAGGTCAAACTATCCATGGTAGGCTAGGGCACATGACCGATGTCAGTCAAGATCAAACCATTACTGGTCAAGTCAGTAGGCTATAAAAAGAAAAAGTGCTGCATTTTGAAAATCATTTGTCATTTACCAAATTGGAGAAAATGACAAGAGAGAAATAATGAGGTGGAAAGTGACTAAATGACACGGAGAGTTGAGGTGACGAGCCGCATTGTGAGTAGTTTTTGGTCGATAGGCGAGAGCTACGGGCATGGTGATTGGATTAGGTGATTGTTTTGATTTGATTGAGCCAGTTGATTGGTGATGCTAGAGGCAGGAGAGGGATTGGGTGGACCTACGTAGCAGCCCGAGGTGCCACCACGCAGATGTTAGCATGATGAGGCAAGAACCTATTTTGATTGTTTGTTTGTTTTGAGTAGGTGGAGGGTAGGAATTGGGTAGGAGGGAAAATGAGTTTTGTTTGGGGAAAATAATTAAAATTGCAACGGAGGGAGTGTAATAAGAAAATGGGAACAAGGGAGGGTAGGTTTAGGTAAGTGAGGGGTGGGAATGGGTATTGGGTAGGTATTGGTGGGGGAAGTGGGTAGAAAGGAGGAGTGTAGGAGAAAAACGATAGGGCATCGTGGGTTTGTCGCCATGCCGATTACAGTGTCTGAAGTCGAGTTCTCTGAGCCGCATTGGTGGTTAAGGACTAGTATTATTAATGATATAGTGACCGATGCCGATCGTCAAGCTAGAGAGAGGTAGGTCCACGAAGAACTAAAAATAGACCGGTTGTGGCTAGATAGGTAGGGGTAGGGAGAATTGGATAGGGGGAAGAGTTATGAGTATGGGTAGGTACATGAATAAGAAATATCAATGAGAGGGGCATAATGAAAATAGGTGAGGGTCAAGGCATGGGTAGATAGGTGGTGTTGATTTAGTTGGGGTAAGCGGTATAGTAGGGGTGGCGGGTTACATGCAGATTTTGGTCAAGTTTTATTTATATGATTGGTTGTATGCAGGCTCGGGACCAACTATGGATGAGGGATAGGGTACCTCTCTTTCTCATGGAGATATGGGGGTAGATGACATGCGAGGAGTGGATCCATGTTACGAATGTGGGTCTAATTGGTGGTGTCGAGACACTACCCGCATGAAATCCAGGAGGTGAGTTTGATGGTTTCCCTCATCGATAGATGGGATTCAGTGACTAATACATTCCAATTTCCAATGGGTGAGATCACAATCACCCTAGAGGATGTTTATAGGTCTTGCAACTACATATAGCGGTACACAGGTGTACTCAATCTCCTTAGAGGCATCTAAGGAGTTATTGTTACCGATGTTTGGAGAGGGGTTGGCATTATTAGGATTCCACAAAGTGCCAACATGAGGTATAGGGCAATGTACTGAGCCTACCCCAAGGAGATGAGGCTGGTAGTGATTTTAATGGAGGCAGTTTGCTATTTTGCACTACCAGATGTAGAGGGTGGGAGATTCCCACGGTCACTGATGGGGGTCCTACATGACATGGTGGAGAGAAGGACTCATTTTCATGGTGGCCTCTGCATTTTGGCATAACTATATAGGGATCGTGGGCTTATGCATGAGCACGGTGGTTCAACTTGTGCTACACATTCTTGTTACATTGTTGGGCCTATGAGCACATTGTGTGTGTGTGCCCAATTGGTATGCCCTGGGCTGATGCATTCAAGCCAGGTTTTGTTCGAGTGGGATACAGGTGATGGGTACCGGTGATGGGAGAGCGCCGAGCAACAACTAAAGCGACACATGATGTAGCCTATTATAGGTGATTACTGGAGGGGTTGTCTAGCGTGGACATTATTTGGAGGCCATATGTAGGCTATCCTTCATACAGGTAGATGGCAATAGAGCTAGATGGGTTACAAATTTACAAGTGGATAGAGGGGCGGTGGGCCGGGGAGCATGAGATGATACCCGTAGACTAGGTCAGATGATATTTTGGGTTACCACATGATATACCTCCACCCTTCCCTAAGTATAGAGAGATGATGTGGAGAGGCTTATGTCTCCACCACAACCTACAGTGCCGACCGGGTTGGAGGAGTAGTTGGTCGAGTGATAGATAGATGATTCCGGGGTGACAGATAGGTATAGACAGTGGTGGGCTGCACAACTACAAGCATTACCACTGAGGTTGGGGCAGCCGGACTTGGGCTACCATCACAGTGCAGAGAGATTACCTATAGGGTCAGTATTACCCTAGTAACCCATTGGGCATAAAGTACAGGAACATCGATAGGGGCGAGGCACGAGGTTGTGATCCTGTAGGCACCTTTCATTCTTTGCATTTCAGGTATATGGAGTACAGGACCCACACCCGCACCGATGGGAGGGTGGTGATGGAGATGGGGCAGTATCCATCCTACGGAGTGCAGGTGATAGGATTACAGGCCACTTGGGCATGACACAAGGACAAATTACGGTGTTTTAGGCGCGGTTGGTTGTCATACAGATTAGATAGCGGCCCTTCACCCTAGGTACATGTACTGAGCTTTGGGGCTGATGAAACCACCACAGGGGTAGGATAGGGTCCTGTTCTTCGAGGAAGGAGTAGGAGTAGGGTAAGAGGCCGATGGCACCACCATAGACATTACCTCTTTGTTAGATTGATAGACGTCATGGGTGAGATGAGATGCTACACGGAGGATCATTTGATGGCAACAGGATATATGTGTTATCATATATCGAGCACAGAGCACAATAGGCCTTGAGTGAGAGGAGCGAGATAACACACACATAGTTGAGAGTGCGAGGGCTGCAAGCCCAGTGGGTCGATTCGGTGGTGAGGCCACTAGTGCACGGAGGCTAGCTCCAAAGGTAAGACCATCGAGAGCCGGACAGGATGAGGTATAGGGAGGCTAGTCGAGACATTTGAGTTAGAGGGGCGGAGGAGGAGACATATGATATAGGTTTAGATATCAAATGGGGAGATGATTGAGCTCTAGAGTGTCATGTATTTTATATTATAGTTTTAACATATATATTGGGCTATGTACATGAGAGGCATTGATATTTTGTTATATACACCGGCTTGTGTGCCAAATATATTTGAGATTTATGTATATGGATACACATGTTTAGATGTTGGATTTATAGAGATGATGGCGGTTATGGTATGATGTATACATGGTTGTGTTTAATTGGCTATTTTGATTTGTATATGTGATGGAAAGCAAGTAGTATAGACATGATAGAGCCAGTCATAGGCATGGATTGAGTCAGTCATAGGTATGGATCGAAGTCAAAGCTAGGCATGGATTGAGTTAGGTCATAGGCATGGATTGAGTTAGGTAATAGGTATGGATTGAGTCGGAGTTAGGCATGGATTGAGTCAAGTCATAGGCATGGATTGAGTTAAGTCAGAGTAAAACACTTAGCAGAACTCACACACGAGTCTATGCGTAAAAACAAGATGGGATCAAAGGTGCGAAGGAATAGGAAGGTGTCATGCATGGAAGTGCAAAGAAAAACTTTTGGGACTTAGCCGATCTTGTAGATCATCTATTTTCAGAGGCTAGCATGCAGAACACACAAAGTGATGCCGAGACTTGTGCACCAAAATTTGTCTATATTTTGAGGATTATATCAAAGCACTCTTGCATGGAAGTAATCCAAGACTAGATTCATCACTCTAAGTTAGTGTAAGTGATCTATAGATATCATACTTGCATGTATGGCTATAATTGTAAATGGTGCGTGGTTATTATTAGCGTGCGACCTATTTTTGGCATAGTTAGCGGTGAAGGGAAAGTTCCCCACCCTATATATTAGATGAACCACCTAGTTGATAGATAGTGGTGTCAAAGGGCTAGAGATTCATGAAGTGCACGAGACTGGATAATTGTAACAGATCCATGCACATGACTATTATTGTATCCAGCTTTTGTTTCATTGTCATGTTTAAAATATGAAGAATATTGTCCGAACCAAAGTGTCTTCTATGTGTTATCATTACATACTATTGATTTCTTGATGATTTATACGTAAACACATGCTTTTATAGATCTAGTTCGGTATCACTGTGTAATGGTGGATTAGTTTCTAAATATATGTCTTTATCATTCCACAATGCTACCATCCTACTACAACAACCCTAAAGAGGGACCTGGTACCTTGGCGTGCTTCGGGTGAGTGCTCAACCTGTGCTGAGTGATGTGCCAACATGACTAGGTGTTATCTGAGAATTCTAGGTTGCATCATTGGTTCCATTGTCGGGACCTCTTTTTAGTTGTTTTTCAGAATGGTTCGCGATGAAGACATACCGGCTAACTTTGGTGAGCGTTGAAGAGTGGATTCATGATCTGGAGGAAGAATACACATGAAGGTTTAGCACTGGATCCAGATTTAACACACGCACTTGGGTAGAGCAGAATTTATATGATAGTTTGTATGAAAGCTTCTTTGCTATCTTTCTCGTAGAATTATACGAGTGGTTGACTGCATATGCGTCTAAGTGGAATTGGAGGTATCACACACTTGTTTGGACACAGGAGGAATTTCAAACACTATATGATGCTAATGATGCGGAATCGTATGCGCGGTAGATACCTATTTTTGCGGTGTTCTAAACAACTATATTCTAGAGTATTCAATTTCAAATTATTCATGCCCGGAGGTAGTAGAGTTCGAATACCTACAGTATCCTAGAGGAATGTATTTGCAAGTTATTCCACTGGCAATCAAAATACTGATGGTAATGTTGAACTTGGAAGATAAACCCATGGAAAGCTAAAAATATCACGCGTGGGGGAAGAATAGGATTGGTGAAAGATGGAAGACCTAGCGGCGGCACAGCGAGAGGAAGAGAGGTGGCTAAAGTATGATGAGGCACACGAGAGGGAATTATGAAAGAAATAATAAATTTGTAGAACGGATGGTGTTGTGGAGAGAGATGGCTCGTGAAGGATTTGAGGCTCATGGGGAGGAAGAAGAGCTAGAGCATCAGGAACTCCCCCATCTAGGAAAGCATGACAGAGAACCCTCTTCGGCCTCACATGGAAGTGTGCCAATAGATATGACTTGGACCGTGGGCGCACATCTAAGCCAACCTACTAACCTAGCCCTTGCGCTTGGTTTTCTAGTATCTAGTACAACAGGTAAACAAAGTTTTCATTTAGGAAGTGAAAGAGTAGAAATAAGTCAGACAACAAGTACATCAATGGTAGCATAGACAACTTTGTTATTCTTTGGGGGTATATTTTCAGGCTCATCATCTACACAGAATATGAGCATGCCGAGTGTGGGATTCACCTTTGGAATTGGGACTACTTCACAGACTGTAGGGGTCAGTATAGTACCACTGTCGGGACATAGGGGAGTGCATCTATGGGCCCTATTCCAAATTCGGAGGAGGATTGGGAGGTATGGGCAGTTCTAGTTCTGGTGGTTCGGGTGGTTTTGGAGGAAGAGGAAACTAAGGAGGTTATGGGTTGGGTGGTCAGGGCCCGCAACAACCCCAGAACATTTATATGGAGATGTCTCTTCATCTCCCAAAGTACAGAGGTATTGAGGATGCTGCTAAACACATTCATATGTGTGAAATATTGTGGCATGCAAAAGGTATCATGGCTTATGAGCACAAGGAAAGTCAATTTGCTACTACGTTACAGGTGCATGCGCACATCTGGTATAGGAAGTTTGATCCCAATCAAACTTGTATTGATTATGCAGCATTGAAAGACACTTTCTTAAAAGAGTTCCATATCCTAGAGTTTGAGCAGAAGAGTATAAGCAAACTTAAGGATATAAAGCAAGGCACTACTGAAAGTGTACGTGAGTATGATGCCCATTTTAAAACACTTCTATCCAAACTCTCCTATGACATTCATGCAAGTCAGCATGCACAATGGTTTGTCGGGGGATTGATTACTCCATTTGAAGAGCACTGTCACATAAAACTTATACCGACCCGCATAAAGCATTGGAGGCAGCCCTACGTGTTGAGGTAGTTGGGAGTATTGACACTGGAGTTAGTCCATTCTTGGAGGCTTAGATAGTAGCTATGGCAAAATAGTTAGAGAAATTATCAACAAACTCAGCTCATGAAACATGCTCAGGAATCTAGTGTACAAATTGTGAAGTGGAAGGCCACACATAGGATAGTTGCCCTCACAGATCTATACATTTGCTATTGTTAGAATGTGAGATTTTCCATTTGAATCATGATGCTAGTCACTACCCCCTACTACAACATGTGATCAAGAAGAATGTATCCTCTTTTTGTAAAATTTGTAGGTCCACGACCCATGATACCGAAGATTGTAGACTGATTGGCTAGATCCATGATGCCATTGATATTGGGGTGTGATAGGTGAGTGTGGATGATATTTCTAAAGGAAAGAATGAGCATCAGGATAGGGATTATAATCAAACGTGCTATGATAGGAATGACATAATATTTTAAGGGGTTCGTGAAAGAGGATGAGGATATCGAGGTGGATATGGAGGACGAGGCCGAGGCAAGGGAAGAGGTGAATTCCCTCGAGGAACTTGCTATACATGTGGCTCACTTGGATGTTATAGGTGTGAATGCCCCATGAGAATATTTCTGTTCATTTTTGGAAAGGGGCATAGTTATGAAGAGTGTCGGACTTGTATGAGCATCTTTATAAGTAGCACAAGCAAGAAAACAAAGGCGCATGGATGGTTAGAATCTTGCGTGTAGTAGAGAATCAATGGATGCCCAAGTTAACACCAGAACCTGAGGTAGTAATAGTCAAGATAACCACATGAGCTAAGGTGGCACACGTGAGAGAGGTCTTACAATAAAAGCTGTCAATCACTAGGTAGGAGGTTTTGCATGCTAGGTATCCAGATCTAACTCATAAGAAAGAAGTGTATCAGGAAACTATAGAGGTCCTTAAAAGCTTTCAAGGTAAAATACATGGTTTGAAAGAGCGAGTCTCGAAATTGGAGCATAAGGATACAGAAAAGGCCCCGTATCGATATTGATGACATCTAGAGAGGTATGTAGAACATTGCGCCAGGAGAATATTATTCCTTTATTAGGAAATTGGTTAAATGGGAATACTCACGCGGGAGGAACTGAGACTAGAAGACAAATACTTCATGCAAATCTCCCCCGATAGCATTGACTACAACAAGGAGATCACTTTGAATGTTGTTTTGGATGGGTGGTTGTTGAGAAACATTTTTATTGACATAGGTGCGGAAGTGAATGTACTTACATTGGATGCATGGGTACAAATGGGGAGACCCCATTCAGAGCCATCATCTAATGTATTGTTCATGGAAAATAGAACAAAAGCTACTCCTATAGGAGTTTTGAAGGATGCATCTATCACTATACAAGGGGCCAAGTTCACAGGAGACTTGAAGTGTTAGCACTTGCGGAAGTAGATAGCTTCCCAGCTTTGCTTGGGCACCCTTGGTGTTATGCAAACAATGCTGATTTGAGGTTTAACAAGGGGTATATCAGCTTCGAGAACAAGGAGGAAAGGGTCATAATACCGTTGAAAGATGGGAAATCCATACCATATGTGGAACCTTTGAGTGAAGAGGACTTGAACAAAATCTATATACATGCTATTCGGGACCCAGAGGTCAATGAGCCATCTAAGGAAGGAATCCTTCATTGGGAAGATTCTAAAAAAATCAATGATACTAGTAGCATTACTTGTGATAATTGGGCTCATGGCACTTATGAATTGGTGGGGGTGTGAAGTTAAGCCTGCGGTTGCTTGCAAAAAGGGTTTTCACTCTATTCGATGTATAGGTTGCTCAGTACCCACCATATATTGGATCCGAAGATTTGGTTGGATTCTTATAGGCCATGGAAGCAAACTGGGTGACCAGCTTAAAAGATGAGATATGTTGTCATATACTTTGGGTGGAAAATAGCGTCTTTGTAGGTAGGTGGTCCACATGGATAATATATTAGAATGGGGAAAGATTGGGACCACCTTATCAACCAGGTTTTCAAGAAGTAATGCACCTACAAAATGTTTCCCTTATCATGGTGATCAACCTTGCTTTCAGCATCATATCCAGTAGTGTGAGAGACTCTGGATAGTAGGACAGGAAGCATTACCACCCTCACTTTGGGTGCATCGGTTTTATTCTACTCTACAAGGTTGTGCACGTGCTTGGTATGTATATGCTGAATTACATCGTGACACTTGGAAATTGGAAAAATTTGACTGCAGGGATGATCCAAACTTTTGACTTCTTTTCATCTACACCACTAGTGAACAAGGCTTTAAGCTTTATCAAGCGCTTAACCATGGGAGACAGTGGGAAAGTGGAAGAAATTATTCAAGAATTATTTGGTGAGATAGAGACAGGGGCACATTTTGAGGATGAAGTAGATGATATCATACTACTTGAGCGTGCTTCTTTGGAAAAAGACAAGGGGAAGTTGGTTTACATAATTGATGATGAGGAAGTTGAGCACTTGGAAGTGGATCATTCACATGGAGCACGTGAAGTGTTAGCCAGTGCGGATGTAGATGTGCACGCATATCATGAACCTATGAAGACAAAAAAGGTAAATATAGGAACATAAAAGTTGAACCTAAGGAGGTGATAATTGGGGATTATTGGTCAGAATCAAAAGTTTCAAAGATCATAGAGTTACTTAGAGACTATGAGGACTTATTCCCAAGAGGATACCATGAACTTAAAGGCATGCATAAATCACTTGGAGAAATGAAGATAAAGCTCAAGGAAGGTGCACACCCTGTTAGGAAGTGACCTTATCGAATGAATCCCAATTTGTGCGAGAAAGTAAAGGAGGAAATTGGCAAGATGTTGAAATCGGGATCATTCGACCATTGGATGAGTAAGAATGGGTCATCCTATGGTGATAAGTATAAAAAAGGATGGTAGGATTTAAATTTGTGTTGATTATAGTGAGTTGAATGCAACATGTGTTCTGAGATCCCTTTCCTATGCCATTCACAGAGGAAATATTAGGAGTGGCTGGGCACGAGATATATTCATTTACAGATGGGTTCTCAGGGTATCATCAGGTTAGGATTGCCTCGGAAGATCAAGAAAAGACCACCTTCACTACTAAATGGGGAAGATTTACCTATACTATGATGCCCTTTAGATTGAAGAATTCACTTGTATTTTCAAGGATAGTGGTACAAGCATTCAAGGATTTTATTCACAACTTCTTACAAGTCTATCTTGATGATTGGACCGTTTATGGGCTAATTAAGGATCATTGTGACAATTTGTGCTTAATGTTTGAAAGATGTAGATAGTTGAGTATCTCATTGAACATCAAGAAGTGCATATTTGCTACTCCCTTTGGCATACTTTTAGGACACATCATTTGTAAGGAAGGGTTGCTGGTCGATCCAACTAAAGTTGCGGTCATTTTAGACTTGAAAGTGCCCTCCAGTCAGAGAGAGGTGTGTGGATTTTTGGGTCATACAGGGTATTATAGGAATTTTATAAAAGGTTATGCAAAATTTGCTGCACCCTTGGAATAATTTATCAAGGGGAAAGGTACATTCTATTGCGGGGAGTCACAGCAACTCGTGTTTGAGATATTAAAGAAGAAAATTACTATCGCACCTATCTTGTGCTTTCCTTCATGGGATAAACCTTTTCATGTTCACATGGACGCCTCTGGAACAACCATTGGTGTTGTCTTAGCTCAACCTAGAGAAGGTATAGTTGATCATCCCATTTGTTTTGCTAGTAGGAAGTTGACCCTTGCGAACAGAATTATACCACTACAGAGCGCGAGGCCTTGTCCATGATATATGCCTTGCAAAAATTTGACAATATCTGTTGGCCACACCTTTTGTGTTTTATACAGATCATATGGCATTGAAGTATTTTGTGAACAAGCCCGTATTACAAGGGTGCATATGTATATGGATACTCTTATTTCAAGAGTTTGACTTTACAGTTGTGGTAAAGCCAGGGAAAAGTAATTACTGGACCGGATCACTTGTCTAGAGTTCAATCGGGTAAAGAAGCACAAATAATAGAAGAGACCATGCGATGCACAATTGTATAGGTTACAATGCATGCCAATGGAATTAGAGGACATTGCTATCTTCCTAAGGACAAGAATGGCACCGAAGGCATGTGGTCCTTGGAGAAAAATAACTTGCCATACGCGCGACACCATTCATGTTAATTAGTGGTGATTTATACAGGATAGGTAGAGATGAGGTGTTACGCATTGTGTATTAAAGCATGAATGAAAGGATATAATGGAGGAAGCCCATGGTGGTATTGCAGGTGGTCACTATGTAGGTGATGCTACGGCGTAGAAGATCCCACTTGCTTGTTTGTGGTGGGAAATGTTGTATAAGGATTGTAAGGAGTATTGTAAGGCATGTGTTAATTATTAGTGTCTAGGTCGACTAGGACGAGAGGGATGAGATGCCTTTACGAAAAATTACAAGTACTGAGAACCCTTTGAGAAATGGGCGATATACTTTGTAGGGCCTATTTCACCGGTTGCACGTAGGACCTGGATCATGCTATATCATTACTTGTATAGATTATCTTATGAGATGGGCGAAGCAACTCCTACGAAGGGCTGCAGCGGCTACAACAGAGAAAGGTTCTTATGGGAAAATGTCCTTACTAGGTATGGTTGTCCTTTAAGTTTAACCAAAGTGATAGGGCACCCATTTTCAAAATGAAACAATTTGACTTCTATTAGACGAGTTTATGGTTGCTTACCACAATACTACACCCTATCACCCTCAGGAAAATGGAACTACTGAGGCTTTCAATAATATTTTGAGCCACACCTTGACCAAGATTTGTGATGTGGGATGAAAATATTGGGATGACAAAGTATCTACTATTCTTTGGGCCTACCAAACAACATATAAGAGATTGAAAAAAGCCAGACCTTTTCAGTTGGTGTTTGGCGCGGAAGCTGTCCTTCCTATAGAATTCATGTTACCTTCATTGTGCATTGTGTGTGATGGAGGTCTAGCTGATGATAAAGATTTGGAAGAATGGATTGAGAACATGGTTATACTAAATGAGTGCCGGGCCATAGTACATTGGAGTCGAAACAGAGAAAGCATGCGAGAAAGCATGACATGATAGGCATATCCAGGATAAGAAACTTGCGGTCGAAAAATGGTAATTCAGTATGACTCTAAGTTTTGCACCATCCGGGAAGCTCAAGGTGCATTGGTCAGCCATATGTTATAACTCACATACTTGAATCAGTGCTTTCTAGTTAGAAGCAATTGACGGAACATGGCTGCCTGATTACTTTAACGGGAGTAGGTTGAAGCCCTACTATAAATAAATCTTCTTGGTGTTTGTAATAAGGTAGTGTTGCCGGGTAGATTAGGTTTCCTTTTCTATGTTTCCTTAATGTTGATGCGCAGAGGAATGTACATACTTTTAGTATGGGGTGGATTGTTGGGGACTCCTAGGCATAATCTTTGTGAATATTGGAAGGTATAATGTTGCGGATGTTGAGGAAGTGAGGTACTAAAGGTGAATTATAAAGGATTGATTCTCACAAGTAACCAAGGATGGAGATGAATGAAGGAAAAATATAACATGAGGTAAGCGGTAGCCATGATAACTACCAGGAGAAGGTGCAGTGACGAGGTACTCGGGTGCTAGAGCGTGTGTTGAAGAAAAGTCTACGACTAGAAGGTAGGAAGGCACGCTAGAAGGTTATAGTGGTGGTGCGAAGATGTACCATGCGGAAATGAAAAAATTGAGCAATAAATGAGAAATATTTGGTAGGTGGAGTAATTAATGCATCAAAAAATTGAAAATCTATATAAGGACGGGATGCGAATTCATTTCTACCCTTACAACTACGAGAATTCGATGAAGAGCTAAGTGTGAAGAGTTGAGTAAGAAATTCAAGGTATGAAGAGGGTGAAACCAAGCGTGGAAGGTAGATTTGTGTATTGGAGAATCTTTTATCCCTGTAGACACCAAATTTGTGTCTTACGACCCCTTGTGACCCGCATCTCATCTCGCAACTTAACCTCATCACCTAAACCTTACACAATTATTTATTAATTACCTTGTAATTGATAAATCCACCATCACCTTACCTGCCACCTCATTTTGCCACCTCATCATGACCTAGCCCTAACCCTAAACTAACCTAATTAAGACCTATGACTTGGTCAGACTCACATCCATAACCAATGCCTCCTTATTCGCACCCAAAACCGACCTTCTAGCCACTTGACCAAGCCCGCAACCGATCTCTCGGGAAAAGCGGGGAAGGTGGGCTATTTTACTAAAAATAGCCTACTTTTTCCTTACCGATGCCGGTTCCTACTCGACCGCCGTCGGTTACGTAACCGCCATCGGCTCCCTGTAAATGGGCTCCCCGAACCAAAATCAAGGGTCGAATGATTTTTGAATCAACAGAGATCATTGGGAGCGAAAAACAGAGTCCAGATCTTCACTTGGCCAAAGCGAGAGAGGCGAGTGAAGAAACCAGAAGCGTTTGCAGCAAAGGAGATCAACTTGCATCTTTGTCAAAACCAGTAAGTCACATCTTGCATGTCCTCTGTTATAACATTTCTTATGCTCTTTGAATCACAGTCCTCCTAAATCCATTTCTGAATCCACTACCCAACGTGCCATTGCATCTAACTGTCATTCTTTTACCTCTCATCATC
This sequence comes from Taxus wallichiana var. yunnanensis, assembly GCA_018340775.1. Classification (NCBI taxonomy): domain Eukaryota; kingdom Viridiplantae; phylum Streptophyta; class Pinopsida; order Cupressales; family Taxaceae; genus Taxus; species Taxus wallichiana. The sequence continues at coordinate 402,358 of CM031240.1, forward strand.
TCATTTCCTAATATCATCCATAAACCAGACCTTACAAACACCATAGCTACCAAGAAGGTCCTAGGCCAACCGACCGACATCGGTTACAGAAACCGGTATCGGTTACCGACTATAACAGAAACTTGACCTTCTCCTACCCGTTTCAACCAAGTAATCTAATTGATATTTTGCGAGTCATTTGTGTTAATTCATATTAGCGAACTGACCACCTTCGAAAGGAAGTTTTATATTTCACAGGCCCAAGGCGAGTTTCCTCATTTATTGTTTAATCAAATCTTGTGGTCTTGTGTTCTTATTTGCAGGTAGTCCTTCCAAGACAAAAAGGAGTTCTTCGCAGTCAACTTGATCTTTCTCCACGGTACGCGCACACCATCTCGACATTTAACAGGTATTCCTCCTAGCCCTAACCCTATCTGTTTCTAAAAGGAATGAAAGGATAGAAACAACTCTATTCCTAGAAGCCGAAACATTCCGAGCGAAACATTTTGGCACGCCCGGTGGGACCCATTTTGGGTTTCTTTCTTTCTTACTTGCTTTCATATAGGGAGCATACCTGCTGTTTTCTTCTTCTAAAGATATTCATAAGGTTTTGTATTATTTTGGTAAAAGAACTTGCTTTGTTTTTGCATCTTGCATTAGTGAAAGTCATCTCTTTTGCTTCATCGAATATCATTTTCGATTTGGGTTTAAAACACGTGCATTGCATTCCTGCTTGTTGTTTTTCAATTCTAGTGAACGTAGATTAAGTAACAGGTCGTACACGTGGGGGTGATATCCACGGTATTGATAGGAAATTAATCTTACATTCACTGCACAACACATACCGAATCACTTCACAATTAACACAACAGCTCAAACATCCCCCTTTTTTTCCGCGGTATTCCTCCGCCCGATTGAGGTAACCTTATAAGCCAAAACAAACTTGACATTTCCCCTAGGTCTTGTTGTTTAGGATTCTGACAGCATTCTACGTCTAAAGGCATAAGCCCATAATAATTAAAATTAACCCTAGGGTTAGTCTCGGATTTGAGTGTGCATCTTGCTTGTTTTAGATTCTGTTTTCTTTGTCATATTTTGTCTTCTGTGATCAATAATTTGACAAATATACTAAACGTTGTTAAAAATCAAATTAGCAGCCTTTTATATCTTGTTAACCCAGACTTCTTACACCGACATCGGTTACCTGACCGACGTCGGCTATAGTATAACCGACATCGGATACTAGCCGATATCGGTTCTTGTCTTCTCTGACCCCCGACAAACCCGAGAACTACCGCCAATTTCACCATTCTAAAGTTTGTTTCTATTCGGATAGATTGAAACCCTCGTGAACACTGTCCATGGTTGTTATCACTCGAAAGCAACCCACCGCCATGGTTTCACATGCTTGCTCTGTTTCTTTACGAATCACCCCTTCACATTACGTGGGGAATCCTACGAGACACCGGTGAGATCCCCAAATTCTGTGGGAGACAAGGACTTTGCCAAATTTACGGATGCTAATCTAGCTTTGTCTACAATACTATTTGTCTCATGCCCCCGACGTGCGTACACCGATGGTCAGCTCTTTGTTGGCATGCCTATTAGTATAGCTGCTCATTTAGCCCCCACTCCTGATAACGCCACCTTGCTTCCGGCACCTTTAGCCCCATCTCCCAATCCGACAGCTTCAGAGGTTCATACGACTCAGATTGGCTTTTCTTTGGCTAATCTTGGACCCCACATATCATTACCACCGACTGCCCCTACCTCATCTCTCTTGCAGACTACTCCATTCATGACTTTCTCTCTGCCACCTATCCACACGAGCTTTCCTTCTCAAGCTCCGCCTACCTTTTCATTCCCATACACGTATCCAGTAACCTCAACACCTTATATGGGACATCCCTATTCGATTCGCCTCAACATATTCATCCTCCATACCTTATCAACACTTAACCCCACCATTGTCCAGTGGAGGCCCTTGGCCCAATTTGCCTCGTTTGCCACAACCACACCATCATCTCATCCAAACACATGATTTCATCAAACAAATGATGGACAAAATGCAAAACCTGGAGGCTTCTGTGTCGGGAAGTCGTAGCGCCTTGACATACGAGCAAGTTTGTCGGGAGCCCATTCACCCTTCTGTTCCCCTTCACTCATATCCTCCTCAATGGGAACTACCGAAATTTACTCGTTTTAATAGTAAAGAGGATCCTCAACAACACTTGCGATCATTTAGACATGCTTGTTATTTGATTGCCCATGATGATGCCTTGTTACTCCGCACATTTCCCATGTCCTTATCAGGACCCGCCTTGGAGTGGTACAGTGCTTTAACCTAGCACTCAATCTTCTCTTTTAACCAACTAGCCCAATCTTTCTTGGATCACTTCTCCATTAACATTGCTAAGAAAGTATCCATCACCGACCTTTATGCCATTCGACAATTCGAAGACGAATCTATCGCAGATTTCGTTGGACGATGGCGTGGCCTTATCAACCAACTTACATATGCCTTGCCTCAGGCTGAACTTATCAAACTTTTCACACGGGCATGTGCTAAGCACATTTCTCCTACTCTTCAAATTCAAACTTTCCGCACATTTGATGAGGCCTTTACCATGGCTCGGAAACTAGAAATTCGAGCCTTAGAAGAAGAGAAATTGCGGTTGCGCAACAAAAACCCCAATTTCCGAACTCCTGATTCTACCAATAAACCAAATACCACCACTCCTCACGCGTCCACTTCTTCTAAATCAAAAGGAGCTGTCCACGCGGTGATGGTTAAATCTCAAACACCGTCTAATGCCCCACCAAAAACCACCTATAAGTACAAAGCCGAGCCCATCAACTACACTCCCTTGGGAGAAACATATGGTGTGATATTGGAAAAATTGCTCAAAGCAGGAGCCATTACATTACCTCCTGTTAAACCTCATTCGGGTTTGATTCCACTCGCGCCATACCTTCACAGTACAAAGAAAATGACACGTAACTTCCACCCGTGAAGGGACACGGTCATGAAGCTGCAAGATGTTGAAAAACATAGTGCGAGGAAATGGTTGACACGGGGATATAACCCTCGATAATCCTAATGCCCTGTGCCAATGAAATTTGAAAATCTTCAACAAACCATTCCCGAATCACTCTCCCATGATAACACAAACCAGGATATCTTAGCCGAGGAGAGTGTTCATGAGATCCATGCGAGTCTTTGATACCCATCCCAAAGCCTCTATCGAGAAAATTTTGAATCAAGCCTCTTCACTAACACAGGGCCGAACCTCCTTTACCACCATCGAACCAAAGTGAAATCATTCCTTTACCCATAAAGGAGTTAAGCGCCGAGACTCCTCTTCCCATCGATGAGTCTTGCTTATACCACATCCCTACAAGATGCGACGGATGTTATCTAATCTATCTATTTCCCAGACTTCCCCTTCTACCACTCTTGTTGCACAAGAGGAAGGTACGCCACTCCTTTTGACATCCTTAGACGAGAAATCTCTTGCACCGACATCACCAAATTCTTTAACCATGACGGATCCTCTCGAAACACGCCCTCTTACCTATTAGTTCTTCATCGCCTAAATCTTTTCAACGACCGGTTGACCTCTTAACATCTATTGATACAGTGCCTCATCTACTCACTGTATCACACCCACAGTGGACTGGAATCACAACCCACCTTTCTTCCGTACCAAATTTACAATTCAAACCTGAAGACTGTCATTCTCCAGAGGATAGACAAATCCTATGGGAACGTTTGAGTACGCCATATTCTACTCAAATGCAAATGACCGATCCTGAGACCTCCACCATATACCCGAAGTGTTTACAGAAGCTTAAAATGCCCATGTTCTCACCTTCACCCCCCTCACCTCTACCAAATGCCTCGTCCACTTCTATTAACTTAGCCAAATCTTCCCCTACGCTTGGGACCTTACCCATACCCAGTCTAACACACCCGCCTAAGCGACTAGATTTGTCCAAGAATAAAGCCGCCCCGCCACCTAGGAGACACACTCAACCCGTGCCTCTATCACAATCAAAACCATCATCGTCATACCTACCTTCCATATTGGGACCTCATCCTTCCACCTTGCACCAATATATCACACCTCCTGCGTTTTCTCTAAAAAGACATACGCCTTCTGCACCTATACCGAGATCTAAGGGTATATCAACATTATCACCCCACGTATCCTGTCCACCCATCAACCCTAAACAAACTCCATCATCAAAGGATTTATTTTCTGTCACTCCCCTTTCTCCGTGGTTGTTTTCCGCTACCACGTCATCTGTAGCCTCATCATCTAACCAGCCGAATATAGCTTCTGCGCCAAAGAAACCACGTTTAGTGAAAACCACGTATCAACACCCCTCGGCTAAACCACCACCCATACGAACCAGCCACGCCCAAACATTACCGAAACCCACACAACCAATACCCTCATCCTCCTCCGATTTTGACCCACTCAAAGGATCTTACGCTAAAATCCTTGCCATGTTGGTAGAGAATGCGACCATTTCCCTACCCCCACTTAGACCTTATGACCCATCTAAACCTCGGCCTGTAGGTTACGATGAGTCTAAAATCTACGCTTATCACCGCACACCAGGACATGATGTGGAGGGATGCAAAGCTTTAAAAACCATCCTTCGTCAGTCACCTCTCCCAGATAGAAAGGTTAAGAAAGACAACTTACGAAGGGAGAGACCTTTAGCTTCAATTCCCTCTCCTATACCATCTATCCCGCCTCACCATGATCTATCATTATTACAACCCCACCTCTTGAAGACCATAATTTATCCCAACCATCTTCCTCATCTCGGGTTTACGAGATTAATATGATTAGTGTTCTTGCTACTCGAGCGCGAGAAAAACAACGAGAAAGCGAAAGAAAGCACACTGCGTCCTCTCTTTCTCGTCACAGCATCCCGATTGCACCACCACCCAAAGTGGTTATTCGTGGACCCACTTACCCCGTCTCTAATGGAGTTGCCCATCGAGCCATGATCAAACGACTTCACCGATCACCCGTCAAAATGACACTATATGATCTCATTCGGACTTCGAATCTCATCGACAAGCTCTCGTTGAAATTCTTCAAGGGATCGAGGTCTTACCTAATGAAACCCCTGCCGTTGCCTCCATTCTAACACCCAATCACGTTGCCTCTCTCACCAAACAACCCACCGCCCCAACCATACGTCGTCTACATACCACAAGCTGCTGCAGTTAGTTTCTCTGAAGATGAAATTGTCGATTTTGGTACAGAAGATCCTGACCCTGCCCTGTTCATCTCAGCTTACGTCCGGGACATTCATGTACGTCGTGTTATGATTGACTGGGGTGTTAGCCTAAACATCATCTCTTCAAAAGCTTTTCAACAAATGAATATCCCTTCTAGCTACATGTGTGCCAACCCCATCATGTTGCGGTCATTCAATGACGCTATTACCTCTACCTTAGGCACCGTGATCCTCAACATTCGGGTAGGACCACGTACTTTACCCGAACTCTTCTATGTCCTTGAGGGAGAGTTCCAATATAATATATTGCGTTGGGTCATCCTTGGATCCGGGCCATGGGATGCGTTCCCTCAACCTTACATAGATGCATAAAATTTGAGTACGAGGGGAAGTCCTACACCGTAAAAGCTGATCCTCCCCCTTTTAAAACCTGCAATATGTTATACGCCTGCTTAATGATGTCTTGGTACCAATCAAGACACCCGTTCATTCAACCCAACCATCTTCTTCAACTATGCCTCAACCATGTACCTCAATCGCACCTACGCCTTCAACTGATGAAACCACCGTCGCAAAAACCACTTCCCTTCCCGCAGCTAACATCCCAACCGCGGACCCCTTAGTAGATGTTTTTTCAGCGCCTTTGGGGGAGTATCGCCTATATAACGTTAGTTCTTTCCATACCCCACAGGAGTACGGACAGGTACATGCCCATCCTAACTATGACCGTCGTGTGGGGGAAGTAATCTCCTACGGACCACCTCACTGCCGCACTAACCTAACGTATGGGGGTGTCGCGCATCTTCCATTGCCCCTGAGCCTCCTCTTGGTGTGGTTCCCTTCCAATCGATTTTCAATACCTTACGATAAATCGTCGCTTGCCCTCACCTTCTTGACTCGCTGTGCTTGGAAAGGCTTTGGTTTTGGTCTTTATGAACAAGGCCGACATACGCTCATCCCCATCACCACATGCAAACACAATGATCGTAGTGGTCTCGGATTTCCGGAAACACTTACATCGAAAGAACCTCGTGTGATAGTTGCCTTACGGAAAGAAACAGCGTTACCCCTAACAAACCATCATCACCCACTTTTCCATCGTCACCCACCCGAGTCGATAGATCACGAATCTATCCCTCCTAACTTTTTTTTTTTTCATAAATGCTATCTTCTTAGGTCCTCTCACTTATCAACGCGATAATGAGGACCCATCTTCTATCCCCCTTCTATATCCGGACATGATCGAAGAGGACTCACCTTGATTAATGTTGTTGAGTGTCGGGATGATGACTCCATCCGACTTACCTTGGCGCGGATGACTCTTATATTCAACGAGCAGCCTTACCATCTAAAATCCAAACCATTCTTGCTCTATAACAAATTTGTGGATCAACATCCACACGGAGGAGGAGCCTCACAAATTCCAGCCTCATCATCAATCGACTCGACATTTTTGTCTTGGTCCAACAACTCTTTGCCCCATCTTATTCAGCCCCGGTTGTTTGTCACGATAAATCACGACATTGTGTCCATAACATAACTCTCGGGATACTTGGTATCACCAATTCAAACAAAATGACTACCTTACAACCTGCTGTTCTCCCTTGCCTTACTAGTCTTGGTAAAGTGCTTTTCTTAAACACATTTCTCGTTATGTTTAGTTATGGGGGACTCCTTTATAAACTATGGCTTTGATGGCATCCTCCTTCGATGTCTCACGGGGGACGGAGATCACCCATACCATCTTAAGTCCATGACGGTATTTGTGGTGGACATTTTATTGGCCAACCGTGGCCAAATGAATCCTTCGCCTTGGTTATTATTGCTCTACTCTCAATGGATGGCTTTCTGAATATGTTAAGCGTTGTGTTGTGTCAACAACATGCCAACATTCAACATACTCCTAGCCACCCGCTCCAGTCGCTCGAGATCTTTGGCCCTTCTCACAATGGGGTTTAGACCTTATTGGTGAGATTCACCCATCCTCTTCACAACATCACCGATGGATTATCACAACAACCGAATATTACAAAAATGGGTGGAGGCTATTCCACTCATTTCAACTAAAAAGAAAAAAATTGTAGAGTTCATTAACCACCACATTATGGTGTCCTTTTTTGGTGTTCCTCATCGCTTTGCGTGGATAATGGAAAATATTTCAAAAATAAGTTGTTGCAAGACCTTTTGTGACAACTTTGGTATCAAACTCAGCTTCTCATCACCCTACTATCCACAAGTAAATTCATCTCCCGAATCCTCTAATAAAACCCTAACCAAAATCCTCATGAAAGTTGTCAATGAGTGGACGAAGTGGCACGATCACATCCCCTTTGCCCTTTGGGCTTATCGTACTAGCATCCGTACCTCTACTAATGCCACACCTTTTTCTTTGGTATATGGTACCGAGGCTGTTTTGCCTCTCGAAATACAAATACCCTCCCTTAGAATATCTCTTCAGGATATTCTCACCAACGATGATTTCCGCCAAGAGCGGTTAGCCCAATTGGAGCTCCTTGACGAACATCGTCTTACAACTCTTGATCACCTTCAAATCTATCAAAAACGCATCAAGCGTGCTTATGATAAGCGACTCCATGAGTGTACCTTTAAGGTTGGTGATCTTGTCCTCAAAGAGAATCAACATGTCACCAAACTAGAAAAGAGCAAACGTGGAAAATTTGCTCCCAATTGGATTGGGCCTTATATAATCACTCACACCTATGGATCGAGGCACTTATCGTTTAGCTTCACTAAATGGTAAAGCTTTGAGCTGAACCCTTAATGCCTTGCATCTTCGACCATTCTCTTGTTGAATTTAGTGTTATATCACTTCTTATCTACTACCGCTCGTCCCTTGAGCTCACATACCACCACATGCACTTCGTTTCCTACACCTCATAATAAAAATCAAGCTCACATAGTTTGATTCTCACCTCACCTAAACGATGCCTTCCCTTTTTAGTCTAGTCCATGACTTCAAAGTTTAAAATAAGCCGTATTCTTATGGGATTTTCTTGAGTCAAACTTCCTACCAAACTAGATGCTTCACGCCAAAAGAACATCTAGCTATCTAAATTATATATATTTGTTCCCTCGAAGGACAGCTATATGCCAAATTATTGCTATTTTTATATATATTTGCTCCCCGAAGGACAGCTATGCACTAAAATCATATCTGCTACTATAAATAGACTACTCCCTCGAAGGATAGCTATACACAGTCAGCCTTTATCAGAAGCTTCTCGCATTGATCAGCTTCGTGAAGACCTCAAGAATAGCACAATCAATATCCCTTGTAGACTTCCCGCATCGATCAGTCTATATTCAGTAAAATAAAAGCCTCATTCAAAAGAACTTTTTGGGTCATGGACTTGTCTATTTAGGGTAGGTTCTCTTTTGTCAGAACACTCACTTTGTAATAAATTCTCTGTACCTCAGCTATATCATCCACCTCACCTCACCATTTGTTTCAACTCAAGGGACGTAACGTTCACCCGATATATTGTGATCATACAACTCTTTTCACCTATGGACTTCTCGTCTATGCACGGTACCTAGGGCTTCAAGCTCATTCTACGTTTTGTGGTTTGTTTAGCTCTTTTCACCTACGGAGCACTCTTTCCGCTTTGCCTCGCATCTAGGATTGTGTGTTGATCTTAATCAGGACATGGTTCCCTTCTACTTGGGTAGGCTAACTTTCGCTTCCCTTATACCTTTTACAACATCACCAATTCATTTCCGACACCAACAACCTTACCTTACCAATATTAATATCAATATTCTTACCAATCAACCAATTTCCTAAACCGTACCAAATTGCCTGAATTCGCCTCTCCCTGATCCTAAGGGAGAACTACATCGGTTTGAGGCCCCTCCTTGCTTTGTGCAATGGGCTATGTAGGCAGCACTTCGGAGACATGGGGTCTCCCAAGGTTAGCTCGACCATCCCCTACCATAACCTATCATGTGTGGTAAATATAAATATTTTTGTGTATTTCTATTTAATCACATTCCTCTTTATCCTTTTTCAAAACACGAAAGTCAAAACGAAAACATTCTTATTATTATAACTCAAATCAACATACATATCTCGTTTTATTTAGATGTTAAACAAATACATCTTCTCTATCATCGACACGCAGGTCGGTACTCTTATTTATTCTTATACCTTGCTAACATTTATTTAGACCCTCACGCCTCATCCCGAACTAGGCGATGATCGTGATCGTCGACCCCTCTCGCTAGGCCTCTCTGTCCTCAATGGTACCATGGCTATTGGTACCGCCCACTGATCTACCAATCTCTCCTGTAACATATGAATACGCCCTCTCGCATGGAGGACTCCAGCCTCTAGTCTCTCCGCCCGTGACTCCGCAACCACTAACAATCCTCTTGTCTCATTCACCTGCGTTTGGAGCTGCTGAACCAAATGCTGCAGACGATCCCTCTCTGCTGTAATCACCGCTATGTCAGGACGATCACGTACACCTCGCAGTTCTGCTACCCACCATAATCTATAGGCCTCTGTCATTCCTGCATCCATTACCCTGCGATCGGCTGCTACCTCTTCAGGCCCTTCTGGAGGTGTTGGCTGGGGAGGTGAGAATACTGCCTCTGCATCGATCCTCATATAGGGTCTATAAGCCTGGGGTATATCCTGCACAAATCCAAATTGTCACCGCACGTGATCTAGAGGAATCCTCTCATACTCACCTGGCCTGTGCCCTGCGATCCACCTCAATCGCTCTACACCCCTCAACTCCTCAGCTATATTCTCTGTTACCATATAGTTCCGTAAGGCCACCAACAGATATCCGCAATCGTCACCCTCTCCCATACCTGCCTATAATACTCAATGTCACCCGTCACGGCTGGGATCTTGCCTCTTGTTCTATTTGGACCCATCGTCTGAATCCCAACCCTCGTATCTCCGGTCTCTCTGACATTTGGATGGGTCGGCCTATTGGTCACACACAACAATGTGCTCATAGGCCCAATGATGTAATAAGTATGAACAATCCGGTGTCGTTCGTGATTTCGCCTACAAGCCATAAACCCCTGTATAGCTCGCCAAATATGCGGTGCCCATGCAAACGTCACGTTCCTTTCTATCATCTCCCAAATAACACACATCAATGCCTTTGGAAATCTTCCCCCTTCCGCCCTCGGTAATGCATAATACCCTACCGCTATCATTAATATTACTGCTAACCTTGTCTCCTCAGGATGTGCTGCATACATTATCCCATACGTAAATGACAAACCTCGCTGTGTTAAGTCTCGTGCGTATGGACCAAATACTGTTGTTATCGCTCCCCGTGCCGCGCTAGGTAATGCCTGATATACTGGTTTTCCTGTAATTGGGAGTCTCAAAATACGGAACACATCTTCCAATGTTACTGTCATTTCCCCTGTTGGCAGATAGAAGGTATTTTTCTCAGGATTCCATCTCTCAATCAACGCCTGTAACATAGCATGGTTCCGTGCAATTCGTGAATAATAGCGGATCCCACTTAACCCCAAACGATTTATCAACATCCATTCAGCTGGTGTTACATCCGCTCGGATTCGTGACAACAACGCTGGTACACTATCATTCATCCTTAGCCCTGCCTCTGCCTGCATATGTCACAAAAACCAATAACTGTTCAATAAATCAAATCCCCACGGGTTTTTTTTTCTCACATTCTGGAAATTCCTACAGCAACCGGTATCGTTTATAGTAAACCGGTACCGGTTTAGTAACCGATACCGGTTATTCCTAACCGATATCGGTCACTGTCACCTTCATACCGCCTGCCTAAACCTACTGCCTACGACAATAATTTGAGCGTTTATTCCTTTCTATACCTACAAACATACCTGAAACCCCTGATTACCTACCCCGTAACACTTATAACCCTTGCTATCATGTTTTCTTTTTCATATCTACCCACTTAATCTCTTATTCATAACACATGCAAAAATCAAATCACACCCAAAACGTTACCTCTTGGGTTGCAGTAGCTTGAGGTGGCACTTGTCTTCCCTCTTGTCCTGCTGCTGGATGCTTCTCCTCGTCTACGCCATGATCACCACTCTTTTCAAATTCACCTTTCTACTTTTGAATCTCAGATCGCATTCACTTTCCTGTCTCTTTTCTCCTTATCACTCAAATCTCTCATGCAATTACATGTCTCAGTCGTCAAAAAGCGTCGCGTTCGCGTATTTAACTTCTTGCATGGCTCTCAAAATTAGAACTTAAGTTGCCACCCTAGCTTTTTTATTTTTAGAAAAGCTCATACCTAAATAACCGGTATCGGTTATGTAACCGATATCGGTCTACTATCTACCGACGTCGGTTACCTAACCGATATCGGTTATACACCTGCCTTTTTGAAACATGGTTCTTTTCTTCATTTTTACCTAATTTTTGTCGCGCCCGCCTCTTTTCCTGCATCTCATCACCATTATCCATATTTTTCCATCCACCACACATATCATTACAATTCCATTAACATCATCTATTTTACAAAAACAAACAAACCATCAACTAAGATCACAAAACAAAACAAAAACTAAAATCTATCATCATTTGGATCCAACTCATCGAGATACATATATAACAATGTCAAAACCAAAACCAGCCCAAAACATGCAACATTTCATCATATACACACATCATCCATATATCAACATGTCAATTAAACTCATCATATATTCTATACCACAAACCATTGTGAAATACTTAAAACATTTTGAACAACATGCATGGATCAAAACATCATCTATATATATATATATACAAGTTTTCAAATATACATGTGCCCTGCATCGGGGCCTCGTGATCTCATAATCAACAAAGCCGGCACGCAGCCGCAATAACTATCAATAATCTCGACTCGGCTCATAGGCCGGTCCCTCATATCAAAAATATACTCGGCTCGCAGGCCGGTATCAAATATACAACCCGTACTCGACTCGCAGGCCGGTATATAATGAATAAATGAATCCATACATGAATAAATGTAGGCACGCAGGCCTCTATAAACATAACCGGTTCGCAGACCGGTGCCCATATCCAATATACAAATACAAAAACAATGCAGGGATCCCTCAGCTCTCCCCACCACCCTCGGCACCTCTCCCTGCTGGTCCCTGTGGTGCCTCTCGCCTCCTGCCTGTAACAGACACGCCGGCTGTGGCTGCACCTCCCTGCGATCTCTGACTATGCGAGGTCTCCGCTCGGTGTGCCGCATATGGCTGATACTCAGCTCCGGTACTATCAAGAACATCCTGATAGTACCGGGCCTCCGCTCTCGCCTCCATGTATCTATCCCGTGCCACCGTCGGTACTGGGGCTGGTCCCCGGACTCCTACTGCCAGTACCCCCTGTGACTGTGCTGTCTTTGGTGGTGCTGTGGTGCTGTTTCTGGCCATGCTGCTTGGATTACTATTGTGCAGAATTTTTGCTGCACTGCACATGCATGCATGGGTACGTCTTTGTGCACTATCCTTTGGTGGTGGTCTTTGCTGTGCACTGTACTGAGCACAGGCTGCCCCTATAAGACCCCTATCTCGTACTGCTTGTGACAACAGTTGCCCTGTAAGAGCTGCTTGGCCCCGAGCTGATCTCTCTCTGCCGTCACATTTGCAAGCTGCCAGTGCATTTGTGCGGGTTGTCTTACCCTCGCCGCTCTCTGACCAACCCACCACACCATGTATGCTCCTGTGCAACCAGCATCATCTATGCCATCATCTGCTGGCCTCTCTGCAACCCAATCTGGATCTAAGGGGGTGTGGTGTAGGCAGTGGGGCCTCTACATCATCCCTCTGTCTTGAGGAAGGGAGGTGGCTCGTCTGTCGCGGCCCCATCTGCTGCGTGCCCCTCTCTAGGGGTATCCTCTCGTACTCTCCCGGCCTCCATCCTGCTATCCAGAAAGTGTACTGGATCCGGCGTAACTGTACTCGGCCTCCTCTGTGCGGGTGATGACCTCTGTAAGGTCTCCATACGATATCTACCATTTGTCGAGGCCCTCAAAAATGCCTGTAGTAGGCACATCTCTCTCCCATGCAAGCTGCCGCTCGTGGCTGCCCCATGACCCCAACCACCTCGAAAGCCATATCGTATATAACTGTGGCCACATTCTTTGGGGTAGCCCTCTTGGTCGATGCATATGATGTGCTCATATGCCCACAATGAAGTAAAAATGTCGACAGAATACCGAATCACCTCATCCGGTGATAACCCCTGAGCTCTCTGTATAGCTGTGCACGAGACTTGGTGCCCACGCATCAAGTATGCTCCTCAATCATCTCAAGCAACACCCCCATCAACGCCCGTGGAAGCGGCCTCCCTCCGAGTGCGGGAGGGCAAAGCGGGTGATCCCAATCATCATCGGCCACGGTAGGCCGTGTCTCGTGTCGATGCACGGTACATGTCACCATACCAATGCTCGCGTTGTGTGATAGGTAAGTAAGCGCGGCTGCATCTCCAAAACACTGTAATATGTTGTCCATGTGGAGTCTCGAATCTACGGAAGAAGGCGCCTCTCCCTCGATAGGTAGTCGAAGGATGCGATACACATCCTCAACGTGATAGTCATCTCCCGGTCGGGAGATGGAACACATTGGTCTCCGGATCCCATCTCTCGATGAGGCGACCATCAGTGTGATCTCTCTCTATCGCTCTGTACCCTCTGGACTCCACCGAGTCCCACCTCGCGTATGATCGCCCGGTGAGCTGCGGACACATGTGGTCTCATCGCGCACCAAGCGAGCGGGGGCATCTATCCCGCATCATCAAGCTGGCGACATGCCTACAAACCAACCCACATCCTTAGACCTAATTTTTATCACAACATCTACTTTATCCTCTAAACCCCCTTTTATCCCCCAGACCACACCCGACCCACTCCCAACTCACCCCACCTACAAAACCAAACTCACCCCACCCAAACCCAAACCCACTCCACCTAAAAACCAAACCCACCCCACCCAAACCCCTACCCGACCCAAAGCCCAAAATCTACACAAATCCAAACCCACCCAACCCCAAAAAAACCAACCCACCCCAACCAACCCAAACCCAACACCCAAACCCACCCAACCCAAAACACAAAACACGCCCAACCCAACCCAACCCACACTCACCCAAAACCCAACCCAACCCACACTCACCCAAAACCCAACCCAACCCATACCCATACAAACCCAAACCGACGCCGGCCGACATACGACCGACGCCGGTCCAGCCCAACACACCCTGTCCACACAATTTGCGACCGATGCCGGTCGCTTAGCAACCGACATCGGTCGCTGTAATTGCCGGGAGCCGAACCCCCGCGCGGCCCCCGCCCATATTTTTGCATTTTTATACTTATCTACCCACCCAAACACCATAAAAACCTACCCACCCAGCCGACTTGCCCTATTTTACCCATCTATCCTCTTCATTTTTCAAATTACGTCAATTTATTCATTATTTCCTAAAACATGTAAATTCCTACCCAAACCCCCAATTTAGCTTAACACCATTCAAATGCACACAATAAAGAGTTCCGAACATACCCGACGATGACACGTCTGTTTCACTCGGAATGATTCGTTCCTTTTAGAAACAGATAAGGTTAGGGGCTAGGAGGAATACACTGTAGAATGTCGAGATGTTGTGCGCGCGTCGTAGAGAAAGATCAGCCGATTGCGAAGAACTCCCTTTTGTCTTGGAAGGACTACTCGCAAATAAGAACACAAGAGCACAAGATTTTGATTAGACAATAAATGAGGAAATGTGCCTTGGGCCTGGAAATATAAAACTTCCTTTCGAAGGTGGTCAGTTTCCCTGCTAATATGAATTAACACAAAAGACTTTAAAATATCAATTAAGTTGCTTCGTTGAACTAGGTAGGGGAAAGGCTGGTTTTCTGGTTTTGATCGGAGGAACCGATGCTGACCGATAACCGATGCCGGTTACTGATAACCGATACCGGTGGGTTCTAGGATCTATAGGTTAGTTGCTTTGTGGGGTAGTTGTGTTGTTTGTAAGGCTGTATATAGGTGGTATTAGGAAATAAGGTGATGAGAGGTAGATGAATGATAGTTAGAGGTAATATGCATGCTGGGTAGTGGATTCAGGGATGGATTTATGAGGACTGTAATTCAAAAGGCATAAGAAATGTTATAACAGAGGACATGCAAGATGTGACTTACTAGTTTTGACAAAGATGCAAGCTGATCTCCTTTGCTGTAAACACTTCTGGTATTTCCACTCGTCTCTGCTCGGTCAAGTGAAGATCTGGACTCTCTTTTTCGCTCCCAATGATCTCTGTTGATTCAAAAATCATTCGACCTTGATCCGAAAATGAAATTCCGATCCTTTGTTTTTGGTTTGGGGAGCCCATTTACAGGGAACCGATGGCGGTTGCGTAACCGATGGTGGTCGAGTAGGAACCGGCATCGGTAAGGAAAAAGTAGGCTATTTTTAGTAAAATAACCCACCTTCCCCCGCTTTCTCCCGAGAGATCGGTTGCGGGCTTGGTCAAGTCGCTAGAAGGTCGGTTTGGGTGCGAGTAAGGAGGCATTAGTTATGGATGTGAGTCTAGACCAAGCCATAAGTCTTAATTAGGTTAGTTTAGGGTTAGGGCTAGGTCATGATGAGGTGGAAAAATGAGGTGGCAGGTAAGGTGATGTGGATTTATCAATTACAAGGTAATTAATAAATAATTGTGTAAGGTTTAGGTGATGAGGTTAAGTTGCGAGATGAGATGCGGGTCACATGAGAGGGTCGTAAGACACAAATTTTGTGTCTACATTAGCCCCTTATTATCGTGTAACTTGTTTTGTAAAGTCTGCACGTGACAATAATATGAAGTGGTTCCCTTGTTAAGGGTATAGGTAATCCCCTCAAATCTATCACAGATTGAGTGAACGGAAATCGGGGATAGGGTTGATAAAGGGTAAATGGGGTAGAGGGGATGGTAAGATGGTGGGGTAGGTCCAAGGAAGCGCAGAGCGCATGGTAAAATGCAATAAATGCGACTAGGGTACATGATTTGATGAGCAAACCAGCAAGCGGTGCATAGGCAAAGGTCGATAGTTTATCCAAACAAGGGTGATATAATCCTGGTATCAAGGCATAGGAAGTAGCTCCATGGTATATAACGAAGAGGCAGGTAAGGTATAGGAATGTTTAGGCATGTTCGGAAGTACCAAATGGTTGGTTTGGTTGAGATAAACGTCACGGTCTGCCCAGGTCTAGGCAAAGTTGGTCGACAGATCAATCAAAAACCCTAATCATGCTAAAACATGAACAGGTGAGCTCGATGGAACAAAAGGTACAGGATGGATGGATAAAATAAAACGTTGATTGTGGGTATGGTATTGAAGTGATACGGCCGTGGGTCGGGCCAAGTTGCTAGGTTACAGCCTTGGGTCGGGCCGGATGGTTAGGGTGAGGCCTTGGGTCGGGCCGGATGGGTAGGGTGAGGCCTTGGGTCGGGCCAAATGGGTAGGTTGAGGCCTTGGGTCGGGCCGAATGGGTAGGTTGAGGCCTTGGGTCGGGCCGAATAGGTAGGTTGAGGCCTTGGGTCGGGCCGAATAGGTAGGTTGAGGCCTTGGGTCGGGCCGAATAGGTAGGTTGAGGCCTTGGGTCGGGCCGAATAGGTAAACAAATGGTGTTCAGCAAAGGTGGATATAGGTGATATGTGGTTAAAAAAGGGGCAAATGGTAAATAAGGGCAAAAAAATTGGGGGAAAGTTGGCAGAAAAACCGATGTCGATTCTACATGACCGATATCGGTTAAGGGACCGATACCGGTTCATTAGGGCAAAATGAAACCGATATCGATTAAGGCGAAAAACCTATAAAAAGAAAAAAATACGGCTTGTCATTATCACTTTGTTATTTTGAAAACCAAATTGAATTGTCTCGACGTGGAGAGTTGAGATTGGAGGTTTATTGAGTGAGGTGGAGCTATTTTGCTTTGGAGGAGTGATTTTTGCGGGCCCGAGTGAGGAGGAGGCGGCAGGTTGATTGGTTGGGACCAAGAGAGTAGAGGTGGAGCCATGGCACAGCGAGAGGAGGAGCGAGGGGAGGGGTTGGACCATTTGGACCACCACCACCCATCCCACCACGGCACGACGTGTCATCGCACGGGTAGGCTCGAACTTTTTATTTTGTGCATTTGAATGGTATTAAGCGAAATTGGGGTTTGGGTAGGAATTTACATTTTTTAGGAAATAATGAGTAAATTGACGTAATTTGAAAAAGGAAGAGGATAGAGGGGTAAAATAGGGCAAGTCAATTTTAAGGTGGGTAGGTTTTTATGGTGTTTGGGTGGGTAGATAAGTATAAAAATGGAAAAATATGGGCGGGGGCCGCATGGGGGTTCGGCCCAAGATTCTGAGAAGCTGACCGATGTCGGTTGCTTAAGCGGCCGACATCGATCACCAAAAATTGTGTGGACAGGTGTGTTAGTTTGGACCGGCGTCGGTCGTATGTCGGCGGGCGTCGGTTTGGGTTTGTATGGGTATGGGTTGGTCAGTTGGGTGGGTTTGGGTGTTGGGTGGGGTGGGGTGTTGGGCGGGGTGGAGTTTGGTTGGGGTGGGTTGGGTTGGGTTTGGGTAGATTTTGGGCTTTGGGTGGGTTTGGATGTTGGGTGGGGTGGGGTGTTGAGTGGGGTTTGGTTGGGTTTGGATGCTTTGGGTGGGGTAGATTTTGGGCTTTGGGTGGGTTTGGATTTGGGTAGATTTTGGGCTTTGGGTGGGTGTAGTGGTTTTCGGTGGGTTGAGTTGTGGGTAGGGAAGTGGTTTTTGCGATGGTGGTTTCATTAGTTGAAGGCGTAGGTGCGATTGAGGTACATGGTTGAGGCATAGTTGAAGAAGATGGTTGGGTTGAATGAACGGGTGTCTTGATTGGTACCAGCACATCATTTGGGCGGTATAACATATTGCAGGTTTTAAAGGGGGGAGGATCAGCTTTTACGGTGTAGGACTTCCCCTCGTACTCAAATTTTATGCATCTATGTAAGGTTGAGGGAACGCATCCCATGGCCCGGATCCAAGGACGACCCAGCAATATATTATATTGGAACTCTCCCTCAAGGACATAGAAGAGTTCGGGTAAAGTACGTGGTCCTACCCGAATGTTGAGGATCACGGTGCCTAAGGTAGAGGTAATAGCGTCATTGAATGACCGCAACATGATGGGGTTGGCACACATGTAGCTAGAAGGGATATTCATTTGTTGAAAAGCTTTTGAAGAGATGATGTTTAGGCTAGCACCCCCGTCAATCATAACACGACGTACACGAATGTCCCGGACGTAAGCTGAGATGAACAGGGCAGGGTCAGGATCTTCTGTACCAAAATCGACAATTTCATCTTCAGAGAAACTGACTGCAGCAGCTTGTGGTACAGAGACAAAAGTGGTTGGGGCGGTGGGTTGTTTGGTGAGAGAGGCAACGTGATTGGGTGTTAGAATGGAGAGGCAACAGCAGGGCTTGATTAGGTAAGACCTCGATCCTCAAGAATTTCAACAAGAGCTTGTCGGTGAGATTGGAAGTCGAATGAGATCATATAGTGTCATTTTGATGGGTGATTGGTGAAGTTGTTTGATCATGGCTCGATGGGAAACTCCATTAGAGACGGGGTAAGCGGGTCCATGAATAACCACTTTGGGTGGTGGTGCAATCGGGATGCTAGACGGAGAAAGAGAGGACGCAGGTGTGCTTTCTTTCGCTTTCTCGTTGTTTTTCGCGCTCGAGTAAAGAACACTAATCATATTAATCTCGTAAACCTGAGATGAGGAAGATGGTTGGGATAAATTATGGTCTTCAAGAGGTGGGGTTGTAATAATGATAGATCGTGGTGAGGCGGGGATAGATGGTATAGGAGAGGGAATTGAAGCTAAAGGTCTCTCCCTTCGTAAGTTGTCTTTCTTAACCTTTCTATCTGGGAGAGGTGACTGATGAAGGATGGTTTTTAAAGCTTTGCATCCCTCCACATCATGTCCTGGTGTGCGGTGATAAGCGCAGATCTTAGACTCATCATAACCTATAGGTCGAGGTTTAGACGGGTCATAAGGTCTAAGTGGGGGTAGGGAAATGGTCGCATTATCTACTAACATAGCAAGGATTTTGGCGTAAGATCCTTTGAGTGGGTCAAAATCAGAAGAGGATGAGGGTATTGATTGCGCGGGTTTTGGTAATGTTTGGGCGTGGTTAGTTTGTATGGGTGGTGGTTTAACCGAGGGGTGTTGATATGTGTTTTTCACTAAACGTGGTTTCTTTGGCGCGCAGAGCTACGTTCAAAAGTGCTTAGATGATGAGGCTACGAGGATGACATGGTAACGGGAAACAACCATGGAGAAAGGGGAGTGACAGAAAATAAATCCTTTGATGATGGAGTTTGTTTAGGGTTGATGGGTGGACAGGATACGTGGGGTGATAATGTTGATATACCCTTTGATCCCTGTATGGGTGCAGAAGGCGTAGATCGTTTTGAAGAAAACGCAGGAGGTATGATATATTGGTGCAAGGTGGAAGGATGAGGTCCTAATATGGAAGGTAGGTATGACGATGATGGTTTTGATTGTGATAGAGGCACGGGTTGAGTGTGTCTCCTAGTGGCAGGCGGCTTTATTCTGGACAAATCTAGTCGCTTAGGTGGGTGTGTTAGACCAGGTATGGGTAAGGTCCCAAGCGTAGGGGAAGATTTGGCTAAGTTAATAGAAGTGGACGAGGCATTTGGTAGAGGTGAGGGGGGTGAAGGTGAGAACATGGGCATTTTAAGCTTCTGTAAACACTTCGGGTATATGGTGGAGTTCTCAGGATCGGTCATTTGCATTTGAGTAGAATATGGCGTACTCAAACGTTCCCATAGGATTTTTCTTTCAAGCTTGAATTGTAAATTTGGTACGGAAGAAAGGTGGGTTGTGATTCCAGTCCACTGTGGGTGTGATACAGTGAGTAGATGAGGTAATGTATCAATAGATGTTAAGAGGTCAACCGGTCGTTGAAAATATTTAGGTGATGAAGAACTAATAGGTAAGAGGGCGTGTTCGAGAGGATCCGTCATGGTTAAAGAATTTGGTGATGTCGGTGCAAGAGATTTCTCGTCAAGGATGTCAAAAGGAGTGGCGTACCTTCCTCTTGTGCAACAAGAGTGGTAGAAGGGGAAGTCCTGGGAAATAGATAGATTAGATAACATCCATTCGCATCTTGTAGGGATGTGGTATAAGCAGACTATCGATGGGAAGAGGAGTCAGGCGCTTAACTCCTTATGGGTAAAGGAATGATTTTGCTTTGGTTCGATGGTGGTAAAGGAGGTTCGGGCTCTGTGTTAGTGAAGAGGCTTGATTCAAAATTTTCTCGATAGAGGCTTTGGGTCTGGGTATCAAAGATCGCATGGATCTCATGAACACTCTCTTCGGCTAAGATATCTGGTTTGTATTCTTTGTTGGAAGAGTGATTCGGGAATGGTTTGTTGAAGATTTTCAAATTTCGGTTGGCGGGGGCATTACGATTATCGAGGGTTATATCCCCTACGTCAACCATTTCTGCACTATGTTTTTCAACATCTTGCAGATTCTCATGACCGTGTCCCTTCACGCGTGGAAGTTACAAGTCAATTTCTTTGTACCAGAAGGTATGGCGTGAGTGGAATCAAACCCGGAATGAGGTTTAACAGGAGGTAATGTAATGGCTCCTGCTTTGAGCAATTTTTCCAATATCACACCATATGTTTCTCCCAAGGGAGTGTAGTTGATGGGCTCGACTTTATACTTATAAGTGGTTTTGGTGGGGTATTAGACGGTGTTTGAGATTTAACCATCACCGCGTGGACAGCTCCTTTTGATTTAGAAGAAGTGGACGCGTGAGAAGTGGTGGTATTTGGTTTATTGGTAGAATCAAGAGTTTGGAAATTGGGGTTTTGTTGCGCAACCGCAATTTCTCTTCTTATAAGGCTTGAATTTCTAGTTTCGAGCCATGGTAAAGGCCTCATCAAATATGCGGAAAGTTTGAATTTGAAGAGTAGGAGAAATGTGCTTAGCACATGCCCGTGTGAAAAGTTCGATAAGTTCAGCCTGAGGCAAGGCATATGTAAGTTGGTTGATAAGGCCACGCCATTGTCCAATGAAATCTGTGATAGATTCATCTTCGAATTTTCGGATGGCATAAAGGTCGGTGATGGATACTTTCTTAGCAATGTTAATGGAGAAGTGATCCAAGAAAGATTGGGCTAGTTGGTTAAAAGAGAAGATTGAGTGCTGGGTTAAAGCACTGTACCACTCCAAGGCGGGTCCTGATAAGGACATGGGAAATGTGCGGAGTAGCAAGGCATCATCATGGGCAATCAAATAACAAGCATGTCTAAATGATCGCAAGTGCTGTTGAGGATCCTCTTTACTATTAAAACGAGTAAATTTTGGCAACTCCCATTGAGGAGGATATGAATGAAGGGGAAGAGAAAAGGGTGAATGGGCTCCTGACAAACTTGCTCGTATGTCAAGGCGCTACGACTTCCCGACACAGAAGCCTCCAGATTTTGCATTTTGTCCATCATTTGTTTGATGAAATATGTGGTTGGATGAGATGATGATGCGGTTGTGGCAAACGGAGGCAAATTGGGCCAAGGGCCTCCACTGGACAATGGTGGAGTTAAGTGTTGATAAGGTATGGAGGATGAATATGTTGAGGCGATAGAATAGGGATGTCCCATATAAGGTGTTGAGGTTACTGGATACGTGTATGGGAATGAGAAGGTAGGCGGAGCTTGAGAAGGAAAGCTCATGTGGATAGGTGGCAGAGAGCAAGTCATGAATGGAGTAGTCTGCAAGAGAGATGAGGTAGGGGCAGTCGGTGGTAATGATATGTGGGGTCCAAGATTAGCCAAAGAAAAGCCAATCTGAGTCGTATGAACCTCTGAAGCTGTCGGATTGGGAGACGGGGCTAGAGATGCAGGAAGCAAGGCGGTATTATCAGGCGGAGTGGGAGCTAAATGAGCAGCTATACTAATAGGCATACCAACAAGGAGCTGACCATCAGGCGTACGGTCAGGGGTATGGGACAAATAGTATTGTACAGTGCTAGAATTAGCATCCAGAAACTTGGCAAAGTCCTTGTCTCCTACAGGAATTTGGGGGATCTCACTGGTGTCTGTAGGATTCCCCACAGAATGTGAAGGGGGTGATTCAGGTAAAGAAACAGAGCAAGCATGTGAAACCATGGCGGCGGCTTGCTTTCGAGTGATAACAACCATGGACAGGTGTTCACAGTAGGGTTTCAATCTATCTGGAACAGAAACAACCTTAGAATGGTGAAATTGGCGGAGTTCTTTGGTTTATCAGGTCAGAGAAGACGAAGAACCGATATCGGTCTAGTATCCGATGTCGGTTATACTATAGCCGACGTCGGTCAGGTAACCGATGTCGGTGTAAGAAGTCTGGGTTAACAAGATATAAAAGGCTGCTAATTTGATTTTTAACAACGTTTAGTATACGTGTCCAATTATTGATCACAGAAGACAGAGTATGAGAAAGAAAACAGAACTAAAAACAAGCAAGATGCACACACAAATCCAGAGATTAACCCTAGGGTTAATTTTAATTATCATGGGCTTATGCCTTTAGACGTAGAATGATGTCATAATCCTAAACAAGAGACTTAGGGGAAATGTCAAGTTGTTTTGGCTTATAAGGTTACCTCAATCGGGCGGAGGAATACCGCGGAAAAAAGGGGATGTTTGAGCTGTTGTGTTAATTGTGAAGTGATTCGGTATGTGTTGTGCAGTGAATGTAAGATTAATTTCCTGTCAATACCATGGATATCACCCCCACGTGTATGACCTGTTACTTAATCTACGTTCACTAGAATTGAAAAACAACAAGCAGGAATGCAATGCACGTGTTTTAAACCCAAATCGAAAATTATGTTCGATGAAGCAAGAGAGATGACTTTCACTAATGCGAAACTAGGAAAGCAAGACAATTTCTTTACGAAATATATAACAAAAGCAGCAACAGCAAGTATGCTTCCTAAAATGAAAATAAGCAAGAGAAACAGAAACCCAAGATGGGTCCCACCGGGCGTGCCAAAATGTTTCACTCGGAATGATTCGTTCCTTTTAGAAACAGATAAGGTTAGGGGCTAGGAGGAATACCTGTAGAATGTCGAGATGGTGTGCGCGTACCATAGAGAAAGATTAGGCTGATTGCGAAAGAACTCCTTTTTGTCTTGGAAGGACTACCTGCAAATAAGAACAAAAGAGCACAAGATTTTGATTAGAGAATAAATGAGGAAACAACCTTGGGCCCAGAAATATAAAACTTCCTTTCGAAGGTGGTCAGTTTCCCTGCTACTATGAATTAACACAAAAGAATGTAAAATATCAATTAAGTTGCTTCGTTGAACTGGGTAGGGGAAAGGCTGGTTTTCTGGTTTTGATCGGAGGAACCGATGCGATTCATCGATAACCGATGCCTGGATTGCGATAACCGATACCGGTGGGTTCTAGGATCTGTAGGTTAGTTGCTTTGTGGGGTAGTTGTGTTGTTTGTAAGGCTGTATATAGGTGGTATTAGGAAATAAGGTGATGAGAGGTAGATGAATGATAGTTAGAGGTAATATGCATGCTGGGTAGTGGATTCAGGGATGGATTTATGGGGACCGTAATTCAAAAGGCATAAGAAATGTTATAACAGAGGACATGCAAGATGTGACTTACTGGTTTTGACGAAGATGCAAGCTGATCTCCTTTGCTGTAAACACTTCTGGTATTTCCACTCGTCTCTGCTCGGTCAAGTGAAGATCTGGACTCTCTTTTTCGCTCCCAATGATCTCTGTTGATTCAAAAATCATTCGACCTGATCCCAAAAATGAAATTTTGATCCTTTTTTTTTTTGGTTTGGGGAGCCCATTTACGAGGAACCGATGGCGGTTGTGTAACCGATGGCAAGTCGAGTAGAACCGGCATCAGTAAGGAAAAAGTAGTCTATTTTTAGTAAAATAACCCACCTTCCTGTTTTTCTCCCGAGAGATCGGGCCGGGCTTGGTCAAGTGGCTAGAAAGTCGAGTTTTGGGTGCGAGTAAGGAGGCATTAGTTATGGATGTGAGTATAGACCAAGCCATAAGTCTTAATTAGGTTAGTTTAGGGTTAGGGCTAGGTCATGATGAGGTGGCAAAATGAGGTGGCGAGGTAAGGTGATGTGGATTTATCAATTACAAGGTAATTAATAAATAATTATGTAAGGTTTAGGTGATGAGGTTAAGTTGCGAGATGAGATGCGGGTCACAAGGGGTCGTAAGACACAAATTTGGTGTCTACAACATCGTCGTGGTGGGATGGGTGGTGGTGGTCCAGCCTGGTCCAGCCCCTCCTGCTCCTCCCTGCCCGTGCCATAGCTCCCATTCGATCTTACGGATCCTCGGCCAATCAACCTGCCTGCCTCCTCCTCACTCGGGCCCGCAAACAACTCACTCCTCCAAAGAAAATAGCTCCACCTCACTCAATAAACCTCCAATCTCAACTCTCCACGTTAGAAAAGTCAATTTGGTTTTCAAAATAACAAAGTGACAATGACAAGTTGTATTTTTCTTTTATAGGTTTTTCACCCTTAACCAATATCGGTTTCATGTTGCCCTAATGAACCGGTATCGGTCCCTTAACCGATATCGGTCACATAGAATCGACATCGGTTTTTTCTTCCAACTTTCCCCCAATTTTTTGCCCTTATTTACCATTTGCCCCTTTTTAACCACATATCGCCTATATCCACCTTTGTTGAACACCATTTGTTTACAAACCGGCCCGACCCAAGGCCTCGCCCTAACAAACCGGCCCGACCCAAGGCCTCGCCCTACCCTACCGGCCCGACCCAAGGCCTCGCCCTACCCTACCGGCCCGACCCAAGGCCTCGCCCTAACAAACCGGCCCGACCCAAGGCCTCGCCCTAACAAACCGGCCCGACCCAAGGCCTCGCCCTAACAAACCGGCCCAACCCAAGGCCTCGCCTAACAAATCGGCCCGACCCAAGGCCTCGCCCTAACAAACCGGCCCGACCCAAGGCCTCGCCCTAACAAACCGGCCCGACCCAAGGCCTCGCCCTACCCTACCGGCCCGACCCAAGGCCTCGCCCTACCCTACCGGCCCGACCCAAGGCCTCGCCCTAACAAACCGGCCCGACCCAAGGCCTCGCCCTACCCTACCGGCCCGACCCAAGGCCTCGCCCTAACAAACCGGCCCGACCCAAGGCCTCGCCCTACCCTACCGGCCCGACCCAAGGCCTCGCCCTAACCAACCCGCCCGCCCCAAGGCCTCGCCCTACCCATTTGGCCCGACCCACGGCCGTATCACTCCAATACCTTACCCAAAATCAAAACCATCCACTTTTATCCACCCATCCTGTAGTTTTTTGTTCAATCGAGCTCACCTGTTCGTGTTTTAGCATGATTAGGGTCCTTGACTTGATCTGTCGACCAACTTTTCTCAGACCTAGACCGTGACATTTATCTCAACCAAACCAACCATTTGGTACTGCACATGCCTAAACGTTCCTGTACCTTACCTGTTATATACCCTGGAGCTACTTCCTATGCCTTGGATACCAGGATTATATCACCCTTGTTTGGATAAACTATCGACCTTTGCCTATGCACTGCTGGTTTGCTCGTCAAATCATGTACCCTAGTCGTACTATTGCATTTTACCATGCGTCTGCTTCCTTGGACCTACCCCACCATCTTACCATCCCCTCTACCCCATTTACCCTTTATCAACCCTATCCCTGATTTCCCGTTCACTCAATCTGTGATAGATTTGAGGGGGATTACCTATACCCTTAACAGGGGAAACCACTTCATATTATTGTCCGTGCAGCTTTACAAAACAAGCTACACGACAATAAGGGGCTAATGTAGACACCAAATTTGTGTCTTACGACCCCTTGTGACCCGCATCTCATCTCGCAACTTAACCTCATCACCTAAACCTTACACAATTATTTATTAATTACCTTGTAATTGATAAATCCACCATCACCTTACCTACCACCTCATTTTGCCACCTCATCATGACCTAGCCCTAACCCTAAACTAACCTAATTAAGACCTATGACTTGGTCTAGACTCACATCCATAACTAATGCCTCCTTACTCGCACCCAAAACTCCGACCTTCTAGCCACTTGACCAAGCCCACAACTGATCTCTCGGGAGAAAAGCAGGGAAGGTGGGCTATTTTACTAAAAATAGCCTACTTTTTCCTTACCGATGCCGGTTCCTACTCGACTGCCGTCGGTTACGTAACCACCATCGGCTCCCTGTAAATGGGCTCCCCGAACCAAAATCAAGGGTCGAATGATTTTTGAATCAACAGAGATCATTGGGAGCGAAAAACAGAGTCCAGATCTTCACTGACCGAAAGAGACGAGTGAAGAAACCAAGCTGCATAAAGAAAGGAGATCAACTTACATCTTTGTCAAAACTAGTAAGTCACATCTTGCATGTCCTCTGTTATAACATTTCTTATGCTCTTTGAATCACAGTCCTCCTAAATCCGTTTCTGAATCCACTACCCAACGTGCCATTGCATCTAACTGTCATTCTTTTACCTCTCATCATCTCATTTCCTAATATCATCCATAAACCAAATTTACAAACACCATAGCTACCAAGAAGGTCCTAGGCCCAACCGACGTTGCTACTTAAACCAGTATCGGTTACTAAGGTAAACCGGTATCTCGGTTACCCTAACTATAACCAGAAACCAAGCCTTCTCCTACCCATTTCAACCAAGTAATCTAATTGATATTTTGCAGTCATTTGTGTTAATTCATATTAGCAGGGAAACTGACCACCTTCGAAAGGAAGTTTTATATTTCCTAGGCCCAAGGTAGTTTCCTCATTTATTGTTTAATCAAATCTTGTGGTCTTGTGTTCTTATTTGCAGGTAGTCCTTCCAAGACAAAAAGGAGTTCTTCGCAGTCAACTTGATCTTTCTCCACGGTACGCGCACACCATCTCGACATTTAACAGGTATTCCTCCTAGCCCTAACCCTATCTGTTTCTAAAAGGAATGAAAGGATAGAAACAACTCTATTCCTAGAAGCCGAAACATTAAAGCGAAACAATCCCCATCGGAGAAGGGTTTGAATGAAGTAGATTGACTGAGTAGAGCTAGGGCACATGATTTCATGATTACAATCTAGGGCATGGTTGAATCAAGTAAGGGTTTGAAGTAAACCATTTAAGAATTACAGAAGAATGTGTAGAAACACAACACAAAGGGAAGAATGGCTCCAAATAAGGAAGCAACAACAACAAAAGGAAAGAAGAAGGTAGTTGTGGAAGAGGAGGAAGAGATGACTCCTGAGAGAAATTTTTCAGAGATGTAGTATCCTAAAGAAGTAATTGTGGGCCAGGAATGGGATTCCCACATACGACAGAGCAAAATAAGTGAGTACAACCATCAAACCAAGGACAATCAAAATAAGTTGGATGATTTACTTAACTCCCAAATGGATATGTGAACTGGTGATGGGATGTCGATATATGATGATGTAGGAGAGAAGTTATTGAAAAGGATTGGTGTTTACCAAATATATGAGCTCCCATACTTTAGGAAATATGCACCATTATATAGGTGGCTGACGAGCCAATTCCATGAGGACTTCTTCTATTTTTCAGGATGAAGGGTAAGACTAACACCCATGTTAATTGCCACATTATGAGGCTTGAAGGCAACAGGTGAGGACATTAAAAATGACCTAACTGACAAGGTTGCCATTTTAGAAACACACAAAGCACTGGGATACCAGAAAGGACTGCATGGAATGGACATCGATAAATTACATGATTGTCTGGTAGTAAAAGCAGCAATGCACCTGGTTACGAAATTGAATGACCAAGATCGTTGGTCACAAGTAAACTCAATGTGGCTACATGTGGCAAAGCACATGTCAGAAGGGGTTATTTACAACATTGTCGGCTTCATTGCAGAACAAATAGTAGAGTAAGATAAGTTTTGGTTTCATCTTAATGTATTTAGTATTCATGGAGATTAGAGTACCGAGATGGTCTAAAAGAAAATATATGGGAATACTCCATGAACAACCAGCCTCACTGAAATATTCAACACATATCTATGCAAGGGGTATATGATGGATGAGGTAAAGGAGAGAGCGGAGATGTGGTATGACAAGCTCCACGTGGCTTTTGAAGAGGAGTGGTGCATACCAAAGGAGTTTCCCTCGGTATTGGGGAAGTAGGCTCAGTTTGTTGTTTACCAGCATTTTTGCATTGTGCATTTTCGATGGTGGATGGATCATGGAGCCCCTAGTGCAAACTACCATACGCATTCACAGTGCACTATTTCTAGGCTTCCATTCATCGATTCATTGATACAAGGAGGTTAGTGTTTAATGCAGACAAGGTGGATTGCGAATACCACACCTTGCGAAAGAAGTATGGATATCCGGGGAAGAATGCTTACAATGAGAATATGATCTTAGAGATTTTGAATATCAAACCAGAAACACTTACTATTGGGGATATCGAGGCTGCGCTCATATATCTCCAACTTAAACCAAAGATGGAGAATAATAAGTATGTAGAGAATGAGTTCATGCTCCCAGGGCCAACAAAGGGGAAGCACGCTATGGAAAAATCCCGCGCCTAGGCCTTCTAAACCCATACAAGCTGATAAGGAAGAGGACGAAGAGCATGAGGATAGTGGTGGTTTGGTGCGTAGGAGGAAGAAAACATCTAACGAGATAGGAGGAGGAGCACGTGATGGCTTCACAAGGAGAAGAAAAGGCGAGGTAGCACAGGAAACCAACGGTTCGAAAGGTGTTCAAGCACACAAGGTCGCAAGGGGAAGCCCAATAGACAACAAGGAAGTCACCGCAACTCTCACCGGTAGAGGAACCTGAGGAGAAGAAGAAAAGAAGAAAGCTCAAGCTAGATGAAGAAGTAGGAGAGTCTGAGGAGAAAGCGCTTCCATCTCCAATCTGTCATAGGGTAGAAGAGGAGCCTTAGAATGAGGAGGAAAAAATGAGCGGAGAGGAAGAAAGGGAGCAATCAGAAGCTACACAAGGCAAGGATGAGGGCACAACCAGTATTCCTAACCTTGATGCTACCATTCCAAAAGGGCCAAGGTCCCGTCAGACAAGTGAGGATGTAAGGGTGCATACTATGGGTTATGCAGAGGACCAAGAGAAGATTGTTCGCGCTCGGTTCCAGAGCACCGTCGCACAAAAATATTTATTCGGATGGGTGCTTATGGATGAGAACAAAGCGACGTTACGAACACGAAAAAAACTTTCATGGTTGATGCATACACATATGGATGAACCGGATTTTGATGTCTGTGAAGAATCATGTGCGTCTAGGTGATTGAAAAAGACACTAGAAGCCCGACACATGACAATTAAACCAACTGTTATGACGGATGAGCAGGTAAGTAATGCATTGGTAAAAGTATCTGCTGAGGTAGCTAGAAGGAAC
Organism: Taxus wallichiana var. yunnanensis; assembly: GCA_018340775.1. Classification (NCBI taxonomy): domain Eukaryota; kingdom Viridiplantae; phylum Streptophyta; class Pinopsida; order Cupressales; family Taxaceae; genus Taxus; species Taxus wallichiana. Next base: position 432,076 of record CM031240.1, read on the forward strand.
ATTGACAAATCTGCTATAATTAAAGTGCTTACAGAGGAGCTAAAGGTGAAGAATGTGGAAATAACACATAGTACAGGAGAGGGATCTAAGCAAAAGGAAATATGACACTTTTTTTAGTATGGTGGAGGAAATTGGAGATGATGTCCTAAAGGTATGCCCACATTTGGAATCACAAGTACCAAAAGAATTTCCTTCTGCGATGCACTACGTAAAGACAATGATAAAATTAGTATTGGAGGATGAAAAGGTGCGTATACCAAAACAGCCCAAGGACCCAAAGAAGAGGCAGGAAAAGCACAGGCTGTAGTAGCAAGGAAGATTGCTACATATGAGGGCCTACTACAAGCACTCTAAGAGGAGATGAAGAAATTTGATCATGCCTTGATGATATGCACAACTCCAGATGCGCTAATAAGGGTAAAGACACTGGCAAAAGACAATGAGGTGCAAAAGGCCATGAAGGATGACACACTAGGCTACGCTGAACGACTAACTATGGTAAAAGAAGTGCGAGGCATTGGCTACGGCACATGCACCACATAAAGAGAGGTTAGATGAACTCAGAAAGCTCATTTCTCAGAAGATGGATGTGCTGGAAGGGATGCATAAATTTATGTCAAGCATAATGCTTGTAATCTAGAATGAGCAAGGGAAACTAACTCAGGAGGAGCTGGAATCTATCATTGTGGATGTTTTAGAGAAAGCAGGAAAGGCATTAACAGAGTGGGAGAACTTAGAAGTAGACATAAAGGAGGAGTATCCAGAGATGATAGAAATGGAGGAGCTTGAGGCCTGAATAATTCTTTGATTCTTTAAATTATTTTCTATTATTTGTGTAAAGATTCATTCAACATTCTGTATTTCAACCATTCTTTACCCAGTTATGGACATCACCATTGTCAGGGTGACAATGAGATTAGTATGGGGTAATGTTGGTAAGGTAAATCACTTAGCAGAACTCACACACATATTCTGTGTGGAAAAATAGGATGGGATCAAAGGCATGAAGGAATAGGTAGGCGTTGTCTGTGGGAGTGCAAAGACAAACTTTCAGGACTTAGCCGATCTTGTAGATCGTCTATTTTCAGAGGCTGGCATGCAGAACACACAAAGCGATGCCGAGACTTGCGTGCCACACTTTGTCTAGATTTCAAGGATCATATCGAAGCACTCTTGCATGGAAGTAATCCAAGATTAGATTCATCACTCTAAGTTAACTATAAGTGATCTATAGATAGCATACTTGCATGTATGGCTATAATTGTAAATGGCATGTGGCTATTATTAGCGTGCGACCTATTTTTGGCATAGTTAGCGGTGAAGGGAAAGTTCCCCACCCTATATATTAGATGAACCACCTAGTTGATAGATAATGGTGTCAAAGGGCTAGAGATTCATGAAGTGCACAAGACTAGATAATTGTAACAGATCCATGCGTGCATGACTATTATTGTATCCAACTTTTGTTTCATTGTCATGTTTAAAATATGAAGAATATTGTCTAAACCAAAGTGTCTTCTATGTGTTATCATTACATACTATTGATTTCTTGATGATTTATAAGTAAACGCATGCTATTATAGATCTGGTTCAATATCACTTTGTGTAATGGTGGATTAGTTTCTAAATATATGTCTTCATCATTCCACAATGCTACCATCCCGCTACTGACCCCCTAAAGAGGAACTTGGTACCTTGGTGCACTTGAGTGAGTGCTCACTTTGTCTTGAGTGATGTGCAGCGTGACTAGGTGTTATACGAGAGTTCTAGGCTACATCAATAATGGTAAAGAAATGGTAGACATAATGAATACATGAGTGATGATGATAAAGATGTGAAGAAATTGTTGTTTGTTTGGTTTAATTTCCAATTATTGATATAAAAAGGAAACTAACTAGGGTAAAATGTGACTAGGAAAGGGGAGAGGGAATTAGTTAGGGTAGAGAGTGGCTGAGCTAACCTCCAAGGGCCCCATGCCCTCGAAGTGCTACCTACATAGTCCCGGTGAACAGGGACCTCAGGCCGATGTAGTTCTCCCATAAGCTAGGGAAAATGTAAGGAGGTATGAGAATGGGTTGGTAGGTTATAGGCATGATTGATTCTAGGTCTTTTAGGTATGGTTGAATTGTGGGCACATTGGTATGGGTGATTTTAAGTTGATTGTGGTGAAAGAGGAAAATTTCCCAGAGATAAATGTTGAGGTCTAGTCCTGTATAGGATGATCAATACGTAATGAAGAAGGTGAAAGATAAGAGGAGGCAAGAGAGCCACTTGATTGGTGAGGATCATAACTGGTGGGTCATACCCTAGATAGGCTGGTGAACATAAGACCCTAAAGACATTACATGATTGATTATTCTAAAGGTGAAGAGTAGTCACATGGTCACCAAATGTCACGGCTCCAGTAGGTCCCTTGAGGCGGTAGGAAATGAAGGTGTGAATAGCGAGATAGTGAAAAGTTTTTAGCTTATATGGTAAGTGGTAGTATGCCTTTTTGGAAAGAAATCCAAGATCATAATGGGCAAGTCCATGACTAAAAAGTTTTCTAGTTGACTTATATTTGAAATATCTTTGGTTGATGTAGGAAGTATATATGGGATGAGGATATTAACTCCTTGAGGTCTTTGTGAAATTGATCAATGCGGGAAGCTTTGGATTCTCTCTTTTTGAAGCGGGCTTTGCATAGCTGTCCTTTTAGGGAGAAGTCTATTTATAGCAGCAATGTAGAGAAAATGATGTCCTTTTTGAAGGAGTCTTCTTTTTATTGGAAGTTTGAATCATGGAGTTGGATCCCTTGTGAGGGATTTTAAGTCATGGACAAGACTAAGGTGAAGAATCATATTCTTGTTTAGAAAGTAAGGTGAAACGACCATGGGATCTCATTTTAAAGAAGACAAAAAGTATCCATGAGAATCATGCCATGTGTAGAGACGTGTTACACATATTTAAGAGAGGGTAAAAGAGTGACAGGTACGTACATGATTCTTGTTTAATCGTTAGGTATGACATAGTGAAATGAGGGAAGTAAAAGTGCTCAAGGGACGAGTATGAAGAGAGGAAGAAGGTGAGGTAGGACTAAAAGTCAACAATAGAATGGTCGAAGATGCAAGGCATTAAGGAGCTCGGGTTTGGTTTTCTTGTCGAGTGAAGATAAATGATAAGCACCTGATCCATAAGCATGAGTCATGATGTATGGTCCAAGCCAATTAGGAGCAAATTTTCCTGTTTACTTTTTTCTGCTTTGGTTACATGTTGATTTTCCTTTAGGACGAGATCACCAACTTGGAAGGTTCGTTCATGGACACATTTGTCGTAGGCACATTTGATACATTTTTGGTAAACTTGGAGATGGTCAAGAGCATTAAGACGACATTTGTCTAATAACTCAAGTTGTGCTAAACGGTCCTGACAAAAGTCATCATCATTGAGCATGTCATGGAGAGAAATACGAGTGATGGAATCTAGACATCGAGAGGCGAACAACCTCGTATCATAGACAGAGAGAAAAAGGCATGGCCGCGGTGGAAGTGTGAATACTAGTATAGTATGCCCACAGAGTGAAATGAATGTGCGTATGCCAATCCTTGAGATATCATTAACTACTTTCATGAGAATTTTGTTTAGGGTTTTATTAGTGGATTCGGCTTGGCCATTGGTTTTGTGGGTAATATGGTGACAAGAAAATTAGTTGAATCTTGAAGGTGTCACAAAGCTTTCACAATGTTTTGTTTTGAATTATTTTCCGTTATCGATTGATGAGGCGATGTGGAATGCCAAAGTGATAGATAATGTGATGATTGATGAACTCGCATATTTTCTTGACTTTCATGGAGATGAGAGGTATGGATTCAACCCATTTGGTGTAATATTCAGTAGCGGTGATGATCCATTGATGTCACCTTTGGGAAGAATGGGGATTGATTTCTCCGACAAGATCCAAACCCCATTGAGAGAAGGGCCAAAGGTCACGGGTGACTGTAAGGCCTGACTAGGTGTGTGATGAAGATTGGCATGTTGTTGGCATTTTACACAACACTTAACGTAGTCGCAACAATCATGGTTAAGGGTCGGCTAGTAATAGCCTAGGAGAAGGATGCACTTAGCAACAATGAGACCACTAAAGTGACCTCCACATATGCCATCATGAACTTCCTTAATGGTATAAGGAATTTCAGAACTTGTCAGGCATCGTAAGAAAATACCATCAAAGCTACGCTTATAGAGGAGGCCACCCATGATGACGTAACAAGAGACCCTTTTAAGAAAGGTGCATTGTCCATTACGAGTGAGGTTGGGAGGAAAGATGGATAGGGAAAGATAGTCTAAGTATTGTTTATACCAAAGGTCACTTAGGTTAGGAGCAGCGGTTCCGATAGAGTAAACTTCATGAGGTAAATAAGAGGGTGATTGGATTCTTTGTACGGTGAAAAATATTTTAGAGTTGGTGGGCGAAGCGCGGTATCGAGAAGCCAAGCGAGGGCCATGATATCGAAAATTTGTTGGTAGAACGTGGGATTGTTTGAAGGGCGTAATGGTCAAAGGTGGTCAAAAGTATGTCCAGATGTTGCTTATACTTTTGAAGTATCTCATTATGACATTGGTATATACCATTGACTTGGTTTATGACCAATTGAGAATCACCAAAGATGTTGATTGACTTAACATCTAAGGCATAGGCACCTGGAGACCCAACACGAGTGCTTCATATCGAGCAATATTGTTTGTCTGACAATCAAAATCAGGTTTGAAAGACAAAGGCATTGGTTCACCAACAAGCGAGAATGAGGATAACACCAGCCCCACCCCCACACTGACACTTGGAACCATCAAAGAAGAGTGTGATTTGGTAAGCGGGTTCGGTCCAGGAAAGGGTATCAATAGAATGATCTAGGAAGTCAAAGTTAGAGGGTTGATCCACGGAAATAGGAGCGTCAAAAATTGGTTAGCGATAATGGCTCGGCCTTTGATGGAATTTTGATGGATGAATTGAAGGTTGAGATCAGCCGAAGCATAAGCTAGCATGCAACACATTGATTTTGGTAAGATTTTGCATACACGAAGTGTAAGGGGTTGGTGTTGGATACAACATAGGTTTTGTGGTTGAATAGGTAATGGCAGAGTTTGGTGGTTGTTTCACCTTTTTATTAGATTGTTTCTTTGAATTGTTGATAAAATAGATAGGGTAACAGCATAGGAGGAATACCTATTCAAATGTCGGTTGATGGGTTGTTGCACGTGTATGAATTCTGAATCCATAGCTGACCGTGAGAGCTTCCTTTTGGCTAGGAGGAACTACCTGTAATGAAAGCAAGACCACCAGAAAGAATTAAACAATATGGGCAGTGAACTGCCTAGCGTGAGCTAGATCTAGGAAGCATGATACTTCCTAGATGGCTGTCAGTCCACTATTTTAAACAAATTAATGCTGAAAACAAGGTAAATCCTATTGTTATTTTGAAATGATTTAGGTATCTCACTTAAAAACACAATAAGAAAATAGATCTAATCTAACAGGCTAAGCTAGAATAGAATCCATGGGTCAAATGGTTTGTTACGGGTTACAGTCTACTAAAGGTCTAGGGTAGGTCACGGGTAAGTGAGGGTGAGGTAAAATTAGGTGGATAGGTCTCTATTTAAGGTTGTGTGGACAAACACAGAGACCGGTGTTGGTCGGGGATGACCATTGCGGTTAGTTATAATTGGTTCCGATTCATCGTGAGATCCGGAAATGTCACGAATCGGGGTTTTGTCTCCTTTGTGATTGTATAAAGTATTTGGTTGGTCGGAATGAGGTATTGGGTGAGTTTGGAATAGGTTTTTGTGAGGTTTTGATGGGTCTATGGAGGTACAAAATGTTGGAGATGATCAATAGGGAGCAAGATGAACAATGGATGATAAAATAATGATAAAATGAAATAACTAGGAAGGTATGATGTTGTACTTACTTGGATTTCATTCCTGAAAGTCTATGTGTGAAAGATGGAGGTGCTGATGATGGGTTTGAAGGCTACAAGTGATCACCAACTGAAGAAAAGCTTCTGCATGGGCTGCATGCACACTCCTCTTTTGCTTGGATAGATCAGAATGTGGCTGGGAAGGCTATGTAGGAGAAGATACTCAATCTCCTTCCTTGGATGTCAGCTCTTGCTGGAATTGGCTCTCTAAAGATGCATTATCTCTTTGAGATTTCGATTCTTTCTCATCAACTTTCTCCCAATGCTTAACCGGTGATGGTTAGGGAAACCGACATCGGTCAAGGTAAGATTTCCTAGGTTTACTAAACTTAGAGAGATCCTCCTGATTTCCTCAAATCTTGTGTTGTTATCCTGCGGATTCGACTAGGAGCTTCTTGTGAGCATGCAGGAATGTGGTTAGAGGGAGTGTAGGCATTGATTTTTAGGGTTTGGGTAAGTCTTAGTTAGTTATGGTAATTTACTAAGAACAGGTCTTAGGTTGAGTTAGCTTAGTGACGTGTCTAAGTGAAGTGTTTGTGTAGATATTATTTAAATAAGATATTTAAATAATAAATATAGTGAGGATAAAGCATTCATTTAATTAAATGAATATTAGTAGGAGTGAAGGGGGTCATGGCTAGGTAGATGTTATAAAGTGGGGCTTATATGTTAAGGGACAAAGGGGAGTGTGACCTAATTTTAGTGTCTACATTTTACCCCTTTTTAGTTGTGTATCTTGTATTGGTAAGCGATGCTAACAAAAATAAGATGTGGTTGGCCCATGTGTGGGTGAGAGCAGGTGATCCCCTCAAACCAGGGCGACGAGGCAACAGGATAAAGCAAGTGAGTGGTTTGATAAAAGGTAAATGTGAGGAAAAGGTAAGTGGGTGTAGGGGAAGAGGGTGAAAGGTCTACTCGGGTGATCTAGGTAATGGGTCAGGGTCAAAGGTAAGAGCGATTAAACGCAAGCACACGTATAAACTACGTAAAAGATGCTACCAGCTTGAAGCGAGCAAACTCTACATCGCCTAAGGTCGATAGGTTTATCTAAACAAGGGTGAAGTGAATCCGATATCCAAGGTATAGGATAAGGTCAGGAAACACAACATAGGTTAGGTGCAGGAATGTTTAGGTATGTTCTAGTACACCAAAGGTAGGGTCAAGATAATCCATCACGTGCAATAGGCTAGGTAAGCTCATTAGGTCAATAACAGTAACAAAGTGTTGCAAGGTATGGCGAACACATGAGGTCAAAGGTCACTAGGGATGGTCCAAGTCTAAATATTGAGATCACGGCATGGGTAAGGCCGAGGTAGGGGTAAAATAATAAGGCATCAACAATAGATGTGAGGAGGTGAAGAAGGTGGAGGGCCAGAGGTGAAGGTAAAGTGGTCCAGGTAGGTGTAGGGGAGGCAAAAGAAAGAGGAGGTAAGGAAAATGAGGTAAATGTGAGGGCAATGAGTACGCAGGGTAACTGACATCGGTCAGTATGAACCAATGACGGTGTAGTGGAAGAGGGTGAAAGGTTTACTTGGGTGATCTAGGTAATGGGTTAGGGTCAAAGGCATGTAACAATCAAATGCACACACACGTATAAACTGCAGCACGCTACCGGGTTGAAGAGTAGGAAAACTCTACATCGTCTAAGGCCGATAAATTTATACAAACAAGGGCGAAGTGAATCTGGTATCCAAGGTATATGATAAGGTCGAGGAAGGTTAGGTGTAGGAATGTTTAGGTATGTTCCAGTACACCAAAGGTAGGGTCAAGATAAACCATCACGACAATAGGCTAGGTAAGGTCATTAGGTCAACAATATAGGTAATAATGTTGCAAGGTATAACGAACACATAAGGTCAAAGGTCACTAGCGATGGTCTAGGTCCAAATATCGAGATCACAACATGGGTAAGTCCGAGGTAGGGGTAAAATAATAAGGCATCTGGCGGATGCGGGAGGTCAAGAAGGTGGAGGGCCAGAGGTGAAGGTAAAGTGGTCCAGGTAGGTGTAGGGGAGGCAAAAGAAAGAGGAGGTAAGGAAAATGAGGTAAATGTGAGGGCAATGAGTACGCAGGGTAATCGACATTGGTCGGTATGAACTGATGATGGTGTAGGGGAACCGACGGTAGTCTAGGGTATCGGATCGACAGCGTTCAGGGTTAACCGACATCGGTCGGGTCGGGTAGGGTATAGAAAGTTGAAAACCACATTTTAAAATTCATTTGTGCATTGTTAAGAAGAAGAAAAGGAAAAAAAGAGAGAAAAGAGGAAGAGGTCAAAAGAGTATGGTAGAGAGATTGGTTGGCGAGCCACATAGGTGAGATTGATTGGGTGAGAGGTGGGACGCAAGATCAGGTGGCACAATTCGTGTGGCTAAGGATTGGTTGTTCTTGGCTTGATGGTAGAGGTAGGAGAGGGGTCGGGTGGTCCACCCGTATAGTGGCTAGATATACCACCATGAGCGTCGCAGAGGGATGAGGTAAGCTCCACACCATAGCTTAATGATTTGATTGATTAAGTAGGTTAAAATATGGGTTCGTAAATAAAAATGTAAAGCGGAGTTTTGAATTTTGGATTGGGAAGTAAAATGGATATAATTGGGTTGGGGGAGGTTGGAATGTAGGTCAATAGGAGTGGGAAGGGAAGTAGGGAAGGTTTAAGTAGGTTTGGTTGGGTAGTTAGGTTGATTTGGTCAAAACTTAAAAAAATTGGTCGGGGTTTTGACAGCAGATTCGCACTAGAGTGGACCGGCATTGGTCATTATCGGCTGATGTCGGGGTCATGTAGAAGCGACATCGGTCATGACACAGGTGATTGATGGTGGTTAAAGGCTACTAGTGATGGTTATGGGTAACTTAGGAGTTGGTGTGAAAATAAGGAAATGGGGCCAGAAATAGGCAAAAATGGGTTAGGCAGTGGAAATGGATGGTCAATGGGTAGGGTAAGATATGTAAAGGTGTGGGTTAAGAGAGAGGGGACGGGTTGTGGGTGGGTTGGGTAAGGATTAGGGTAGAGGGGTTTTGGGAAGAATAGGTGGTTTGGGGTGAACACAGGGAAAGTTAGGAAAGTGTATTAATACATAGTGTTGGTTGGATGCAAGCCCAAGATGAGCTACGGATGAGGGACCAGGGAGCTGCTTATATTGCTAGAGCTGCATGAGTAGGTGAATTTCGAGGAGTGGAGTCACATTGATGATGTCGGCTTGAATGGGATCCACCGTTATGGGTAGGTTAAGAGAGAGCAGAGTTTGATGGTCACACTCATTGAGAGATGGGATTCTACGACCAACACCTTCCACTTGCCGACAGGGGAGATAACCATCACTCTAGAGGATATATATAGGATATTAAGGCTACTCGATTAGTGGAACCTACATTTACTCATTGACATCAGAGGTCATGGTGATGTTTATAGATGAGATGTTTGGAGAGAGAGAGTGGATGAGTTGCACTACCACAGCGCCAACTTGAGTTCTGCGAGAGGTTTATACCACCCATCTTGAGGAGATGAGGTTGACATTGTTAATGATGAAGGTGATTGGGTGCTACGCATTTCAGATTCGAGGGTGGAGATTCCCCACGATCAATGATGGGAGTCCTTTGGGACATGATGATTGATCATACCAATTTTGCATGGGCACCGGCTTTCTTGGTGTAGTTATATAGAGAATTGTGAGCCTATGGGTGATTACGGAGATTCGATCTATGTTGCATTTTCCTTACCATGACCGTTGGGCCTATGAGCACATGTGTGTGTGTGACTGATAGGCCTACCTAGGGTAGATGCATTTGAACAGGAGTCATTTGAGTTGGTTATAGGTGATGGGTACCAAAGGAAAGTGTATAGAGAGCTTGAGCGACATACGATGTAGCGTATTATAGATAGATCTTGGAGAGCTTTGTCCAGGTGTGGATATAGTTTGGAGACCCAATGTGACCTATCCCTCTTATAAAGGGATATATGTAGAGTGGAGGGACTATAGTTACAGAGAGTGATAGAGGGATGACGTGCTGGGAGCATGAGATGATACCTGCTGACCGAGTGAGGTGAAAGTTTTGTTTAGTGCAGGATGTGCCCCCACCCTTCCACAAGATAGGAGAGAGGAGGTGGAGAGACCTTTGTCTCCACTCCATTCGGTGGAGTCAGCAGGAAGGAGGAGGAGCCCGTGGAACATTGAACAAATGATGCGGGGGTGCCAGAGATGGATACGGAGTAGTGTTGGGCGGTGCAGAGCCGGGGTTAGGTAGGGATAGATGGGAGGCAAGGGTCACGAGTAACGTGCCGAGAGGTGAGAGCCTCGGGCACAAAAAGTGCAGGAGGAGGAGCACGAGCTACATATATTAGTGGATGGTGTGATGTGTGTAGACACCAAATTTGTGTCTTACGACCCCTTGTGACCCGCATCTCATCTCACAACCTAACCTCATCACCTAAACCTTACACAATTATTTATTAATTACTCTTGTAATTGACAAATCCACATCATCTCACCTGCCACCTCATTTGCCACTTCATCATGACCTAGCCCTAACCCTAAACTAACCTAATTAAGACCTATAACTTGGTCTACACCTACACCATGACTAATGACCCCTTTCTCGGACCCAAAACGACCTTCTAGTCACTTGACCAAGCCCACAACTAATCCCTTGGGAGAAAAGCAAGGAAGGTGGGCTAGTTTACTAAAAATAGCCTACTTTTTCCTTATTGATGCCGATTCCTACTCGACCGCACTGATTACGTGAATCGCCATCGGTTCCCTATAAAATGGGCTCCCCTAACCAGAAACAAGGGTGGAAGGATTTTAGGAATCAACAGAGATCATTTGGGAGCGATCAAGAGAGTCCAGATCTTCACTTGACCGAGCAGAGACAAGTGAAGAAACCAGAAGAGTTGCAGCAAAAAGGAGATCAAGCCCAAAAGCGCAATGCAGCTGACGGCCTGAGTTCTCAGATACTCAGCTGATCATCGGGAGGGAGATATTTCATCTTCTGTTTGTCCAACCATCCTACCTAGAGTTCTGCCTTTGTCATCAGAGTTCTTGGACCTGCATCTTTGTCAATAACCAGTAAGTTACATCTTGCATGTCCTCTTTAATAACATTTCTTAGACTTTTTGAAGCACAATCCTCACAAATCCATTCCTAGATCCACTACCCAGTATGCTATTGCATCTAACTATCATTCATCTACCTCTCATCACCTTATTTCCTAATATCACCTATATACAGCCTTACAAATAACACAACTACCAAACAACACAACCAACCTTTAGATCCAAGACCATACCGATATCGGGTTATCAAAGAACTGCAGATATCGGTTATCCTGACTATAACCAAAACCAGCCTTTCCCCTACCCGGTACCAATGTAGCAATTTAATTGATATCTTCTTAGGTCTTTTGTGTTAATTCATATTAGCAGAGGGAACCGACCACCTTCGAAAGGAATTTTTATATTTCCCTGGGCCCAAGGCAGTTCCCTCATTTATTATCTAATCAAAATCGTGTGGTCTTGTGTTCTTATTTGCAGTAGTCCTTCCAAGACAAAAAGGAGTTCTTCAATCAACCCGATCTTTCTACGATGCACGCGCACACCATCTCGACATTCAATGGTATTCCTCCTAGCCCTAACCTTATCTGCTTCTTAAAGGAATGAAAGGATAGCAACTCTATTCCCGAGGTTTGAAACATTCCGAGCGAAACATTTTGGCACACCGGTGGGACCCATTTTTGTTTCTTTCTTTCTTACTTGCTTTCATATATAGGAGTATACTTGCTGTTTTCTTCTTCTAAAAGATATTCACAAGGTTTTGTATTATTTTGATAAAAGAACTTTCTTTTCTTTTTACATCTCGCATTAGTGAAAGTCATCTCTTTTGCTTCATCGAATATCATTTTCGATTTGGGTTTAAAACATGTGCATTGCATTCTTTTGCGTTTTCAGTTCTAGCGAACATAGATTAAGTAGCATGTCGTACACGTGGGGTGATATCCATGGTATTGACAAGAAATTAATCTTACTTTCACCGCACAACACATACCGAATCACTTCACAATTAACACAACAGCTCAAACATCCCCCTTTTCCTCGTGGTATTCCTCCGCCCGATTGAGGTAACCTTATAAGCCAAAACAACTTGACATTTCCCTAAGTCTTTTGTGTAGGATTGACATCATTCCACGTCTAAAGGCATAAGCCCACAATAATTAAAATTAACCCTAGGGTTAGTCTTTGGATTTGCGTGTGCATCTTGCTTGTTTTTAGTTGTTTTCTTTCTCATACCCCGTCTCGTGATCAATAATTGGACAAGTATACTAAACATTGTTAAAAATAAAATTAGCAGCCTTTTATATCTTGTTAGCCTGAGACTTCTTACACGCGACATCGGTTACACGACCGACGTCGTTTATAGTATAACCGACATCACACGAGACCGATATCGGTTCTTGTCTTTCCTAATTCCTACGACAAACCGAAAACCTACCAATTTCACCAGTCTGAGTTTGTTTCTGTTCCTGACAAATTGAAACCCTACTATGAACTCCTGTCCATGGTTGTTATCACTGAAAGTAAGCCACCCCCATGGTTTCACATGCTTTCTCTATTTCTTTTCCCGAATCACCCCCTTCACATTCTGCAAGGGAATCCCGCGGATACCAGCGAGGTTCCTAAAATTCCCTGTGGGAGATAAGGACTTTGCCAAGTTTCCTGGATGCTAATTCTAGCGCTGCACAATACTATTTGTCTCATACCTCGATTTGTATGCCCGATGGTCAGCCTCCTTGTTGGTATGCCTATTACTATAGCTGCTCATTTAGCTCCCACTCCGCTTGATAACACCGCCTTGCTTCTCGCATCTCTAGCCCCGTCTCCCAATCCGATGGCTTCAGAGGTTCATACGACCTCGAGATTGGCTTTCCGTTGGTTAATCTTGGACCCCACATATCATTACCGCCACCGCCCCTACCTCATCTCTCTTCAGCATCGCTCCGTTCATGACTTGCTCTCTCGCCACCTATCCACACTAGCTTTCCTTCTCAAGCTCCGCCTACCTTTTCATTCCCATACACGTATCCGGTGACCTCAACATCTTATATGGGACATCCCTATTCTGGTCGCCTCAACATATTCATCCTCCATACCTTATCAACACTTAACCCCACCATTGTCAAAGGAGGCCCTTGGCCCAATTTGCCTCCGTTTACCACAATCGCACCATCATCTCATCCAACCACAGATTTCATCAAACAAATGATGGACAAAATGCAAAATCTGGAGGCCTCTTTTCGAGGGAAGTCATAGTGCCTTTAACATACGAACAAGTTTGTCGGCAGCCTATTCACCCTTCTGTCCCCCTTCATTCATATCCTCCTCAATGGGAATTACCAAAATTTACCCGTTTTAATAGTAAAGAGGACCCTCAACAACACTTGCGATCATTTAGACATGCTTTTTATTTGATTTCTCATGATGATGCCTGTTACTTCGCACCTTTCCCATGTCCTTATCGAGGACCCGCCTTGAGTGGTACACAAAGTGCTTTAACCCTTGACTCAATCTTCTCTTTTAACCAACTAGCCCAATCTTTCTTGGATCATTTCTCCATTAACATTGCAAGAAAGTATCTATCACCGACCTTTATGCTATCTCGACAATTTGAAGACGAATCTTTCGCAGATTTCGTTGGACGATCATGCGGGGCCTTAACAACCAACTTACATATGCCTTGCCTCAGCTGAACTTATCGAACTTTTTTACGCGGGCATGTGCTAAGCACATTTATCCTACTCTTCTACAAATTCAAACTTTCCGCACATTTGATGAGGCCTTTACCATGGCTCGGAAACTAGAAATTCGAGCCTTAGAAGAAGAGAAATTGCATTACAAGAACAAAACCCCAATTTCCGAACTCCGCATTCTACCAATAAACTAAACACCACCACTCCTCACACGTGCACTTCTTTAAAATGAAAAGGATATGTCCACGCGGTGATGGTCAAATCACAAACACCGCTCTAATACCCCACCAAAAACCACCTATAAGTACAAAGTGAGCCCATCAATTACACTCCCTTGGGAGAAACTTATGGTGTCATCTTGGGAAAAATTGCTCAAAGCAGAGCTATCACCTTGCCTCCCGTTAAACCCCCACTCCGGTTTGATTCTACCCGCGCTATACCTTCTCGTACAAAGAAAATGACTTGTAACTTTCACCGCGTAAAGGACATAGTCATGAAAACTGCAAAATTTAGAAAAACATAGTGCAGGAAATGGCCGATTGGGTGATATAACCCTCGATAATCCTAATGCCCCCGCCAACCGAAATTTGAAAATCTTCAAACAAACCATTCCCAAATCACTGGGTCCAACAAGAACGTAAACCAGATATCTTAGCCGAGGAGAGTGTTCATGAGATCCATGTAGTCTTCGACTCCCACCAAAAGCCTCTATCGAGAAAATTTTGAATCAAGCCTCTCCACTAACACAGAGTCCGAACCTCCTTCACCACCATCAAGCCAAAGTGAAATCATTCCTTTACCCATAAAAGAGTTAAGCGCCTTACTTCTCTTCTCATCAATGAGTCTCATGCACACCACATCCCTACAAGACTCATGCGAATGGATGTTATCTAATTTATCTAGTTCCCAAATGTCCCCCTCTACCGCTTCTTGCCGCACAAGAGGAAGGCTCGCCACTCTTTTGACATCCTTAGACGAGAAATCTCTTGCACCAACATCACCAAATTATTTAACCATAATGAGACCCTCTCAAACATGCCCTCCTCGCCTATTAGTCCTTCATCGCCTAAATCTTTCAACAACGATGGCGGTCGACCTCTTAATATCTATTGATAAGATTCATCTAGCCCCATCGTATCACACCCACAAAGGATGGAATCACAACCCGTCTTTCTTCCAGTACCAAATTTACAATTCCATGCCTCGAAGATTGTCATTCTCCAGAAGATAGGAGAGTCCTATGGGAGCGTTTGAGTATCCCTATTCTACTCAAATGTAGGTGACTCCGATCCGGACACCTCTACCATATATCCTAAGTGTTTACAGGAAACTCAAAATGCCTATGTCCTCGCCTCTCACCCCGTATCTATACCAAGTAGCCCATCCCCCTCTATTAACCTAACCAAATCTTCCCCTACACTTGGGACCTCACCAATGCCCAGTCTAACGCACCCGCCTAAGCGACTTGATTTATCCAAAAATAAAGCCGCCCCACCACCTAGGAGACAAACTCAATCCGTGCGTCTCTATCACAATCAAAACCATCATCGCCACACCTACCTTCCATATTGGGACCTCATCCTCCACCTTGCATCAATATATCATACCTCCCGCGTTTTCTTCAAAACGACCTACGCCTTCTGCACCTATACAGAGATCAAAGGGTATATCAACATTGTCACCCCACATATCCTGTCCACCCATCAACCCTAAACGAACTCCATCATCAAAGGATTTATTTTCTCACACCCTTTCTCCGTGGTTGATTCCTCGCTACCACGTCATCTCGTAGCCTCATCATCTAACCAATTTCAATATAATATGGCTTACTGCGCAAAGAAACCACGTTTAGTGAAAACCACGTGTCAACACCCTCCTAAACCACCACCCGCACGAACCAACCACACCCAAACATTACCAAAACCCGCAAAACCAATACCCTCATCCTCCTCCGATTTTGACCCACTCAAAGGATCTTACGCCAAAATCCTTGCTATGTTGGTGGAGAATGTGACCATTTCCCTACCCCCACTTAGACCTTATGACCTGTCTAAACCTCGACCTATAGGTTACAATGAGTCTAAAATCTGCACCTATCACCGCACACTGTGACATGATGTGGAGGGATGCAAAGCTTTAAAACCATCCTTGTCAGTCACCTCTCCCAGGATACAAAGGTTAAGAAAGACAACTTACGAAGGGAGATACCTTTAGCTTCAATTCCCTCTACTATACCATCCGTCCCCGCCTCACCAAGATCTATCATTATTACAACCCCACCTCTTGAAGACCATGATTTATCCCAACCATCTTCCTCATCTCAGGTCTACGAGATTAATATGATTAGTGTTGCTACTCGAGCGCAGAAAAACAATGAGAAAGCAAAAGAAAGCACACATGCATCCTCTTTTTCTCCATCCAAAGATCCCGATTGCACCAATACCCAAAGTGGTTATTCGTGGACCCACTTACCCCGCTCTCTAATGGAGTTGCCTCATCGAGCCATGATCAAACAGCTTCACCAATCGCCCGTAAAAATGACACTATATGATCTCATTCAGACTTCTGAATCCCATCGACAAGCTCTCGTTGAAATTCTTCAAGGGATCGAGGTCTTACCTAATGAAACCCTGCCTGTTGCCTCCATTCTAACACCCAATCATGTTGCTTCTCTCACCAAACAACCCACTGCCCCAACCACTTGTCTCTCGCAACAAGTAGCGCATGTCAGTCGGCTCTGAAGATGAAATTGTTGACTTTGGTACGAAGATCCTCGACTCCTGCCCTTTTCATCTCGGCCTACGTCCCGGGACATTCGGGTACGTCGTGTTATGATTGACGGGGTGCTTATCCTAAACATCATCTCTTCAAAAGCCTTCCAACAAATGAATATCCCTTCTAGCTACATGTGTGCCAATCCCATCATGTTGCGGTCATTCAATGACGCTATTACCTCTACCTTAGGCACCGTGATCCTCAACATTTGGGTAGGACCACGTAAATACCCAAACTCTTCTATGTCCTTAAAGGAGAGTTCCAATATAACATATTGCTAGATCGCCCTTGGATCCGGGCTATGGGATGCGTTCCCTCAACATTACATAGATGCATAAAATTTGAGTACGAGGGGAAGTCCTACACCGTAAAAGCTGATCCTCCCCCCTTTAAAACCTGCAATATGTTATACCGCCCTAACGATGTGCTTATACCAATCAAGACACCCATTCATTCAACCCAACCATCCTCTTCAAATGTACCTCAACCATCCACCTCAACCGCACCTACGCCTTCAACTGATGAAACCACCATCGCAAAAACCACTTCCCTTCCCGCAGCTAACATCCCAACCGCAGACCCCTTAGTAGATGTTTTTCAACGCCTTACGCTGGGGGAGTATCACCTATATAACGTTAGTTCTTTCCATACCCCACAGGAATATGGACAGGTACATGCACATCCTACCTATGACCGTCGTGTGGGGGAAGTAATCTCTTACGGACCACCCCATTGCCGCACCAACCTAACGTATGGGGGTGTTGACGCATCCTCCATTACCCCTGAACCCCCTCTTGGTGTGGTTCCCTTCCAATCCAATTTTCAATACTTGACAAATCGTCGTTTCGCCCTCACCTTCTTGACTCGCTGTGCTTGGAAAGGCTTTGGTTTTGGTCTTTATGAACAAGGACGACATACACTCATTCCCGTGACTACACGCAAACACAATGATCGCAGGTGGTCTCGGTTTTCCCGAAACACCTACACGTGAGGGAACCTCAGGCGGTTGTCTTCAGAAGACAACGACATCACCCCTACCGAACCATCATCACCCATTTTGCCTTCGTGGCACCCATGCACTCAATAGATCCCGAATCTATCCCTCCTAACTTTTTTTTTTTTTTTCTCATAAATGCTATCTTCCTAGGTCCTCTCGATTATCAACGCGATAATGAGGACCCTCTTCTATCCCCTTTGTATCCAGGATATGATTGAAGAGGACTCACCTTCAATTAACGTTGTTGAGTGTCAGGATGATGACTCCATCCTCACTTACCTTGGCGCGGATGACTCTTATATTCAACGCGCCTTACCATCTGAAACTCAAACCATGCTGAACGAATCTACTATAGAAATCAACATCCACACGGAGGAAGATCCTCACATTGTGAAGATCGGACAATCCCTTAACACATCAGAACAAGTCGCCTTTACTACCTTTCTCCGTGCTCGCAACCAAGCTTTCGCTTGGTCCTACGCTGACATGCCAGGAATTGATCCTGACATTGCCGTCCATAACATTACACTAAAACCCGATTCCAAGCCAATTAATGTGGTAAATTGAGAAAATGCATCCACGCATTGCTCTCTTGGTCAAAGAGGAGCTTTAATGACTCCTTTATGTTTCCTTCATTCTACCTATTGACTATCTCTGTAATGGATTTCTAACATCGTACCTACCTGTACTACTAAAGCGACGGGGACTTCGGATATGCGTAGATTTGCGGGATCTTAACCTCGCTTGCCCTAAGGATGACTTCCCCTGCCTAGCATTGACTAGTAGTAGATCTCACGCAGGCCATGAGATGCTCTCTCTCATGGATGGTTTCTCGGGATATAACCAAATTTTGGTTTCCCCGCCGATCAACATAAAACTACCTTCATAACTCCTTGGGGAACCTTCTCATTACCGTGTAATGCCATTTGGCCTTAAGAATGCTGGTCTGACCTATCGAGGCTATGACCTACATTTTCATGACATTATGCACACTATCCTGAAGATTACGTGACGATATTCTTCTTGCAAATCTAAACATCGTAGTGAACATCTCGATGTTTTAACCATTATTTTGATCGCTGTTCTAATATTCTGTCCGCCTTTCAACCAAAGAAATGTGTCTTTGGTGTCCTTTCGGGAAACTTCTTGGCTTTATTGTCTCTTTTGCGTGGCATCGAGGTCGACCCATCTAAAGTCAAAGCTATCCTAGAAATGCCCCCACCTACCAATCTCAAACAATTGCGTAATTTACAAGGTAAGCTCCAATCTATCCGACGTTTCATCTCCCAACTCTCGGATTGATGTCGGCCTTTCCATCACCTTCTTAAGAAGGACATTGATTTTCAATGGAGCGAAGAGTGCCACCTAGCCTTTGAAGCTCTCAAAACTTATCTCTTGCAGCCACCCATGCTTATCCCACCTCCAGACGACCGCCCTTTCTACCTTTACCTTCGCCACCGACCACGATGTAGGGGCCATGCTTGCACATCGTGACTCTCGAGAATCGAGAGCAAGCCATTTATTATATAAGTCGTACTTTGGTGGACTATGAGACTAGGTATACACATGTAGAAAAGTTATGCCTAGCCCTATCATTCGTGGCTACCAAACTCCGACACTACCTTCTGAATCACAAAACTTTCGTCATCACCAACACGGACCCCATCCATTACATGTATGCCAAACCTCATCTAAACCAACGCATCGCCAGATGGCTCATGCTCCTCGCCGACCTCGACCTTGAGTTTGTCCACCAGAAATCAATCAAAGGACAAACCATCGCAGATCAACTTGTGGAAGCCCCTCTACCAGGGGAACAATTTACCAATTTTACATTCCCAGACGAACTCATCGCTACTCTTTCCCTCAAGGAGGAGTCATATCCAATGACCCTCTTCTTCGATGGATCCAAATGCCACCGTGGTGGAGGAGCTGGCATTGTTCTCATTCCTCTCGACGCTGAGCCCATGCCTCTTTCATTCCAACTCGATTTCCCTTGCACTAATAATACAGCGGAATACGAGGCCCTTGTTCTGGGTCTCCAAGTTGCGTTACACTTAGGTATCAAATCTATCAATATTTTGGTGATTCTTAATTGGTAGTCAATCGGAGTTATGGGCATCTACCAATGCAAAAAATGAGGAACTTCTAAAAAGTACAAACACTATGTGGATTCACTTAGCCTTATTTACTCAGCTATTCTATCAAAACCATTCAGCTACCCACTAATAAATTCATGCGGATACTATGGCTTGCTTAGCCTCACAAATTCCAGCTTCCTTGACTTACTCTGCGACATTTTCATCCTAGTCCAACAACTCTTTGCCCCATCTTATTCAGCCCACAGGTTGTTTATCACGATAAATACGGTGTCACGATAACTCGCGAGGATACACCGGTATCACCAATTTCATGACTACCTTACAACCCTCGTTCTCCCATCGACCTTAGTACTGCAAATGCGCATTTCTTAAACACGTTTCTCGTTATCTTGTTATGGGAGGACTCCTTTATAAACGTGGCTTTGATGGCATCCTCCTTCGATGTCTCAGCCTGCAGTGCGGAGGTCACCCATACCATCCAATAAGTACATGACGGTATTTGTGGCGGGAATTTTAGTGGCTCGCTGTGCCAAACGAATCCTTCGCCTTGGTTATTATTGGCCTACTCTCAATAACGATTGCTACAAATATGTTAAGCGTTGTGTTATGTGTCAACAACACGCCCAACCTTCAATATACTCCCTAGCCACCCTCTACAGTCGCGAGATCTTTGGCCTTTCTCACAATGGGGTTTGGACCTTATCGTGGTGAGATTCACCCTTCCTCTTCGTAACGTCACCGATGGATTATCACAGCAACCGAATATTACACAAAATGGGTGGAGGCTTCTTCCTCATTTCAACCAAAAAATAAAAAATTGTAGAGTTCATTAACCACCACATTATCTTTCATTTTGGTGTTCCTCATCGCCCTTTGATAACGTATAATGGAAAATCTTTCAAAAATAAGTTATCAGTAAGACCTTTATAACAACTTTGGTATCAAACTTAGCTTCTCATCACCCTACTATCCACAAGCAAATGGACAATCCGAATCCTCTAATAAAACCCTAACCAAAATCCTCATGCAGAAAGTTGTCAATGAGTCTAGAAGAAATTGGCACGATCACATCCCCTTTGCCCTTTGGGCTTATCGTACTAGCATTCGTACTCTCTACTAATGCACACCTTTTTCTTTGGTATATGTAATAGAGGGCTGTCTTGCCTCTCGAAATACAAATACCCTCCTCAAGATATCTCTTGAGGATATTCTCACTAACGATGATTTCCGCCAAGAGCGGTTAGCCCAATTGGAGCTTCTTGTGAACGTCGTCTTCTGACCTCTCGATCACCTTCAAATCTATCAAAAACGTATCAAAGCGTGCTTATGATAAGTGACTTCATGAGCGTACCTTTAAAGTTGGTGATCTTGTCCTCAAAGAGAATCAACATGTAACCAAACCTGGAAAAGAGTAAACATGGAAAATTTGCTCCTAATTGGATTGGGCCTTATATAATCACTCACACTTATGGATCGGTACTTATCGTTTAGCTTAAGCTTAATGGTAGCCTTCGAGCACAACCCTTAATGCCTTGCATCTTCGACCATTCTCGTTGAATTTAGTGTTACATCACTTCCTATCTACCTCACCGCTCATCCCTTGAGCTCACTTACCTGCTTACATACACTTTGTTTCCTACATCTCCAGAATAAAATCAAGCTCACTTCTCTCCCCTTAACGATGCGTTCCCCTTTTTAGTCTAGTCCATGACTTCAAAGTATTAAAATAACACCTTCTTATGGGATTTTCTTGAGTCAAAATTCTACCAAACTAGATGCTTCACGCAAAAAGAACATCTAGCTATCTAAATTATATATAGATTGCTCCTCGAAGGATAGCTATATGCCAATATTCTTGCTATCATATATAGGCATATGCTCCCGAAGGACAAATTATGCACTAAAATCTTGACTATTACTATAAATAGTGCTCCCTCGAAGGATAGCTATGCACGGTCAGCCTTTATCGAGAAGCTTCTCGCATTGATTAGCTTAAGCCGTGAAGACCTCAAGAATAATACAATCATTATCCCTGTAGACTTCCCGCACTCGA
Organism: Taxus wallichiana var. yunnanensis; assembly: GCA_018340775.1. NCBI lineage: Eukaryota > Viridiplantae > Streptophyta > Pinopsida > Cupressales > Taxaceae > Taxus > Taxus wallichiana. The sequence continues at coordinate 453,697 of CM031240.1, forward strand.
TCGAGTCCACATTTAATAAATAAGTTCTCATTCAAAAGAACTTTTAAGGGCTAAGTGACTTGTCTCATTTAGGGGTAGGTTTCTTCTTTGTCGTAACACCTCACTTTGTAATAAGTCTCCCGTGTGACCTCATACCATACACCATCTACCTCCACTTACCATTTGTTTCCAACTCAAGTGGACGTGAACGTACACTCTGATATAAAGCTGCCGATCATACAACTCTTTCACCTATTGA
>CM031240.1:454034-532454 GCA_018340775.1 Taxus wallichiana var. yunnanensis
CAGTATGCCGCCCGATTTCCGGTTACGTATTGCTAGTAGTTGAAGGGTCTAAAATCTCACTAATGAATCCAAATTCCCCATTGGCGAATGGATCTTCATTGATACAAGCTGTAAAGGAAGGGGGCACACGGCACAGGTCTTCGGGAAAATGGCGAAACCCAACTCTCTCATATCTTCTAAGCTAGTAAATTTGTGTCTTTGAAAAGGGTTTTACGCTAATATGCAAGCCCTCAGGATCTTTTGTCTTTGTGAATTTTCGAGCAAAATACCTTACCACAAACTCCTTCATGGGGAGATCAGCGATTATCTTGGGGTCTTCATCTTCATTAATGCACCTTAGGAGGACTCCCTCGGGAGTTCTTCCAAAATTAACCCTAAAATCATTAAAGACATGTTCACTGGAAACTGACTTGAGATCTCTTTTATATTTTTGATTCGAATGCCCATGGTAGCATAGTTAATACGAGATAAAAAAATTATATCTTTGTACCATTGGAGACTCACCAAAATTTTCTAGGACACATCCACCCCTTCCTTCTTCTACCTCATTTACCTCAATAGTTTTAGGAGTTGCTCTCGGCCATAAGTTTGGCTAAGCCCCGAACCTCTTACCCGATTTTGGAGTTTGGATATCCATGTCATATTCGTACATTACTTTCTGTTCACCCATCTACATCTTTTTCTTGAGATCTCCATCTGCTGATAAGACATCCTTCACCATAGTTTGGGGAACATAAGCAACAATTTTGGAGCTCAAAATGTAACAAGGCTTGGAAACCCTTTGTTGTTTTACAAAGGAAAATGCTTATTCTCCCATAATAGTGTATTTAAGATCACACTCCCTTACGAGTTCCTTACTAAAAAAAAGGGGTGGCCTTTGAGCTTTGCTTATCATCCCATACGCAACGACAAGATAGATGTAATAGTGTTCTCGAGCCGAGGAAACATGCTGAAAAAGGTTTCTTATAATGCAGAGCTGCTTCAAAATAGGTGTATGCTTTTTATAGCTTCGCTTGATCTCATCGAAAGATTGAATGAGTAGCTTGTTCCCATTTGATTATTTGGTCCTTTTTAGCATGCAAGTAATTGGAATAGTCAACTCGTGAAAAGTTTGATATGAATCTTCCTGATAAACTTTATCTTCCCAAAGAAGACCTAATTCTGTCTTGGTTCTTGGAAATTAGGGCCAATCTTCAATGGCTACAGACCCTCTGAAATCAATCATGACACCATCCTTGATACAATGTGACCAAGCGACTTGGCCTTTGCACTCCAAAATGGCACTTCTTTGGATTGGTGAAATGCCATACTCTCAGCATCTTATCAACATCTTTTCTAAATGTTGTAGGTGATTGCTTCTCTTTCTCGAGAAAACTGTCACATCATCTTAATACACAACAATGAAGTCATTTATATATCTTGAGAATTCTACGTCCATTGTTCTCTAAAAATTATCTCCAGCATTCATTAGGTCAAACGACATCCTCACATACACATAGGTACCCCATGGAGTAGTGAAAGTAGTTTTGATTCTCTCTGATTGCTTCACAACTACTTGGTTATACCCAGAGAAACCATCCAAAGTAGAAAGCATCTCAGAACCAGTCACTAATTGCAGTATGTTATCCCTATTTGGTAAAGGATAATTATTCTTCATTGATGCTCTGTTCAAGTTTCTAAAATCCACACACAACCTAATATTACCATTATTTTTCGTAACTGGCACTAAGTTTTCAACCCAAGAAGAATACCTTTTGGCTAAATGATCCCTCCATCTCTTTGATTTTTTAAATCATCTTGTATCTTCACAAATAGGAGTATATTAATCAGCCTATGCTTTTTAATACGAAACTGGTTTTACATTAGGCTCCAGAGGAATTTCATGCTGAAACAGATCCTCTCTATATGCCTTCAACTTTGAATAAGACCATGCCAAGCAATTCTAATACTTCTTCAACAACTGGACATAGAACTATTTATCCTCCTTGTTCAGATTGCTTCCCAACCAGATATTTCTTGGTTTCTCCTTTGTACCCAGGTTATGCTCTTCGATATCCATTGAGGCTGTTATATGCATGTTAATAATACAATCAACATTATCAAAGTTTGATTTGAGAGTAACCAATCCTATAGGGATGGTATTAGTTTTCAGTTGAATGATATCCTTGCCAAAAAAGTCTCTTTACCCTATGCTGCACATACCATTGGCTCCCAATCAATACACTGATTATCAAACTCCCCTTTGTTTTGTAGAAATATTTTGACCTGAGAATCATCATAAAAAATTTTCCAATGTTTAATGTTGTCAGGGAAAGATGGCCTTGTTAACACTTCAACATCATATTCACAATATGGGACATTACACAACTATTAAAGTGAGATCCCAACACTACAATATTTTCTACCATAACATTGAACTTCCCGCATGATGCACAATGTTAAATGAATCAAACATCTAAATCAAGTCCCGAGACTAAATGCTTGTATTGTTTTATTCTTTGATTCTTTGTAGCATACAAGTTTCTAATTTTTTTAACAATTAGTTTTGAATCTCCCTTAACAATGATGTCTTTAACATAGTATTTCCAAGCAATTCTTAAACCTAACAACAATGCTTCATACTCATTAATGTTGTTGATACAGTAAAAGTTAAGTTTGAAAGAAAAAATAAACTCTTCCAAACTTGGAGAAATTAGAAATACACCAGCGCCATTTCAAAATTTGGAGCAAGCCCCGTCAAACAACAGAGTCCATGGAGAGCGCACTTGTTCCAGATTCTTACATTGATCCATTTTGTTCTCTTTCCATTAACAAAACCAATAAATTTATCAGCATCAACACTTCATAAGATGCATTGTCGGGGTCTTCAATGAGGTGCAACATCTTCTTTTCCCCATATAAATTGACAAGGATGCCCTCAATTGGGATGGTGGCATAGGACATATCCATTTGAACACTCCCACCAAAAATTGTAACCCATTTTCTAGACAACAACATACCCCACTTGGCTGGGCAGTCAACAATAACTACATCAAGCATCAAGTTCCTACCCAGACAGGCTATAAGTTGTACCACTAGACCTTTCACACATCCCACCACTAACACCTCTCTAGAATCCATGGTAGTGCACTTCCCATATGCTATTATTACTTTGATATTCAGTTCATTTATGACTTCCAGAGGCATAACATTGCATGATGCCCCTGAATCAAACATATAGTTTTGCAGCAATTTTTCATTAATGATCAGAGTGGTGAAGAATGGATCTATATTTAGCTGAGAATCTACCAAGGATGTTCCCAAATAAACCTCAGGTGGTTCATCTAGCTCCTCCAATGCTTTTAGCGCTTCTATTTCTTTAATGATTGGAGGAGTCTCCACAATGTTTACATTTCTTCCTGGGGTACTCTTCTCTTCTTTCAATCCCAAATACTTCAATGCCCTCTTCTTGTGCTCAGGAATCCTAAGAAGCTCAACAATTGGAACACTAAATTTGATTTGAATCAAAACTTGGGCAATGTCATATGGAGCAGACTTTGGTAAGGTAGCATTGGAAGGGAGATGGACAGACTCATCAGATAGCATTGGGATTTTGATGGTTTGAGCATGAGGAGAAATATGAATTTTTTTGGGACAAAAAGGCCTTTAGAAAGTGTATCTTTCTTAGAAACCACTTTAGGAATATTTGAAATCAATGGAGTTTTAGGTTTGGCCTAAGGCCCTACTCCTTTGACAACTCTACTCCTAGTATTATAATCCTTTTCTTGAGCAACAATAGTGTTCATCAATAACTTCCTATCCTCCTCAGATGGGATTCCTCCATCATACTTATTTATCATTAAAGATCTTAAATATTCAAAGTCATTATTGGGCAATTCAAAATATTTTACAGTATCTACTTCTATAATATGGGAGGGAGGAAGAAGAGGTACCCAGTGAATGTAGTCCCAAAAATCAGAAGTAGTTCTAGCACTTATTACCTTTGTTGAAGTTGATCCTTGCTATGAGCTTGTAGAGAAATCCATCATGCATGCATCATCATCTTTATTATCATCATCAACTTCTTCTTCTTCTTGTTTATATACTTCACATGGAGCATGGGGCATGAAACACCTATCACACCAATCAATTACATATGTTTCTTCAACAACAACAACTCTAACAGCCAAAGGATCAGACACCATTTATTTTCCCTAGCTTGGGGATGTCTATTTGTAGATCCCATGGGTCCTTTGCCTCTGTTATCAGATCTCTCCTCGTTTCTAGGATTATTTGTAAATTTTCATTGGGCTTGTTGCTTATGCTGACCTTGTGAACTCTGCCCAATTCCTTTCTCTCCCTGAGCTAATTTGTATGATATTTCTTTTACAGCCCCTACCAGAGTTTTAACAACCTCCTCCAAATCAGCAGCCTTACTTGCTTGAGGTCTTTCCGGATTAACCAATTTCAATCCTTCCCTCTTAGGAGGTTTTCCAATTGCTTTGATGTTGTTCTCAATTTATAGAGCCATAGTAAAGGCCTATCTCAAATTGGTAGGGTTTTGTCCCTCAAGTAGTAAGCAAACTTTCTTATCAAATGCATCAGAATACTTTATAAGACAAGATTCATCACATGGCCTTAAACTTACAGGCAATCTCCTCAATGTCTTATTGAATCTAGTATTGAAGTCATGCACTGACTCATTAGGGTTATTTTTTATATTCTCAAATTCTAATAGAAGAAACCTAGGATCCGTTCTGTCACCTTATTGTATTCTTGAATGCATTGTTCATTTCAGTCCAAGAGTGAATGGAGTTATCTAGCAAAGCTTTATACCATTCCTTGACATCTTCCTCCAAAGTATGGATAAATAATTTGATATATACATCTTCAAACTAAATACCAAATTCTTCCATCATGTTGATAAAAATATTTAAGCATAGATCACCAGTTATAGCATTATTTCCTTGGAACTTTGGTCTTCTATTTCTTACATCTTGGGGAACTTCATTTGGATAACCAGCCATCCCTCTAAAACTTATAGGACCAAATCTATTTACAAAAAAATGGAGGTCCGGTGGGGGGTTGGCCATGTTGTTTTGAGAGGTGACCTTGGAGGAGAATCAAACTAATAAGGGACAAGGGTCTTTGAAACACATGAGTATAACTTCCAAAATGGATATCCACTAAAGACTCTATCTCCTGGAAAACCCTATCATCTTTAGAAAACACAGGAGCATAATGAGAAGAAAATTTTTCACATTCAGATGAAGGCCCCTCTCCAGATGGAGAATTTAATTCCACAAAAATACTACCTGACTCAAAATCACTTGAATGGCAATCTTTGATAATAGGCTGATCACCTTCATCAACGGAGATCTTTTTTCTTGACTGCTGATCTCCAAGAACTCTCCAAGCTCTTCTTCCTTCTGAATTTGTTTTTCCTAGCTCTGGAAATAGTGTCCTAGTAGGATCCCTAGTGAAGAAAGATCTTCTTCCTTCCAGATTTGCAAATATTAGTAACAAATCTCACTTGACAGATGTTAAGACACTGGTATTTATCAAAAATTAGATTAACACAGAGTTGCCACTAAGGATTTCCACCTTAGTTGTGCAAATGTACTAAAATATGATCTATCAAATGTCTGTCAACACTAGAAACTAGAAATGGAAATATCTGACCTCCCTTTTCCCAAATTTATTAATGAAACCTAGTGCAATAACTGTAGACAATGGAAATATTACACATAACACTCAGAGCATATAAGAAATGTTCACCAAGGCCTGAGTATGAACTGTAATCACAATGTTCTCCCCGAAATGGCCCTAGAAATGGTGTTGATACTGAATTGATTCTCCCTTAGAAGCTGAGTAGCATCACAATTTTGACAGGAAGCTAAGAGGCAAGTAGAGCACATTGTGTGTTGTTTTGTAGTCGGGAAAGAATGCAACTTGCTCTTTGTTACTCAGATGTGGAGAAATGGGTAGCACCCTTAAGAGGATTTGATCTATCTTCACTACTTTATGGTTATGCCTTTCAACCAGGGTGAGAGGACCCTTTTGTAGCCTATTGTTTGTGGAGAAGATGGAGATATTCTTCTTTGCAGATTTATTAGAAAGACCTCAAAGAAAATATGATTAATACAACAAAAATCTAACTCTCATGCGTTGTCACCCTAGATAGTGGAGATATTTTCTAAGCAAGGTTCAGCCACTAAAGACAATGTAAACCTAATTTCTTCTACATGTTTTGGTAACAAAAATTATGCATTTGTGCACACACAGGAAAACAGGGGCTAGTACGGGTATGATTGCTTGTTTTAAAATGAATTTTGGTTGGAGGTGAGGTAGAGTGGATTTTGACTCACCGGATCTTTGAGAGCTTTTACAAAATGGAAGGCTTGACCAACAGAATGCTCCAAGGAAGCTAGATGTTCCTTCAACTAGAAGGGGTGCTTCAATGGAGGCCCAGATCAACACATTTTCACACAAACTTTAAGGATCCAAAATGAAGGCTCAAATTGAAAAAATTAATTAAACACTATCAACCTCTATTTTATCACGGTAAGATACCCTAAAAGGCTAACAAACAATCTTAATCATCATGTTAGGAGTAAAGTGATTTTAAACTCATTTATTTCACAATCAAACAAAATCTCTTCTGATAAATGAAATTGCAAGTGCCACCAAACTATCACAAAGCTAAGATCTTTTGTGTGATTCACAAACATTTCAAGCTAATATTGCAATGGGAACAAGTAATTGTTTGCAGACATTCAGAAATGAAGCAGAGATGATTTTGCTCAAAGTAAAACATAGATTTACTCAAATTTGATTAAATTTATCAGAAGGGGAAAGTTTCTAGAACAATCTCAGAGATTTTCAATGGCTGTACACTCGCAACCACCTTGAAATGATGAAATTTAACACAAAATAAATAAACAGGTTCTTGAGATAGTCTCACATAAAAGATGGGCTCTGTCAAACCTTTTCTCCCAGGAATTATCTCTGGACCTCTAACACTCTAATATTCCAACCATTTGCATAATAAACTTATGCAATTTATAATATTTCATTTACAACATAGTTTTCCCCCCAAACACAGAAACATTCAAAGAACCATTACGTGTTATGACCTCTGATTGTGAATCCGAGAATTAGATTTACAAAAAGTTGTCAAGTGTACAGAGGGAAAATCTCTCCAAATATTTCCATCATTCAATTCATTACCTTGTAAGTCATTCTTCATCTCGCACACCAACTACTTCCTCCTCCATTCTATCAAATCTTGTTCTTTGCGTGCTAAGGAAGGAAAACTAAGAAATCAAATCGAGGCCAATAGTCAGAGCACATCTTAATGGAAAAAGAAATTTTCATATTTTTCCCACCAAACCAAGATATCAATAGGTCTCTAGCATGCTAAGGAAAGAAAAAACACATCGAATCCAACAGTTAGATTACATCTTTAATGGTGAAAGATGTTTACAGACCTTCCCATCAAACCAGGATATCAGATTAATGTTCTTCTTCATTTAGTGTGCAGGAGACTCCAAGAAATGATAAAAACCCATAGGAATACACATCCCTAGGAGATTTGGGGAAAAATGGTGGAAAATCAAATACAGATGCATAGTTTCCATTGATATTTCTTTTGAATTTGGACCATCCATGTGGGAGATCCAAGTTAAGATAGTCCTGGGGTTCCTTTTACTTTTTACACCTTTTGGAAAAAATGCAAAATTTCTCAATTTTCTCTGCCCCTCCACGTTTGAAAAATGGGACTGACACATGTCCCAATGTGGGTCCCAAAGGAACCGCGGCTAAATTCTTCTATTTCACCTCTTTTTTGGAAAAGGGAAATTTTTCCAAGTTTTCCCTGTAGCTCCACCCTTCCACTCTTAGCTTCTAATGTGGGTCCCAGCGGAACCATGCTTCCTTTTACAGTTTAACTCCTTTCTCCAAAAATGAGAATTTTAAAAATTTCCCCCGAAAGTTCACACCTCCGCCGTTGACTAGAGAAAATTTTGACTATTCTCTGTCAAGCTTGTAGGTCATTTTGATGATTTTAGTCATTTAAACAACAAGGGGAAAAAAATCCAAGTTTCCCCCAATGGACCGCCTCCCCCCTCTTGACTTTTCAAACCGCCACGCGTCTCAATAGCACATCTTGAGATGGTCCCAAAAAGTAGAGACCCTGAATGAGCGTGGGGTCACCAAGTGTCCCAATCCGGAAAAGCCTGCTAAAAATCTTGAAATTCTAGTGGAAAGCGCCATGTGTCCCAGGTCTGAGACAGGTCTTCTCTGGCTGTTGAAAAGTTCTAAGCAAAAAAGTAGAGTGAGCGGAAGCCTCCAAGTGTCCTCCTAGCGCTTCTACAAAAAAAAACTCAAAGGTTGGTCCCAAAACATGCGCGGTCCCTCCACATGTCTTTATGGCACAACTTTAGGATGGTCCTAAAAGCAGAGACCCTGAATGAGCATGGGCTCACCACGTGTCCCGAGCCTTAGAAAATTTCTTTAAAATTTTAAGTCCCCAACAGAGCCGACGGAAGCCTCCACCTGTCCCTCTGTCACAATTGTTAAGGTGGGACCCTGAGATAGATCTTCAAATGAGCACCAGCCCAACACGTGTCCACGACCCACCAAAACTATCAGTTGCATGAAAAAAATATAAGTCTCGGTGAGGTAGCAGAATCCTCCACGTGTCCTCCCAGTGCAACTCCAAGGCCAAACAAAAAGGCGCTTCTTCAAACGAGCGCCATTCCTCCACTTGGACAATTTTTGGGTTAAAACTTTCCACAAAGTTTTAGAGTGCCTCACCGAGCCACATCCAACCAAAAATGGCCACATTTCCACTGATGTAGAGATTTAAAATTTGACAGGAGAAACACACCCATCAAGCCATAAAAATGCAGGGAAACCACTGTTTGAGCCCAGAGATGAAATTTTCTTTAAGGACAGAGCATTTAGAAATATTGCAAGGTTCACACATGACCCCGAGCTATATCTATTCATATTTATTCAAGTACTGGGACACAATGGCAAGGACAACAACACATGACTGTGGAAAATGGAATGGAAGGAATATCCCGAGTTTTACGCCCAATTGACAGACACCTTCAGATGGACAGAGGAACGAATCAATAAATTTAGGGTCTTTAAGTGACCTTCAACTAAGGAGGAACCAATCATGGCAACCAAATGGAGGAAAGAGTCCTCAGGTACTAACATCGGGAGACAAAAACATTACAGAGGCCGTAAACTGAGGGATTTTAATGGCAAAATGGGGTGAGACTAATTCGAGCAACAAAAAGTTCTTCATCTAATTATTACCCACAAGGTAATGGCTTGGCTAAAAGTACTAACAACAACCTTTTAAGGATCATCAGAAGAACACTCAAAGATAATCAAAGAGCTTGGCATCGATATTGAATTAAGAACTTTGGGCTGACAGAGTGACTCCTAAAATATCTATTGGCAATTCACCATACAAACTTGTGTACGGAAAAGAAGCAAGAATGCCTATTTCAGTTGAGTTACCTGCATTTAAATATGGAAAAGAATCAGAAATAGATGAAGAAGACTTTTGACATGAAATCCAAATTTAGAATCTTCAATGAAGGAGATATTGTGTTAAAGTGGGATAGTGATCATGCAAAACTAGGAAGACACACGAAGTTTGTTACAATCTGGAGTGGTACTTACATGGTTTCATCTTGCAAAGAACACAATGCTTTTCAGCTCTCGAGGCTGAATGGAGAGGAACTTCCCATTCTTGTGAATGGTATGTTTCTCAAACCCACAAGAAAGATCACAACACATCCTCAGAAAACTCAAACAGAGTGAACAACAACAAGAAAATACATGTGCAAGAGAAGATCCAGAGAACCAATCTATAATGGGAGTCGAGCTTCAAGTTACCAACAATGGCATGGGAAAATAAATTTCTAGGGCTTCGCCCATAGACCGAAAATCCAAATCAAGTGATCAATGGCCACAAATGAAGTGAGCATTGGGTTAGTTCGAACTTGACCACGGTCAAAGATCAATGGCCACAAAGAACAAGGACAATTAGGATCGATGCTCAAGGATAGATCCCCAAGTTCAAATAAAACTACCTGGTAAGATACCATCGACAACATTCAATGCAGGCCAAAATCGTAACTACTTTTTTCAAGATCGATGGCCTAAGATATCAAAATACAGAGATCAACGATTACAAAATGATCACCAATATCAAAACAAACTCTACCTGAGTCAGCCATGTCACCGACCAACTATTGAAGGGGTGAGTCATCATCACGAGGGGCCAACCCCATGATTAAAGAAAAATCATTGCATTTAAAATGTCAAAAGGATCAACTATAGTCCAAATTCAAATAATGTAAAGTGCCGACTGAATCATGTTCACCGATGATCACCCAAAAGGTAAGGGTTATAAACTATAGTCAAGTGTTATCCAAATGCAAAAGCGACAAGTATTACATGGTCATGTTTAATCAAAGGTGGAAACTATATATTATAGCATGTGTTACCAAGGTGGCTGAGTATGACATGGTGGCCTTTTACAAAAGTGCCCCCATATACATTTAAAATTCAATAATGTGCTAAGTCCACAAAGGTGGCCAAACCAAATGGAGATCAATGATCAAGTGCAAAGGTGGTCCCCATGGTCAAGAGAGTTGAAGATGATCTCAGTATGTCACCAATGTGACCACTTAGACAAGGAATGTCAACATCAGAATCTGAGCATGGAGGTGGTCCCCATCAAATGGATGTGTGGATGGTTATTTTTGCAAATATTGTAAGTATTGTAATTATTTTTCTCACAAACAGGAGTTATTTTTTGCATGCCTTCACAAGAGGATAGAATAGATAAGAAGATGAATTCACATGCACAAGGAAAGAGACTTGTCTAGCAAGCAAGCTTATTATTAGCAAATTATTCACCTTTATTTTCTTAAAAATAGAACAGTCAACTTCAGTTTTAACTAATGTAATTAAGGCTATTAATGCCTATTTGTAATTGCATGTTCTATTTTTATTCCTTTATCTATTATTAAATAAATGATAAAAATAGGATGCATGGGTGAGTACAAGCCTTAGTATATTTTTAGGAAGGGTGGGGAAAAATATTTTGCTATATATTGTGTGCTTTGGCAAAGCACAAGGAGGAATTTTTGGATATAGGAGTATTGAAGCAATTTCTGCCATTTTTTCCCTCTGAATGTGAAGTATTTTCTACCTTTCCAAATTATTTATAGTCTTGTGTATGTTTCAATTAATCTTGTGAATGCAAATCCCCTGATTAATCATCTTACCATGTTGCAAAATTTGGTAATTTCTGCATGATATTAATGTGCATGTTTAGCTTAGTAGTATTGTTGTGATACTTTCCCTCAATACCTTGAAATGTTTCACCCTTAACATTCTACAGAAAACTATTGGTTCGTGCATCAAGAATCATTTCACATATCAGTTGTGCATATACTTAGTCAAATCCCTCATACAAATTTGGTGTATCACCTTAGTTCTAATTATTTTACAGTCATCTTTTACCCTTAAACCCCATAAATCAGTTTAGGTTACATCAATAAGGACCCAGCCTTGATACTAGAGATTCACCTCAAAATAGGTATACCCATAGACCTAAAGTGTTTCCATTGTATCTATGAAAGAGAGAGATCAATTTTGCAAGCTTAGAACACCTGCAACCATCTCTCTATAGGGTACACTTTCGAGAGATAACATTTCCTCTCACCCTAGTTGAAGAGGCACAACCTAAAGTAGTGAGGAAAGGTTAAATCCTCTTGAAGGTGTTATCCATCTCTCAAAAAATCTAAGTGATAAAGTTCTATTTAGATCTCATCCCCAGCTACAAAATGACACACACTATGATCTATCTGTCTCTAAGCTCCATGTCCAATCTGTGATGTTGCTCAGCTTGAAAAGGAGAAAAAAATTGGATACTAACACAATCTTTAGATAGAAGCTGGTATTGTAAATGGAGCTCTAGGATATATCTGAATCATAATATATACATTTGGGAGTGGTCCATGTAAACCAAAAACATATTTAAAGGTTTAATTTGATAAGTACTTCGGAATACCATTTGAAGATAGAACTCCACGTACCATCCCAATTACACCAACATAAAGGTGATGAAAACACCAATTACCATTACGGTTACCATGGGCATTAACAATACATAAATCACAAGGTTTAACTTTTTCCAAGGCTATAGTTGATATTGAACAAAGGGGAAACAATGGGGTTAACAGTTGTGGCTATTTCTCGAGTAAAGTCATTGCAAATTTTAAGAATATTTACACCATTTACATTTGAGTGCTATTAAAGGATGAAGAAGGTAAAGATACTTTTGAAATGGAAGGCAGAGGAAGAAATATTTAAGTCATGTGAATATACATAATGTCCCCTTTTAACACACATTTTCTTGCATGATTTTTTCATTTCGTGTGATTTACATTTCACATTTTTATTCATAGGAAATAATGCTTTATTTTTGAACATGGTAATATGGTTACTAATAAAATCCATAAGAACTTCATGATCTATTATACAACTAGAATTTTTATTACTCATACTTATTCTCTTAAGATAGATGGTTCCCTCTCTAAATCCCTCTATGATGTCCATTGTAAGACATTTGAGTCTAAATGACTATTTTAATAGATTATTAATTTTTTTCTTTCCATCAAAATTTTAATATATTATATTGGATACTATTGGTTTTACTTGGTAGAGAATTTACCTTAAAGTAGTTCAATCAAATTCATTAGGCACTATTATGGCTCAAGGAAGTATTCAATGTGTAGGAGGTTGATTTTTATCTTGGGTTCTTGATATTATATATAAATAATCGTTGGTTTGACTAATGACTTAAGAATCATATTATTAATAATAAGGATCCCCGCACACGTAATTCATTCGTAAGATATTTAAATATTTGAATAGGTTAGCATAAGTCACCAACTTGATTGGTTCTCGTCAAGGTATTTCATTCATGAACTAAATTTTTCCCTTCTTTTCCTAAATTTATTTTTGGTATCATTTTATGTATAATGCAACTCCTGTAGCTTCTACTAGCATACCTATATTATATAAATATATGTAAAATTTTCCAAGAGGTATAGGCTCTTATACTTCTTGGCATATTTTACCATTTATATAAACATAAATCAAAACATGGTAAAATATTTTGAGAGGGATAAGCGCCTATATCTCTCATCATAGTTTACATATATTTATATAATATAGGTATGCTAGTAGCAACCACGGGAGTTACATTATACATAAAATGATACCAAAAATAAAGTCAAGAAAAGAAGGGAAAAATTTAGTCCGTGCATGAAAGACCAAGAATCTACCTTAACCACCACAAATAATATGCTACGCCCTTAACCTATTGCTTGTATTAGGATATGAGTAGCCAACTTGTGGCTTACCATATCATTTTATTATATCATTTATACTTTCTCATGCTTAATAGGTCAGCTTGGTGATGGCCATAACATATGAATAGTATATATAGAGGATTGTAGGTAGTAGTTCATTATCATTTGAGCATTTGAGTCTTATTATATGGTTTGGAGGTTGCCCCCTCGAAGTGGCGAAGCTATTACAATTGCATATTGAGATAATTATTTTGAAATATTGTGTTATTTGGTGTTATATTTCTGCTCATAATCTGAATTATACTAGTAATTTCATTACAAGTGGTATCAGAGCTGCGATCTGGGCCAAAATTAGGGCAAAAACCCTAATTTTTTGTTTCCACAATATATTTTGAACCAGAGTGAATTGGAAGGAGATATTTTTACCAAAGTTGCGAAACATTTCAAGTAAGGTTCCTAAAAATTTTAGACTTTTTTGATTTATTTTGCACAAGTTATTAAAAATTTAGGGTTTTTCATAAAATTGCTCCCTAGGGTGAAAATTTTGGAATTTTTTCAAGTTCTTTACATTTTCGAAATCTCTGAAAAAAATAGTATTAGTATCTTCTCTGTGTTTTTTCCTGTTCAGCCAATTTGTATCGAAACCCTAAACCCTAAGGTTTGATATCATGGCGGGGCCTTCCACAAGAGCAAAAAAGAATCCGGTTACTCCAGGTAAAACCCCAGATAAAGATGAGATAGTGATTGAAGAGATGGATTCAAAAGGGGTAAATATAGATTCCTCAACACTAGGGTTTACTTCAGTTGATCATAAGGTGAGCCAACTTGAGTATGAGCTCATGAAATGTACAATCTGAGATGGCCTCTAAAGGAGACATAGCCCAAATCAATCATCGGTTGGATGATATCATGCAACATGTAAAGGGTAAACAGTATGGCCCAAATCCATCCCATATCAACCAAGGAGGATCTTCAGTTCAAAATCATGGACAAAATAACCATGTTGGATCACTTTTCCAGCCTAATCAAAATCCAACTTATTCACAACCACGAACATGATGTCGAAAGTGGATATGCACAAATTTGATGGTAAAGATCCCTTGAATTGGATAAATCAAATGGAGAACTTATTTGAGCTACATCAAACACCATCAGGACAAAAGGTGACTTTGGCATCCCTATATCTTGAACCAGACCAATTCATTTGGTATCGATGGTTATGTGCTCAGAGGTAGAAGAATGGTCTCGGTGTCACTTGGATAGTTTTTACGAGGAGTTGCAATTGCACTATAGTTCCAGTGTTTTAGAGAACTACTTTAGTCAATTAGAAAATTTACGACAAATCGGATCAGTCAAAGATTATGTGCATCAATTCCAAACCTATCCTTAAGGGTAGAGAATATACCAAGAGAATCTGAATGACCTATTTCTTGGGGTCTTAAGGACCACATCGAGCATGAGGTACGTATGTTTAATCCACTCAAGCTTTCTGATTCTATTATCATGGCACGTCGAGTAGAGGAAAAAGTTCTTTGTAGTAGGAGGCCACCTTTCATTAACACCAAAGACCGTAGTATCTCTTCCCCTTCATTTTCTAGGCCAATTAGACTGACTCCTCAACAAATGGAAGAAAAGAGAGCAAAAGGATTATGCTTTAACTGTGATAGAAAATATGGACCGGGACACAAATGTGCTGAGAAGAAGTTGTTCTATATTGATGGAGGTAATGAGGATGATGAGGATGCTGAAATTATAGGAGAGGTTGAGGAACCAGTAGAAGAGGAAGTAGAGGATCACCAACCTACAATTTCTTGCCATGCATTGTCAGGTATTAGTACTCCTCAAACACTCAAGGTTATTGGCTATCTCAAAAAATAGAAGGTGACAGTGTTGATTGACTCGGGAGTACTCATAACTTCATAAATAGTAAGTTAGCTTCCCCACCTCAATTGTTTTATTTACCCACTCTCCAAATGTAAGTTATGATTGCGGATGGTGGGATAGTCAAGTGCATAGGAAAATGCCATAGTATCAAGCTTTCCATGGGAGACTACATGTTAGACTCACCTATGTTTGTTATTTCTATGGGAGGGGCAGATATTGTTTTGGGTGTCCAATGGCTCACAACCTTAGGTACTATAGAGATGAATTTCCAAGAATTGTTCATGCGATTTCATTCAGATGGAAGGACAATACAATTGAATGGGATGGTAGCTAAGTCTCCACAGATTATTAGCTCTCATCAAATGTAGAAGGTTCTCAAAAAAGGAGTAGATGGATTTATAGCAAAGTTATTTTCCATAGAAGTACAAAATACAGAGTCTTCAATGCCACCCGATCTTTAGAAGATTGTTGATGCTCACTCATCTATTTTTTGATGCAATTCCAAAGGGACTACCACTAGTTAGGGATCATGATCATGCCATTTAGTTGATTCCAGGGAGCCAAACACCTAACATCAGACCATACAAATACCCATATTCCCAAAAAAGTGAGATCGAGAAAATGGTTCAAGAAATGTTGAAGGCAGGTATCATCAGGCCTAGTCAGAGTGCCTATTCTTCCCCAGTGGTCATGGTACGTAAGAAGGATGAAACATGGAGGATGTGTCCAGATTACCGAGAACTCAACAAGTATACCATCAAAGATAAGTTTCCTATTCCAGTAATTGATGATTTACTTGATGAATTACATGGTGCTATTTATTTCACAAAATTAGATCTTCGTTCGGGTACCATCAAATTAGAATAAAAGAGGAAGATGTTCATAAAATGGCTTTCAGGACTCATGAGGGCCATTATGAGTTTTTGGTAATGCCTTTTGGTCTTACAAATGTGCCTTCAACCTTTCAAAGCTTGATGAACACTATTTTCAAGCCATTTTAAAGAAAATTTGTATTAGTTTTCTTTGATGACATATTGATTTATAGTAAGACATGGGAAGAACACTTACAACATGTAAATAAAGTGTTGGAAGTTTTAGAGAAACATACTCTCTATGCAAATCCATCTAAATGTTCTTTTGGTGTACAAGAGGTAGAGTACTTGGGTCACATTGTATCCCATGAAGGCGTCAAATTTGATCCTCAGAAGATCAAAGCTATGGTGGAATGGCCAAGACCCAAAACTCTCAAAAATATTCATGGGTTCCTAGGACTAACAGGTACTACAAAATATTTGTGTGGGGATATGGTAGAATAGCAACCCCACTCACTACATTGCTAAAGAAGGATGCCTTCCATTGGACAGACTTAGCCACTAAATCCTTTGAGCAACTGAAGGAAGCCTTGTGCAGCACCCCAGTTTTGGCTACTCCCAACTTCTCAAAAACCTTCATTGTTGAATGTGACGCTTCAGGATCAGGATTGGGAGCAGTTCTAATGCAAGAAGGAAGACCAATTGCATTTGAGAGTCACCAATTCAAAGGAAAAGATCTTCTCAAACCTGTCTATGAGAAAGAAATGATGGTTATTCTTCATGCGGTCAAGCAATGGAGGCCCTATCTCATGGGTAGACACTTCAAGGTAAAAACTAATCATGATAGTCTCAAATAATTTTTGGAGAAAAGGTTATCATATGAGGAACAACAAAAGTGGGTAACAAAAATGTTGGGTTATGATTTTGAAATCATATACAAAAAGGGTAAAGAAAATGTAGTAGTTGATGCATTGTCCAAAAGGGATACATCCGCAGATGCCTTACTATGTGGAATGTCCATGTTGATGGCCGATTGGGTGGATGAAGCAAGATTGGAATGGGATCAAGACAAGGATACACAATCTCTAATATAGAATATCAAGCAAGGATCTATGACATCTAAAAAATTTGAGTGGAAAGGTAATGCCCTATGGTACAAGGACAGGTTATACTTGAGTAAAGATTCTAAGTTGAAGCATAAGATTCTTGTAGAGCTACATGCCTCACCTATTGGAGGACACTCTGGGTTTTTGAAGACATATCATAGAATAAAAAGAGAATTCTTTTGGGAAGGACTCAAGGGGGATGTACAAAATTTTGTATCAGAGTGTTTAGTGTGCCAATAGAACAAAGGGGAAACAATTAAGACACCAGGTCTGTTGCAACCCTTACCAATTCCTAGCCAGAGATGGGAGGAGGTCTCCATGGATTTCATCACCGGATTGCCTTGTTCAGAGGGTAAGAATGTTATTTTCATGATTGTGGATAGGCTCACAAAATATGCCCATTTTTGTGCCCTATCACATCCATTTGCAGCTAATACATCAGCATCTATTTTTTTGGAGACAGTTCAAAGGCTACATGGAACCCCAAAGATAATTGTAAGTGATCGTGATCCTATTTTCACAAGTAATTTTTGGACAAAATTATTTTCATGTTTGTGTAGTCAGCTAGCTCACAGTTCATCTTATCATCCTCAAACTGATGGGCAAATGGAAGTGGTCAAAAATGCTTAGAGGGGTATCTACGTTGTTTTGTATCAGATAAGCAGAAAGATGGATTAAATGGCTACCACTTGCAGAATGGTGGTATAACACATCTTTTCATACCTCTTCTCAAATGACCCCATTTTTAGCATTATATGGTTACCATCCACCTTCTATCACTTCCTCCTTGAGGGTGCAAACTAAGGTCAGAGATGTTGAGGAACACATTCAACATCAACAACAGGTTTTGGCTAGTTTGAAGGAGAATTTAGCATTAGCACAAAACAGATGAAACAACAAGCAGATCAACATCGTAGTGAAAGACATTTTGAAATTGGTGATTGGGTTTTTATATGTCTCCAGCCTTACAAATAGATGTCTCTAAAGCAATAGAAAAAGGACAAAAAACTTGCTCCTAAATACTATGGCCCTTATCAGGTTCTACAAAAAATTGGCAGTGTTGCTTATAAACTAGAGTTGCCTCCATCTTCACACATACACCCAGTATTCCATGTTTCATGCCTAAAGAAGGTTATTGGATAGAAATTTGAAGCCTAGACAGAGTTACCAGAACTTGACGAGGAAGGAAGAATCATTTTGGAGCCAGAGAAGATTCTACAAACATGTACTAAGAGGCTGAGAACCAAAGACATTAAGGAATATCTGATCAAGTGGAAGAATCTAAGCATAGAAGATGCCACCTGGGAGGATGAAGGTTTTCTGCAGCAACATCCAGGATTATTCAACGTTGAGGACAATGTTGGTTTGAAGGGGAAGGGCATGCTACGCCCTTAACCTATTTCTTGTATTAGGATATGAGTAGCCGACTTGTGGCTTACCATATCATTTTATTATATCATTTATACTTTCTCATGCTTAATAGGTCAACTTGGGTGATGGCCATAACATATGAATAATATATATAGAGGATTGTAGGTAGTAGTTCATTATCATTTGAGCATTTGATTCTTATTATATGGTTTGGAGGTTTCCCTTGCTCAAAGTGGCGAAGCTATTACAATTGCATATTTAGATCATTATTCTAAAATATTGTTATTTGGTGTTATATTGCTGCTCATAATCTGAATTATACTAGTAATTTCATTACATAATATTTACCATTTATATAAACATAATTCAAAACATGGTAAACTATGCCAAGAGGTATAAGAATCTATACCTCTCCACATATTTTACATATATTTATATAATATAGGTATGCTAGTGTTTCACCTGATTCTTAGATGTTTTTTGAAATATTGAGGAAAAACAGAATAGGGTAACAGGATTAGGAGGAATACCTGTTCAAATGTTGTTTGATGGGTTGTTGTACGCATATGACTTCTAAATCCACAATTGTTGTGAGAGCTTCCTTTTGGCTAAAAGGAACTACCTGTAATGGAAAGCAAGACCACCAAAAAGAGTTAAACAATATGTGTAGTGAACTGCCTAACGTGTGCTAGATCTGGGTAGTGTGATACTTCCTAGACGGTTGTCAGTCCACTATTTTAAACAATTTAATGTAGGAAATGAATTAAATCCTATTGTAATTCAAAATGATTTAGGTATCTCACTTAAAACATAATAAGAAAGATCTAATCTAATAGGATAGGTTAGAATAGGATCCAAAGGTTAAATAACTGGTTTTGAATCTCTGCAGGTCTGATAGAGGTCTCAAGTATGTCACAGGTGAATAAGGGTGACGTGGAGTTAGGTGAATAATTCATGATTCTGAGTTGTGTGGGAAAATACAAATACTAATGTCGGTTAAGGGTGATCGACATGATGGTGGGTGTAACCTCGGTGCGGTTCATTCTTGTGGAAAACTAGAAATGCCACGAGAATGAGCTTTGGGTCTCCTTTTTATTTCAAAAATGACTTTGGCTGGGAAGAATGACGTATTTGGTAGCTTGGGTGGGATTTAGCGAGGTTTTAATGGGTATAGGGAGGGGGAGTGTTGAAGGGAGATCAATAGGTGGCTAGGTAAACAATATGTGATAATATAATGACGAAATGAAATGAACCAGAGAAGTATAACATTTTACTTACTTGGATATTGGTCTTGGATGCCTGTGAGTGATGAATGGAGGTGCTGGTGTGAAGTTGAAGACTTCTGAGGATCACCAAACATTGGAAATATTCTGCATGGGCTACATGTGTATTCCCTTTTGCTTGGTTGGATGAAATCATGCTGAGGTGAATGCTGGATGGTTGTTGGATGATTGTTGGATGCCTATGCAAAAGGAAATGCTTGATCTTCTTCCTTGCATGCGTGTTCTCATGGAAACTTGTTCTAAAAGATCTGTTATCTCTCAGGAAAATTCCCAATGTTTTCCATCCTTGAAAATAAGGTTGTTTTGGGAGTTAAAGGGTGACCGACGGTAGTTTCGGCCTAACCGGTGATGGTTAGGTGTAACCAGCGTCTGTCAAGGTGAGGTTTCCCAGGTTTACTAAAATAGGGAAATATTTGTGATTTTCTCAGATCTCGTGTCATTAACCCATAAATTAAATTGGAAGATTCTTGTAATCATGGGGTAATGTGGTTAGAGGGAATGTAGGCATTGATTTTTAGGGTTTGGTAAGTCTTAGTTAGTTATGACAACTTACTAAGAATAGGTCTTAGGGTGAGTTTGTTTGATGAGGTGTCTAGGTGAAGTGTATGTGTGGATATTATTTAAATTAAGATATTTAAATAATAAATATAGTGAGGATAATGAATTAATTTAATTTAATTAATTCAATTAATATTAGTGGGGTGAAGGGGGCCATGGCTAGGTGAATGTGATGAAGGGTGCTTATTTGTCGAGGGGCCAAAGGGGAGTGTGACCTAATTTTAGTGTTTACATTTTGACCCATCTTGTTGTGTAGCTTGTATTGATAAGTGACACTAACAAAAATAAGATTTGGTTGCCCCATGTGTGGGTGAAGGTGATTCCCCTCAAACCAGGAACTTACGAGGGTGAAGGCAGAAGCAGTGAGTGGTTTGATAAAAGGTAAATGTGAGGAAAAGGTAGGTGGGCATGGGGGAAAAAGGGTAAATATCTACTTGGGAAATCTAGGTAATGGGTCAAGGTCAAAGGTAGCAATAGTCAAACGCACGCACATGTATAAACTACAACACGCTACCAGGTTGAAGAGCATGAAAACTCTACATTGTCTAAGGTCGATAGGTTTATCAAAATGAGGTTGAAATGATTCCGGTATCTAAGGTATAGGATATGGTTAGGAAAAAAGACGTAGGTTAGGTGCAGGAACTGTTTAGGTATGTTCCGGTACACCAAAGGTAAGGTCAGGATAAACGGTCATGGCAAGAGGCAAGTAAGGTCATTAAGTCAGTCAACACAGGTAATAGTGCCACAAGGTATAGCAAACACATGAGGTCAAAGGTCACTTGCGATGGTCCAGTCCAAATATCTAGGTCACGACACGGGTAAGGCCAAGGTAGGGGTAAAATAATGAGTCCCCAAAGGAGCACAAAGGGAGGTAGTAAATGATGAGGTCAGGAAGGTGAGGTAAATGGTTTGGGTAAAGGTGGGGTGGGGTAAATGAGCAGGGTGAAGGTTGGGTGAGGTAAAAAAAAGGAGGTAGGGGTAGGGTAAAAGGGTAAAATTTAGGGCAATGTGCAGGTGAGGGTGACCGATGCCGGTCAAGGATAACCGACGTCGGTATAGGTCAAACAACGATAGTTAGGTAGGGCACGCGACCGATGTTGGTCAAGGGTAACCGACGTTGGTTAGGTCGGGTTTGTTATAAAAACAAAAAATCCATGTTTTTTGTTATTCATTTGTCATTTAGCTAAGTGAGAAAATGACAAAAAGAGAGAAAAAATATATAAAAGTATTAGGATGGAATGGAGCAGTGAGTTGGCGGTGTGAACAATAGGTGATTGGTTGGTGAGAAGTGGGTCCACAGGATTAGTGCGAGGGATTTTATTGGGTAGAGGTTGTGGGTAGCAATTTTGTGATGATAGAGGCTAGAGAGGGATCGGTGGGCCACCGGTGAAGTGGCCAGATGTTCCATTGAGATGATGGCAAGCGCGACGAGGTAAGTGATTAACTCTAGGTGTATTTGATTAGATAGATTAGGGGATTAGTAAATTTTTTTGTAGTTTTTGTTTGTGGGTGGGCAAAGATTAAATTTGGGAATGGGGGAAAAGTTGGTAAAAAGAGGAATGGGGAGGGTAATAAATGGGATAGGGGGTGGGTGGAGGTGCAAGGGTAGTTTAGGTCATTGTAGGTGGGTAAAAGGGGCAAGGGGGGTTTTTTAAAAGGGGGTTTGGGAATCGTGGATTGTTACCATGACAGTGATGATTGCATCGTTATTAGTTGTGGCTGATGTTGGTAATGTTGAACCAGTATCGGTCACCAAATAGGTGACCGATGCTGGTTAAAGGGTGACTAGGTCGGTTAGGTTGAACCGGTATTGATCACCAAACAGGTGACCAATGCCGGTTAAAGGGTGACTAGGGTCGGTTAAGGGGAACCAACATCGTTCAAGTTTTGGGGAAACGGGTCAAAAAGTGATGTGGGCTAGGTGGTTGAGATGGGTAGGGTGAAAATAGGTTACGGGAAAATGATAGTAGGTGAGTATGGGTATGGTAAATGTAGATTAATGTTTTGTTTGTATTGGATGCAGGGGAGAGATCAGATTGTGTATGCAGGATAGGGTTCCGCCTCTATTGGTGATAGTGCATGGCAGAACAACCCCGAAGGAGCTGCAGCATGTGGAGGCAGTTGGCTTGAGTGGAGTCCGGTGATATCAAAATGTAGTCCAGTAGCCCAGTCAGGGATAATTTTAGTGGTGAATATTCATAATATGGTGAATATTCCATTTCTAAAAAAATTGAAAAGGTGAATTTTCTAGCGCGGGTCAGTGACCTATTCGCCTAAAAATTACAATTTAATTTTTTTAGGGTCAGCTTCACCTACCCTTGAAACTATCCCCTATATAATTCTATATTATTCACTAGGTAGAACACTATTAGCTCACTCATACCACATGGGGGAATATGTATTATCAAGTACAGTAAACACACACGGAGAGGAGGTGGAGGTTGTAGATGTGTGAAAAAGAGTTTGTTGACACGTGATAGGGAGAGTTTGTTGATGCACGTGACAGGGAAAGTTTGTTGACGCGTGACAAGAGTGCGGAGGAAGTAGACACACGACAGAGAGTTTTTTGATGCGTGACACAGAGATTTTTTTGTTAAGCGACCATATGGTGGAGGCTACAGATGTGTGATAGAGATTTGCTGACACACATCAACAAGGTGGTTGATGCGTCAACAAACCTCATTGATGCGCATTAACAACCTTATTGACATACATTAATGGGGTTTTTTTATGCACATCAACCACCTTATTGACACGCACAACTAATCTCTATCACACGTCTGCAGCCTTACCCAAAGACTTAAAATTCAGGTGAAAATTTTTCTGTCAGACCCCCAAAAAAATCACCTTCCCATAAAACCGGTTTTGAGGATATTCGCCAGGTATTTTCTACCTCCGATTTCTAAGAGGTCTCTTAAAATGAACCTTGAGCCTAGTTTGATGGTCGCACTCATCGATAGATGGGATTCTCGTGACCAACATGTTCCACATGCCGATGGGTGAGATTACTGTCACCTTGGAGGACATGTTCAAGATTCTACTGGTTACCCATATTGATACAGAGGTCTACTCTGTCTCCTCCGAGGCCTTAGAGGAGCTGATTGTGACTATTTTTGGAGAGGGGATGGCCAATCTAAGATTCCATAGTGCCATCTTGAGCTATGGAGAGATGTACCTATCCCGTCCGGAGGAGACGAGGCTAGTGGTTATTTTGATGGAGGTAGTGTGCTACTTTGCACTACAAGATGTAGAGGGTGGATGTTTTCCCCGATCATTGATGGGGGTACTCCATGACATGATGGTAGATGAGACCCACTTTTCCTAGGCACCAACATTATTGGTGCAATTATACATGGAGTTGTGGGCATATGGGTGGCTGCGTAGGTTCAACCTGTGTTGTACATTCTTACTACATTGTTGGGCGTATGAGCACATAGTTTGTGTGTGTCCAGTAGGGATTCCCGAGTAGATGCATTCCCACCGAGATTTGTGTGGGTGGGGTATAGGAGATGGGTGCCAGGCTATTGGAGAGGAGATCGGAGCGGCCCACACATGATGTGGCCTATTTTTGGCGGTTATTGGAGGGGTTGTTCGGAGTGGACATTATATGGAGACCGTATGTGGGATTCCCCTCATATAGGCATATGCATGAGGAGCTAGCTAAGCTCCAGTGGTGAGATGGATACAGGGTCATCGTGCCGGGGAGCACGAGATGATCCCAATGGATAGAGTCTGGTGACAGTTTGGGCTTTTACAGGATGTACCTCCACCCTTCCCATAGTACTAGAGAGACGACGTGGAGAGGCCCTTACCTCTACCATAACCTACAATGCCCACAGGGTAGGAGGAGCAGGTAGTGGACCGATGGATAGATGATGTCGAGGTCACAGATAGGTATAGACAGTGGTGGGCGGCTCACTTACGAGCCATACCACCAAGACATCGAATTCAGATTTAGCCACCATTACGGTGCAGAGGGATGCCCTATAGGGTAGGTGGCTACATTACCCAGTTTGGTATACTACAGACACAACTAGAGAGTTTGAGGCAGAGGTAGAAGAGCTACATGTATAGGTGGCTAGTCAGCAAGCCCAAATGGATGGTGGAGGAGATGAAGATGGAGAGGAGGGTGATGGTCAGGTGGCGGCCTTCCAGGCTCAGGTGGCAGGTTTACAAGGCCAGTTGGCACAACCTGCATAGATTTAGGTCTTACAATCCCAGATATAGGCACAAGAATAGGGGGCACCACCACAAGCACCACCATCACAAGCACCGGGACCGGATCCCATTTCATAGGCAGGAGCGAGATATGGTCTTGCAGGGACAGTACAGGGGCCGAGACCTATGGGACCACAACAAATCATGCCTATATACAGATACAGGATGCCCTAGGTGAGGCTAGATACTACCATGACCAGCTGATGGCGGTCGTGATAGACTTCATATCCTATGTCGAGTATAGGGCACAACAGGTGTCCTTTGAGAGGATGAGATCCCACACTCATAGTGTGGAGAGCACAGGGGGTCAATGAGCTCGAGGCTAGATCAGGTAGAGGCTACCAGTGCACAGAGACCAGCTCCAGTTGAGTCGTCAGTAGAGACCCATTAGGCCGAGGGTACAGGTGATACAGAGATGGAGGACATTCACCGAGATGCCTAATATGTGGCACCTAGTTTTTGATGTATGATAGTTTTTTTGATATATATCGGCCTGCGTGCCGAGAGATAGTTGTATTTTTTATCACATATCGGCCTATGTGTGCTAAAGACAGTGAAGATGTATGAGAGGTTTTGTATATTTCGAGCATATACTGCCTACGTGCGAAGATATTTTGTATTGATTCATTATTTTATTGTATATATGAGACCGACTTGCGTGCCGATGACATTTTATATTGTGTATCGCTGCTGCGTGTTGATGATTTTGAGATGATGGACATGAGGAGATAGCCATGTATATTGTATTGAGATACACATTTATTTATATGATGAGATACATGATATATTTTTGATTTGTTGATGTGGTGATGAGATTTTGATTTATTGGTGCATTGATGAGATTTTTGATTTGTTGTTTTGATATGGATGGAAATTAGGTGAGTTAGGCATGATGGAGTCAAGTTGGTTTAGGCATGGATCGAGTCAGGTCTTAGGCATGGATTGAGTCAGGTCGTAGGTATGGTTGAGTTAGGTTTATTAGGCATGGTGGAGTTAGGTTTGTTAGGCATGGTGGAGTCAGGTTTGTTTAGGCATGGTTGAGTCGGGTCTTAGGCATGGTTGAGTCAGGTTGGTTTAGGCATGGATCGAGTCAGGTTTGTTAGGCATGGATCGAGTCAGGTTTGTTAGGCATGGTGGAGTCAGCTTTGTTTAGGCATGGTTGAGTCAGGTCTTAGGCATGGTTGAGTCAGGTCATAGGTATGGTTGAGTTAGAAAGTAGGTGAAGTTGTGATTCATTATTTTATGCAATGAATGATAATATGGGTCATATGTGAGATGTGGTATAATCTATGCATAGTGATGATAGAGAAATGGTAGGTGTAATAAATGTATGTGGTTTAATTTCCAATTTTGGGTATAAAAGGGAAACTAAGTGAGGTGTGATGTAATGTGAGGAACATGGAAGATGAATTGTTTAGGGTAGAGAATGGCCGAGCTAACCTCCAAGGGCCCCATGCCCTCGGAGTGCTGCCTACATAGTCCCGATGAAAAGGGACCTCAAGCCAATGTAGTTCTCCCATGAGCTAGGGAAGAATATGAGGAGGTATGAAAATGAGTTAGTAGGTTTTAGGCATGGTGTGGGTTGTATATCTTGTTAGGTGTGGGTGGATTATAGGTAAAGTGATGTAGGTGGGGTTGATTATGGTGAAAGAAGAAGATTACCCCAAAGGTAAGCGTTGAGGACCAAGTCCTGTATAAGGTAATCAAAACGTAAACAAAGATGGTTAAAAGATAAGAGGGGGAAATAAAGCCACCTGATTGGGTAGGATCATACCAAGTAGATCATACCATAGAGGTGATGAACATAAGACCCTAAAGACATTGCATGATTGATTGTTATATGGTGAAAAGTAGTCACATGATCACCAAATGTCTAAGTTCCAAGAAGTCCCTTGAAGCAGTAGGAAATGGGAGTGGGAATGGTAAGAATGGTTAAAGGTAGTTAATTTTTATATGGTATAGGTAGCATGCGCTTCGGAAAGAGATCCTAGGTCACGATGGGCAAGTCCATGACTAAAAGGTTTGTTATTTTTACTTATAGTTGAGATAGACTGATTGATGCTGGAAGTCCATATGGGAATTCTATATCTGAGAATACCATCAAAGCCGCGCTTATAGAGGAATCCCCCAGGATGACATAATGAGAGACATTTTTAAGGAAGGCGTGTTGTGCATTATGGGTGAGATCGGGAGGTAAGATTGAGAGAGAAAGGTAGTTGAGTATTCTTGTATCAAAGCTCACTCGAGAGGGTGAAAGTTTTGATGGAGTAAATGTTATCCAAAATTCACCCCTCCGAATTTGATTCGACATGCATCAAATTTTATTGGTAGGAGAAGTAGATTTGGGATTCTAAGGCCCGAAATCATGTTTTTGGGCCCCTGGTCAACTCTCTCATCCAAGAAGTCCCAGAGTGATGGAAAATGATGCAAAAACTAAGGTGAGGACAGTAAACATTTCAACCAATGAAGGTGCGGATCATACAATAAGGGGTGATTCAGGTGTTGTTGGGTGAAATACAAATATTTTGGAATCATTTTGTCCCGGGCAATCATGAGCGGGTTCATTTGGGAAGCTAAACAACCCCAAGGGAATGAAAATCGCCAAGTTTTTTTGTATCATTTGGTAAGCGGTTTTGAGACAAGGAAAAAAAGCCGCGTGGGACGCGAAATTGGCTGATTTTGTGCAAGACGGTCCATTTCGGGGGTTGATTCGAAGATTTGGTGCAGGGCAGTCACAAAAGTACGCTGCTATGGAAAGTATATACGCTGAAAGGCTCAAAGAGAGATAAATGTACATCTCCAAGTCATGATGAGATTATCTGGAAGCATCTTGCTTACGACATTGGTATATAAAGGCAAAGAAGAAAAGTCATTGACCCGTGAACTAAATTTTTGACTCTGAGCACCAATTAAAATGAGCAGCGTCCAAAAAACATGTTGGCTGGTATTTCAAATAAAATAGGGTGTCAGCTCACTAGAAGAGGTGAATGCTCATTCATGTCTAGACAAAATGCACGACAGAAATTCCAAAAAGCTGCCCGCAATTCAAACAACATAACATTTGCATTTCATAATGAAATCGCATCAAAATTGGCACCATTGAATCGTGGTCATATTGACACAAAAAAAAATCAAGAAATTCTAGATTTGATGAGAGATTGATTGAATTTTTATAGAAAACGTGGCATGGGTTCATAACAATATTTTATTTGGTGGTTGGGAATGCAATTAAGAGGCATGTTCATCATTCTTCTTCTAAGAGGAATAAGGATAATAGTATGCCTTTTCTTTACAATGAGCAAGTACAATCATTTTAAACTTTGTGATGAAGGATAGATTTCGGGAGGGCTATAAGTGGAGCTTTCTGAGATAGAAAATCTCTATCAAAATTTATTTTGTGACCATGCCTCAATGTGCACTGAGCCCTTGTTGGACTCCTTGATGGTGATCCAGTCCTTATCTTGTAATAAAAATAAATCAATTCATGAAGCAATAAAATATAAGTTTGTGGATGTATCTTCCCCTGCTTTGTGCATTCTTACATTCTTCTTTCCCCTTTAATCTTTATTACAAGAATATTGTGTATACTTTATGTTCATCGGGGCCACTATCATTATGTATGTTTGAAATGTTGTTGTAAAATGTATTTTTTTTCTAGATCATGGGAACCCAATTGTCATCACTCCCTCTAGTGTGCATTTTGCTTCTTTATCTCACATTGAAGGATACTCTCAAACACCCTCCTTTTCAAAAGTGTATCACCGCTTTGTGTAGGCTTTCATTTTATGCACTCTCTCTCCTTGGTTCCTTGGAAAAGCTAGATTAGAACAATTAACCCCTGCATTAGAGAGAGATTGTTTAGGTAGTTTAGGAGCAAGGACCAGATTTCTCTGGAGGTCTATCTCAATCCCTTTGTCCCAGGTCAACTTCGAGATGGGACAATGTTTCCAATCACACCAAATGAGTTCAAGTATATGCACTTGTATAAACATAGGGGTGCTGTGATTCGGTGATAACATAAACATTGTCCCACTTAAATAAGAAGGTGATTGGAGGTGTTGTACGGTGAAAAGATTTTAGAATCGGCGGGAGAAGCGAGGTATTTGGGAAGCTAAGGTTGGTATCTATAATTTTTCGTGTTGAACGTGGGATGGTTTGAAGGGTGTAATGGTCAAAGGTGGTCAAAATTACATCTACATGATGTTTATACTTTTGAAGTATCTCATTATAACATTGGTATATACCATTGACTTGGTTTACACCAATTGAGAATCACCAAAGATGATGGATTTGACATCTAGGCGTAGTCCCAACTTGGAGACCTAGTGCTTCACTTCGTATTCAGAAATATTGTTGGTGCATTCAAAATCTATTTTGAAAGACACAGGCAAGGGGTTCACCATCAAGAGGAATAAGGATAATACTAGCCCCACCCCACGCCGACACTTGGAAAATTTGTAGAAAAGTGTCATTTTTAGTAAGGGGTTCAATCCAAAAGGACTAGCAATCGACTCATTTGGAAAGTCAAAATTATAGGGTGATCCTGGAAATAGGTGGGTGAGCCAATCGGTCGGTGATAGCTTGGCCCTTGATGGAATTTTGATGAATGAATTCAAGGTCAAGATTAGATAAAAGCATAAGCCATCATGCAACACGCTAATTTTATAAGGTTTGGCGTACATGAAGTGTAAGGGGTCGGTGTTTGTCACAACATAGGTTTTGTGGTTGAGTAGGTAATGACGGAGTTTGGTGGCAATGAAAAATAAGGCTAATAAAAAAATTTTGGGGTGGGTATATCGGGTTTCATAGTCCAAAAGAGTACAAATTATGTAATAAACCACCTACTCCCTATGTTGTTCATCGCGATGAGCGAGCATGGATCCCAAGGAATGATCGATAGTTGAGATATATAGAAAAAGGTTGATCGTCTTTAGGTGGAATGAGTACGGGTGGTTGGAGAAGGTATTTTTATAAGGCCTCAAAAGCTTTGTGGCAGTCATCATCCCATTTAAAGGAGACATCCTTCTTGAGAAGATGATGAAATGGTTGACATCGATCAGATAATTGTGAAATGAAATGGCGAATAGGCTACAATTTACCTTGCAGGCTACGGAGTTTTCTAAGGTTGGTAGGTGGAGGTATTTTGAGAATGGCCTTGAATTTATCAGGGTCAAATTCTATACCACATAGGGAAATGATAAAGCCTAGGAGCTTTCTTGAGAGGACCGTGAAGATGCACTTTTTAGGCTGAAGGCGGACATAATATTTAATGAGATGGTCAAAGATGGTTTTGAGGATGGTAAGGTGCTTAGAAGCTGCATTTAGATTTGGCCAAGATATCATCCATGTAATCTTACAATATGCGATGCATGATGTCATGGAAGATGTAAGTCATAGCCCACTGATATGTAGCACCGGCGTTTTTAAGGCCAAAAGGCATGACTCGATAGCAAAAGGTCCCCCAAGGGGTGATGAATGAGGTTTTGTGTTGATATTCTGGGGCAAGAAAAATTTGGTTGTAACCCAAGAAGCCATCCATGAGTGATAGCATCTCGTGGCCAGTAGTAAGGTCAACCAGCTGGTCAATGCCAGGTAAGGGAAAGTCATCTTTTGGACATGCTAGGTTGAGGTCACGAAAGTCCATGCAAATGCAGAGTTCCCCTGTCACCTTAGTGATAAGGAAATGCTAGAAATCTAATGAGGATAATCAATGGGTAAGATGAACGAAATGAAAAGAAGGCATTAAAGTTATTCTTTAACAAGAAAGGCAATATGAGGGTGTATTTTTCTCAGCTTTTTTTTGATGGTTTTGGCATCGGGAATGGTTACGATATTGTGGACCACTATTGTGGGGTCAATACCAAGCATGTCTTCCTAGGACCAAGAAAAAGCATGGTTATGATCTCTAAGAAAATAAGTAATGGCTTCTGTTCAAAGACATCTAAATATTGACTGATATTTAGGATGTGCGGGTCGTCCTGAGTATGAATGTTGATCTAAATAGTCAATTCATTCAACATGGTTTGCGTCTCAAGAAGGTAATGACCGATGAATATATGAGTCTTCTGTACCAAGGTAGGTGAGTATAGATTCATCATCTTGACATTAAACGATGTTAATTGAAGGTGTATCATCATCAATCATGTTAAGTTACAGGAAGGGAAGAGAGAAAGGAGCCTTTCCCTCACATTGATAAGTCAAAGGCCCCAAGGAAATGATGTTTATGAAAAAAAAAATTTAGGAGGGATAGATTCAAGATCCATCGACTCTGTCGGTGAAGGTGGTGATGAAGGTGAAGCGGGTGAAGAAGGTGGAGAAGGGCTAATGTCCTTGATGAGTTCAATGCGGGCCTGTTTGGTAGGTGGTTCAGAAATCTGATACCACTATGGTCATTATGTTTGTGTGTGGTACACAAAATGACAGTATGGTGGCCTTGCTCGTAAAATCCAAAACTGAAACCCTTCCATGCACATCAGTCCAGGAAGGTGTGGGAAAAATGGCGATTGGTGAGAGACTGGAATTCAGTGGAAAATGTGTGGGTTTGTGATAGTGGTTTGGGTGTGTAAGTGATAGTATGAAGTCCCCCATAGGTGAGACTAGTATGAAGGTGAGGAGGAACATACATGAGACGTTATCCTATATGGTGATCATAACGTGGGTGTTGGTGAAGGCTTCCATACTCTTGTGGAGTAAGGAATGTGTTGACACTATATAGGCGGTATTCCCCCAGAGTGAGGCATTGAAAAATACCTTCCAAGGGATCGGTGGTTGGTATGTAGGTAGCTGGAATGGATGAAATGTCGGAGGTCAATGCGAGGTAGAGTTAATGGATTGGGAAGCTGATGGGTCAGCCGTGGAGGTTGGGGCAGTGGTAGGAATGGAGGAGGTATGTGTGGTTGAAGCAGCGGCTATGCTGGTAAGTGGAGGTGTAGGTGAAGAAGTAGCGGTTGCGGAGGTAGACGGCTTAATAGGTATGAGCACATCATTGGGTCGGTAAAGCATGTTGCATGTTTTAAAAGGTGATGGGTTAGCTGGAATGGTATAGGTGTGTCCTTCATGTTCAAACTTTACACAACGATGCAAAGTGGAAGGAACACAACCCATGACATGAATCTAGGGTCTATCAAGCAATAGATTATATTGGAATTCTCCCTCCAAGACGTAAAATAATTCTGGAATAGTGCGGGGGACCATGCGAATGTGGAGGATGACGGTGCCTAGTGTAGTGGTGATAGCGTCATTGAATGAACGCAACATGACATGATGTTTATGCATGCAATTGTCTAGTATGCATTTGAGAAAATGCATGGGATGAAATGATGTTAATGCTAGCGCCCCCATCAATCATCACATGACATACCCGTATGTCATCGATGTGGATAGAGATGAAGAGGGCTAGGTCCAGGTCATCATTTTTGTGTGGCGCGATCTCTTCCTCTGAGAAGCTAAGGGAGGCTACTTGGTGAATAGGGTGGGGTGAAGATGAAGGTGGTAATTTTGTGAGAGAGGCTACATGATGGGGTATGATAATGGAGGCTACAGGTGTAGGGTCATAAGGTAAAACCTCAATAGATTGAATAACCTCCATGAGATCTCAACGATGGGATTCTGAGGTTTGGATGAGGTCATATAAGGACATTTTGAGGGGATATTGGTGTAATTGTTTGAGCATGGTGCGATGTGTGACGCCATTAGAAATAGGATATGTGGGGCCGTGGATAGTGATTTTAGGCGTGGGTGCAGATGGTATGTTGGGTATGGGATTAGTTGGTGGGTCAGTTGCCTTTTCTTTTCCCTTATCCTTCTGAGCACATGTAGTGACGTGTATCATGTTGATTTGAGGGGAGGCATGAAATGGAGAAGGTGTAGGATGAGTGGTATAACGACATGACGGGCAAAAACCTACTGGAGGAGAAAAGCCTTGTGAAGTGAGCTGAGCACAACACATTTAGGTGATGGTGTGGCAAGTTCTCTAATGCGAACCATGTTAATTTCAAATCTTGGGGGTGGCTCTAGGAGTTGTGAGGGTGGAGGTCATGGTTTTGAGTTGGAAGTGTGGGAATGGGTGTCGGTGGAGCAAGGTTCTCGTCGAGAAGGTCATCATCGTCAAAGTTGACTTCTGGAGGACACAACTGGATAAGGATGGTTTTCAAGGCCTTGCAATTTTCCACATCGTGCCCTGGCACATGATGGTAGGCATAAATTATAGTATCATCAAACCCTTTTGGCTTGGGTTTGAGAGGATCATAAGGTCTGAGTAGCGGTAATGTGATGACAGATGTCTCAAGGAGGTTGGTTAAAATTTTTGCATAAGACCCTGCTAGTGGATCGTAGTGGGAAGTGAACGTGGGTTTGGGTGTAGGTGCGGTTGATTGTTGAGGAATGGTATTTGGAAGAGGAGGAGAAGATCGAGCTATGGTTTTGGGTGTTAGCATGGTTTTGGGTGTCTGTGTGTCTATTTGGGTAGGGGTATGGTGGATGAACTAGCAGGAGGGTGTGTGGTTGTTTTGACTACCTTGTTGTGGGGTAGCATATTTTTGTCTTTGGGTTGCACCTTCTTGGGTAAAGGTGATATGGGTGTGTGAGGTCTAGAAGGAAAGGCAGATGGGGGAAGAGGATGAGTTACCCATGGGGAGAATAGGTGCTATGAAGTTAGAGGATGCGGGTCATGCGGAGGTGTAAGGGACAAAGATGAAGTGAAGTGGGTAGTGAGTGAAGGTATTGGAGGTATGGGTGGTAAAGATGTTCATGTGGGTGTGAGGTGTAAGTCCCATGGGGAGGTACATTAGAGGTTTATGGGCCATTGTGTTTTTATTTATTGTTGGAGGTTTCTTAAATGGGGGAGGTTGAGATCCTAAGATGGATGGAAAGGGTGAAGGTGCGACTGGTGGAGCTGGAGTATGAGTTCTATGGGCTTGGTTATTTGGTTCAGGTGTTGGAGTAGGTGTGGTGTTGACTTTTGAGGATGTAGCTAAATCTAGTTTGATAGGTGGATGAGTAAGGCTGGTGGTTGGGGTGACCCCTAAGGTGGTAATAGGTTTAGTCGAGGAAAATGTTGTAGGTGTGGGTTTGGGTTTAGATGTAGTTTGGGTTATGGGTAAGGGTGTATGTTGAGTTATGATGGGTGTCGTGGAAGGAATGGTGATAGAGGTGGTTGTATTCAGTTCGATTGGTTGGAATATTTTTGGTAGATAGTGGAAGTATCAGTAAGTGACATCTGCATCTGTGTTGAGACCGAAGCAGAAGACGCCCCCATAGTAAAGCCCTATCCACATAATCTAAGTGATTGGCCAAATGTGAGAATGACACATATGTAGGTCGAGTTGATGATGACCTAATGGAAATTCCCGTAAAATGTGTCTTAGAGATGGGGAATAGGCTAGCTTCAATTTCTGTGGGTAAGAGAGCCGAAAGTAGGTTTGCAGGATCTCGAGTAGCTGATGGAGAATACTCACCAAGAGGAAAAGGTATCTCGATTGGGTCTATGATAGGTGGAGGAGATGATGAGAGCTCCTCTATAGGGGGAGGAGATTATGGGTGCTCCTTTATGGGTGGAGGATGTAAATAAGTATCCTCCATGAATTGAAAAAGTACTATGGGTATCGGTTATCTAAGTGGAGAAGCCAAAGGTGAAATGGTCTCGATGTTAGCGGAAGACTCCTGCATAGGTGATGAAGGGGATGAAAGGTGTTCCTCTATGGAAGGAATGTGAGGGGTTCCAATGCGAAAGGGGTTTTGGGCATAGGATTTCCTCTATGGAAGGAATGTGAGGTAATTGGGCAACAATGGATGCACTAAAAATAGCGTGGACCTCGCGGGTATGGGTATCATGAGTTGAGGTCTCACCGGTTTGATCAGACGAAGGGGCATGGTTGGGAAATGGTTTCTTAAAGATGTGTAGGTTTTGGTTGGTAGGTGCATTAGGATTATCCATAGTTAACTCACCTTTCTCAAGCATTTCTTGGACAATATTCTTAAAAGTGATGCAATTTCCGTCACTATGACCCTTTACTCGATGATAGTTATAGATGTCATGTTCTTTATACCATGCAGGCATGGGTCAAGCAGGGTGAAAACCATTGTGTGGTTTTATAGGTTGAAGGGTAATGGCTCAAGCTTTGATAATCTTTTCTAAAATAGAAGAGTAAGGTTCCCCATTCTTGTCTGAAGTGAAAAGTCTGGACGGGTGAGAGATTAGATGAGGAGGTAGCCTAATTTGATGGATGAGCTGGGCCGGCTTTGAGTACCACTGTGTTAGTGGTGCCCTTAGCTTTTGAATAATTATTTTATGGTTTGGAAGAAGAAGAGGTATCATTCGACTTGAATGCCGAATTCTTATTGCATAATTTGATTTTCTTCTCTTCGATGGCCTGAATCTCTAACTTTCGTGTCATAGTGAATGCTTCATCAAATGTTCGGAAGGTTTGGACCTACAAGGTCAGTGAGATATGTCTAGCACAAGCCCGAGTGAAGATCTCGATGATTTCTATTTGTGGCAGTTAGAAGGTGAGTTGATTGATCAAACTATGTCAGTGAGCGACAAAATATGTGATAGATTCATCCTCATACTGATGTGTGGAGTATAGGTTGGTCACGGTAACCTTCTTGACAATATTGATAGAGAAATGATAAAGAAGGCTTGGGCTACCTGATTGAATGAGAATATATAGTGTCTAGGTAACCCACTATACCAATCTAATGCAAGTCCAGTCAGAGACATGGGAAAGGTTCTCAAGAGTAAAGCATCATCGTGAGCGATCATATAACACCCGTGTTTGAACAACCACAAATTTTTTTGCGGGTCTTCTTTGCTATTGAAATGATTGAATTTAGGCATTTCCCAATGCACGAGGTATGGGCAGATAGGAATGTATGGGTGGATGGGCTCGTTGCAAATCTCGTCATAAGTGAGAGTGTTACGGGAGTCAGAAACCAATGCCTCTAATGTCTGCATCTTGTCCAACATTAATTTGATTAGGTCGTTGGTAGGTTGCAATGATTAGGGGCCTCTTGTAGTGTGAGAGGGTTGGTTTTGGGCATATAACGGGGGTGGTACTCCAATGTATGGTGCTGCCATGTAGGTTGATTGAGAAGAAGGCAGTGAAACAAGGGGTACATACCTGGAGTGAATAATGGATGAAACGAGAGGCTGCTGATAGTATGTATATGGAGGTGGAAGGGTCGTGGTAACCCTAGTGGCAATGGGGGATAATGATTGTGGAATGGAAAGGACCATGTTCTTGAAAAGGGGTAGGGGTCACCGACACGGAGGTGTTAGTGTAGCTATGGGTATGTGTGAGACATTAGTGGCGGATGAGGTTACGTTTTGGGTAGTTATCGAGGGTATGGTGGATGTGGTGGGTGCCACGAGGTGGCGACGTGGCGGTCATAGCATAGACAGATGGGGCTGATGGGTAAGAGATGCGGAGTGAGATGGGGCATGGGGTAGATATAGATACGGCATGACGTATATCAACTGACTCGAGGCATCTCGAGTGGATGAGTGGGAAAGGTAAAACTAGAAGGCGGCAGGGTTTTGGTTAAGAGTCATGTAAACTCCTCATCCCCGGTAGCGATAGTGATAGGTTGGATGGGATCCATGGCTGGTGATAAAATGGAAGGTGGTGAAGGACTAGGTGGAAGTGGTTGACAAATGACGTGAAATATGAGTATGCTTGGTTGTTTTCGGATCAGCACTATGTGAACCAGTACTGATCAGGTAGGGTTACTTCTCTATAAATGACATAGAAAGGCAAGTAGAATAGGTGAAACTGATGATAAAAAGTGTATTTGGTACCAAAGGTTGGTTGGAAAGTGAATCAAGCTAGCCGATGTTGGTTAGGGAAAACCGGCACTAGTTAGGGGTAACCATTGCCGATCACTATAGAAAATGGCCAGTGAGTGAAAAATAAGGTATAAGGTCAAATCTGACAAGTATGCCAAATCTGATGAGTTTTACAACATCAATGGGAATGATGGTAGTGATAGGGACTGTGAAAAGTGGAAGAAGATGAATAAATGTCCTTTTGGGTAGGTTAACAAAAGGACCTGGAACCGATGCTTTGGTTGGGTATAACCGATGATGGTCAGAGGGTAACCGAAGAAGGTCATTGTACCGACACCGGTCAATGAAATTGAAATAGTGATAAAATAATAGTAGTTGTGAATTAAAATCTGATGTGGAATCAGACCCATAATTCTGAGAATGATGAGAATATGGTCCAGGCACACTCAGGTGAAGCCGAATACACCAACTATGATGAGGAGTGTGCAAGGATGAACAAGAAAAATGAAGAACATGATCTCTCACCTCAAAACGCAAGCCAAGCAGAAATACTAAGAAAAATGTGATCCTAGGAGTGCCTTTTCTATTATGTTTGTTTAGCTTATGCTATTTAAGGACTGACACATGAACTATGAAATAGAGTTTTTTGGTGAGGATGGATTCCTATGAAGAAGGAGATCTAAAAGGTGAGGTTTCAGGTATGTTATGGTGGGGGCGGGCTTCACTCTGAAGTATGACTCAACAGAGCAGTGAGCTGGGGAGTACTAGCTAATCCTCATATCAGTGCGATCATTGACAGGCATTCCCAGGAAAGATGTTGTTTAATAATATGTATTTGTTTTGAATTTGTACAATTTCACAAGACTCGAG
Organism: Taxus wallichiana var. yunnanensis; assembly: GCA_018340775.1. Lineage (NCBI taxonomy): Eukaryota > Viridiplantae > Streptophyta > Pinopsida > Cupressales > Taxaceae > Taxus > Taxus wallichiana. Next base: position 491,313 of record CM031240.1, read on the forward strand.
AGAGAGAGATGTGCTTTCTACGATTCGTTTGTCAACCATGAGCTGGGCATGACTTCCAGTGTATAGGTTTCCCACAATTAATGTGAGCTAATGCAATAAATCAGAATGCAATGCACTTATTTTTAAGCCCAAATTGAAGTGTGAAGTTGGATGACACAAAAATATGAAGAGGAAGAGGGATGCTCTTTCACTATAATGCAGAAAACACGAAGAAATGGTTCTTTTTAATTACACCAAAATAAAGGTTTCCTTTAGAGCAAATAGAAAGAAAAGGTGGGTTACCAAGGAATAAAATTAATGTGTATGCTTTTCAGAAGGGAAACAAACACACAACTTTTCCTAGGAATGAATAAAATGCAAGGAACCCTGGATGGGTCCCACCGGGCATGCCAAAATGTTTCACCTGATTCTTAGATGTTCCTTTCAAATATTTACGAAATAGATAGGGTAACAGCGTAGGAGGAATACCTATTCAAATGTTTATTAATGGGTTGTTGTGCGCGTATGACTTCTGAATCCATAACTAGTTGTGAGAGCTTTGTTTTGGCTAAGAGGAACAACCTGTAATGGAAAGCAAGACCACCAGAAAGAGTTAAACAATATGTGCAGTGAACTGCCTAGCATGTGCTAGATCCGGGAAGTGTGATACTTCCTAGATGGTTGTCAATCCACTGTTTTAAACAATTTAATGCAGGAAATGAAATAAATCCTATTGTAATTCAAAATGATTTAGGTATCTCACTTAAAACATAATAAGAAAGATCTAATCTAACAGACTAGGTTAGAATAGGATCCGAAGGTCAAATAACTAGTTTTGAATCTCTGCAGGTCTGATAGAGGTCTCAAGTAGGTCACAGTGAATAAGGGTGATGTGGAGTTAGGTGAATAAGTCACGGTTCTGAGCTATATGGGAAAATACAGAGACAGATGCCGGTTAAGGGTGATGACGACGGTTGGGTGTAATCGGTGTCACTTATTGTGGAAAACTGAAATGCCACATAATGAGCTTTGGGTCTCCTTTGTGATTGCACAAAGGACTTTGGCTGGTTGGAATGAGGTATTTGGTAGCTTGGGTGGGATTTAGTGAGGTTTTAATGGGTATATGGAGGGGGAGTGTTTAAGGGAGATCGATGGGTGGCTAGGTAAACAATAGGTGATAATATAATGATGAAATGAAATGAACCAAAGAAGTATATTGTTTTACTTACTTGGATTCTGGTCCTGGATGCCAGTGAGTGATGAATGGAGGTGCTTGGTGAGAAGTTGAAGACTGCTGAGGATCACCAAACGCTGGAAATCTTCTACATGGGCTGCATGTGTATTCCCTTTTGCTTGGTTAGATCAAATCTGTGTTGGGGTGAATGCTGGATGGTTTTGGATGATTGTTGGATGCTTGTGCAAGAGGAAATGCTTGATCTCCTTCCTTGCATGTGTGTTCTCGTAGAAACTTTCTCTAAAAGATCTGTTATCTCTTAGGAAAATTCCCAATGTTTGCCAACCTCGAAAATAAGGTTGTTTTGGGAGTTAAAAGGTGATCGACGGTGGTTTTGGCTTAACCGCGATGGTTAGGGGTAACCGGCGTCGGTCAAGGCGAGATTTCCTAGGTTTACTAAACTAGGGAGATCTTCGTGATTTTCTTGGATCTCATTTCGTTAACCCACGGATTAAACTGGAAGCTTCTTGTAAGCATGTGAGAATGTGGCTAGAGGGAATGTAGGCATTGATTGTTAGGGTTTGGGTAAGTCTTAGTTAATTATGACAACTTACTAAGAATAGGTCTTAGGGTGAGTTGGTTTGATGAGGTGTCTAGGTGAAGTGTATGTGTGGATATTATTTAAATTAAGATATTTAAATAATAATTATGGTGAGGATAATGAATTAATATAATTAAATTAATTAAATTAATATTAGTGGGGTGAAGGGGGGCCATTGCTAGGTGAATGTGATGAAGGGTGCTTATTTGTCAAGGAACCAAAGGGGAGTGTGACCTAATTTTAGTGTCTACAGCTAGTAGCAGCCACAGGAGTTGCATTATACATAAAATGATACTAAACTTAAAGTTAGGAAATGAAGGGAAAAATTAAGTCTGTGCATCAAAGAAATTGGTGAGAACCAATCATGTTGGTGATTTGGGATGTCTTATTCAAAATTTCGAACATCTTCCTAATGAATTATGTGGGTGGAGATCCTTATTATTAATAGTATGAGTCTTAAGTCATTTGTGAAACCAATGATTCTTTCTATAGAATATCAAGAACCCAAGATCGAATTCACCCCTACACATTTAACATTTCCTTGAGTCATAATAGTGCCTAATGAATTTGATTGAACTACCTACCTACCTATACCAACAATATTGAAGATAATATATTGAAATTTTGATGGATAGACAGACATTTAATAATCTTTTCTAAAAGTCATTTAGACTCAAATATCTTACAAGGGACATCATAAAGGGATTTAGAGAGGGAAACATCTTTCTTAAGATAATAAGTATGAGTAATAAAAATTCTAGGTCTATAATAGTCGAAGTACCATGAAACTGGAGATTTGTGTGGAAGTTTCTTGAGATGCAAAGATATTAAGTGGAAAAGTAATTTTCACGGAAAAGATGAATAGAAATTTCGACTTGTTGTCTATAAATCGTGGAAGATGCATATAAATTTCGACTTCTTGTCTATAAATCGTGGAATATGCATAGACATTACCAAGAAATGCAGTACACTTCCTCATCCCCGCATCTCCCTTGCTAAAGCAACAATTATAAATGTTGCATGTTCACTTCCTCATTCCCACATTCTAGGTGGATTTGTTTATTCTTTTTATTTCAAGGCCACAAAATAGGACACATGCACAACATCAGACAATTTCAATCAATACACGTAAATGTATATGCCTTTCTATAATTATTTGTGGTGGTATCTATATGGAAATTCAAATTCTTCTAATTAGCTAAATCAAATTATAAACTAGTCCTCGACAAAAATTAGATGTACGAAGATATTTAAATGTATTTTTCATGTTTGTTTTTTTGGTGGTTTTTATTTATCCACTTTATTTTTTATAGTGATTGCTAGCAGTGATTTTACTAGTGCACACCCTAAAAGAATTTGTCAAAATTTTGTAGTAGAGAATTTTATAATAGTAACAAAAATATACTATATTTTTTTAAGTACGTCATTAGATATATAAATTTATGGATTTTTTAAAAGTATTATTTTATTTTCATTTCCTTAAATTCAATGCAACATATTCCATTTATGACTAATTTGGTAGCCCATTGATAATAATTTGATACTTTCAAACCCATCTTACAAAATATATGAAATCATCATAGTTGGATATATATGGTATTTGTTCATTGATGTATTTTGCATAGAATGGAAATGAGTTGAGATATATACAGATAAAAAAATCACGATTTTTTATATTTAGTTATATGTAGTATGTCCATTGGAGGATGAATGTTTTGGCACAACAAGGACGAATAGGTTGGACCTTTGGGTTTGACACATTAATTAAATAAAGGCTTCTTAGATAGCACAACTACAACTTAAAGTAAATGTAAAAACATAAATACTTAATATAGGATAATGAAGGTTAAGTTACATGCATTATTAATATCAATAATAATAAAATTTCAAGAAACTTTTTTCTGCTACGTGTTGGATGTTGTGTATATGTGGATCTATCCAAGCATTTCTTGGCTGAAAAAGGGCAGTGCTGAAGCGTTTCCCTACATATTATCTTCCATTAAATCTGATTGGCTTCATTCGATGAGCTTCCACGGTTTATGGAGATTGAACTCTTCGATTTTCTAGATGTCCACGCGTTTCACGTGGTCTCCGACGTTTAACCGTTATAGTAAATACACCTCTGCTCTCTCTTCTCCCATTATTTTTAGCAGGGATGTGGTAAGATGGATTTCTATGAGGTAAATTGTTGTTGTTGTTATTATTATTTTAAACTATAGAGGAGGAGACGGAATGTTGAGAAATAAAAATACTCATGGTGTAATCAACCGATCATTTTATTAGTGGATGTGGAACTTCTTTTTGTTGGTAAATCTAAGGTCATACGAATTGATTCTTATATATTTAGGTTTACATTTCTAGAAACGAAACATAGTAACTAATTTGGGTATATTTTTGTAATGAATGGGGATTTTAGAATCATAGAAGAAATTCCAAGATACACTAAATAGCCATATGGGTCTTGGAGTAGTAAGATATACATTTAAATAAAAATAAGGAAGAAAACATATTCATCAAGTGCAATCAATCATCCATTTTGTTTATATTGAGGTGTATTTTCATATAAATTCGTGTTTAATATTTTCTTATGGTGATTAGGGTTTAATTTGATTGTTGAACATGAACACTTATTTGACGTCATAGACCAAGAAACCTAAACACGCAACACATAACACTATTCAAGATGATGAGACCATTAAGGAAGAATGCACCACCTTGAACACTCGTTTAACATACTAAGTGCTTGTGAAGAAGACTTATAAAAGTATTTTTATTTTTTTATTAATTACAATAGTTATTATTTATTATTTGTCAATCATAATAATATTATTTAAATATTTAATATTTACTATTCACTATTTAATATTCAATTTTTAATAATTAATGTGGAGATAACAATAATTATGTTTGTATTGGTTGTGGTGGTCTTCGTCATCATTGACGACATCGTTATCATCCTCATTATCATCATAATCATTTTCATTATCATCGTCAACATAATCATCATCATCATGATGTCAATGACAACGATGATGATGATCATAATGTCAATGACTATGAGTACTGATGATCATGATGATGATGATGATCACAACAATGAAAAATATGACAATGATAACGGCGAATATGACGATGACTATGATCGTGACGACAACGATGACGATGACAATTGTGATGAGGTTGAATATCGTAATGATGACGATGACAACAATTACAATAGTAATGAAAATGAAAATGATGATGGTGATGATGATGAAAATATTAATATTAATAAGAATAATAATAATATTTCATTTACAATATTAATTTTAATACTAATAAAAATATATATTTTTAACAATATTATTATTAATAATTTATGTTTATATTATAAATTGCAAAAATCCGATTAAAAAACCCTAAACTGTAAACATGTACAACAAAGACAATGAAAATGATGTGATAATGGCATATGAGAATGACCATGACCAAGAAGATGGAGATCATAATGATGAGGATAATAATGAAGATGATTAAATTGATCATGAAAATGATGAAAAATACTAAGATTGTGATGAAAAAATAACAATGTCAAATATGATGATGATCATGATGATGTAATCGTCATCTTCATGACAATGATGATGACGATGACGATAATGATTTTGATCGTGTCAATGATGGTGAGTACTGATGATCATGATAATGATGAAAAACACAACGATGATAAATATGATGATGATAATGACGATCATGATGATGACGATGATCATGACCATGATGATAATGAAAAACACAACGATGATAAATATAATGATGATAATGATGATCATGATGATGACGATGATCATGACCATGATGATGATGAAGATGATTATGACCATGATGATGATGACGATGATGATCCTGATGAGGATGAAAATCGTAACGATGTAAATAATTACAATGATGATGATGGCATCAATGATTGTGATTATTGATGATCATGATGACTATGAAAAACAAAATGATAACGAAGATCAAACTGATGATAAAGATGACGATGATAATGACGAATATAACAATGAATATGATCGTGATGATGATGATGATGATGATGACGATGATCCTAATGAGGATGAAGATCATAATGATGATGATGACAATAATTACAATGATAATTATGATGTAAATGATGATGGTAAAAATATTAATATTAATAAGAATAATAATAATATTTTATTTACAATATTAACATTAATACTAATAATAATCTATATTTTTAACAATATTATTATTGATAATTTATGTTTATTACAAATTGCAAAAATTTGATTGAAAATACCTAAACTGTAAACTGTACAACAAAATGACAATGAAATTGATGTGATAATGGCGAATGAGAATGAAAAGGATGATATTTGTGACACCTATTATTATTGCTATAAATGATTATATCGATCATTAAAATTATGACAATGATTATGATGATGATGAAAATGACAAAAACACTAAAGATGACAATGGTTGTGACAATGATGATCATTAAGATGACGATAACCATGATATTACTAATACTATTAATAAAATTATTATAATATTAATATTTTTAATAATAATAACTACATTAATATTAATAAAAATAATAATAATTGCAATAATAGTAAATTTTTATTTCTTATAAATTGTAATAATAATATCGATATTAGTAGTAAGATTAGTATTGGTGATGATGACAATGATGATGATGGTTTTGGTGATGGTGGTGATAATGATGATGATGATGATGATGAGTAAAATTATGACAATGCTCAATGATGAAAAATATGATTTGATCACTATGATGAAAAAGATAACGAAGATGATGACGATGATCACCGATGAACTATGTGGGTGTGGATCCAACGATGAACACCAATGAACTACGTGGGCGGGGATCCTTATTATTAATAATATGAGTCTTAAGTCACAAATTTAATAGGTTCTTGTCAAGGTCATTCATGCAAGAAATCAATTCTCTCCTTCTTTTCCTTCCTTTATTTTTGGTATCATTTTACGTATAATGCAACTCCCAGTGGTTCTACTAGCATACATATATTATATAAATATATGTAAAATATGCCGAGAAGTATAGGTGCTTATAGCTCTTGGCATATTTTACCATTTATGTAAACATAAATAAAAACATGGTAAAATATGCAGAGATGTATAAGATCCTATACCTCTCATCATATTTTATATACATTTATATAATACATGTATGCTAGTAGCAGCCGTTGGAGTTGCATTATACATAAAATGATATCAAAAATAAAGTCAGGAAAGATGTGAAAACTTTAGTCCATGCATGTAAGACCTTGACGAGAACCAATCATGTTGGTGACTTATGTTGACTTATTCAAATTTATGAACACCTTACCAATGAATTACCTGGGTGGGGATCCTTATTATAAATAATATGAATCTTAAGTCATTATTGAAACCAATGATTGTTTCTATATAATATAAATAACTGAAGATAGAATTCAACAGCTACACATTTAATATTTCCTTGAGTCATAATAGTGCCTAATGAATTTGATTGACAAACATTTAATAATCTTTTCCAATAGTCATTTAGACTCAAATATCTTACAAGGGAAATCATAGAGGGATTTAGAGAGGGAACCATCTCTCTTAAGAGTATAAATATGAGTATTACAAATTCTAGGTCTATAATAGACGAAGTACCATGAAACTAGAGATTTGTGCAGAAGTTTCTTGAGACGCATAGATATTGAGCGGCAAAGTAATTTTCGTGGAAGATGAATAGAAGTTTCATCTTGCTATCTATAAACCATGGAACATGCATAGACGTTACCAAAAAATGCAGCACAGTTCCTCATCCCCGCATCTCCGCTGGCAAAGTAACAGTTATAAAGCACGTCATTAGATAACATAAATTTTTGGATTTTTTAAATTTATTATTTGATTTTCATTTCCTTAAATTCAATGCAGCATATTCCGTTTAATGTCTAATTGGTAGCCCATTGATAGCAACCTGATATTTTCAAACCCATCTTACAAAATATATCAAATCACATAGGATCTGTTCATTGATGGATTTTGCATAGAATGGAAATGAGTTGAGATATATACGTATAAAAAAATCACCATTTTTTTTAATATTTCATTATATTTAGTATGTCCATTGGAGGATAAATGTAATGACACAAAAAAGACAAATAGGTTGAACCTTTGGGTTAGACACATTACTTGAATAAAGGTTTCTTAGATAGCACCACTACAACTTGAAGTAAACGTCAAAACAACTAAGTATGATATTCCATTACACTTCTCACAAACTATGTCCTTTCATAGATCTAGATTTCAGTATTAAGAATGCAGCTAAGTGTAAAATGTATCAAAATCTAGCTGCAGACCTCTATATTTGTAAGTTGATAGTGTCATAAAAGAAAAAAATCAATTTTTTTTTTTGTATTACGTAACCAAACATTTTAGAAATTGCATAGCGCAAAATACTTGTGTCTTCTTACGGAGTCTTTTAAGGAAAAAAACAAACAAAATTGTGTATTACGTAACCCAAACATATTAGAAATAGCATACCGCACAATACTTTTTTCTTACGGAGTCTTTTATAAAATGAGCGATCCCTACCTGACATAAGTGGGTATGTGCATTATTACTCAATATTTACCCCTAGTAATGATCGCTATATCTATGGGTTATTTTCTCAAAATATCTATGGATTGCCCATATAGCGTAATGCCAGCTTTTTGTTTTTCCCTCTCCATTAGGAGAGGATCGTCTCAACGATCACTCTATATAAAAATTAAAAATAGGTAGACAAATTTTATTAAAATAGATATTTATATTAAATATAAATATAATTAAATAAAATAAAGAGGAAAGGGGGCAAATTGGATTGTTGGAGGTGGAGTCTTGGCGTGTGGGGAGGATTGAGGACATCTGCCAGAAGATATAATTGCAACTGCCCAAGGCATGTGGGCTCTCTTACATGCGTATGGGCGCCTTAAAAGACCGTCGGACCTGGCATCTTCCTTGCATAATAATACAACCGCTATATCTGAAAACCAGAGGCGTTAACTACGCTAAAACACAAGATAACACTATAATTTTAGCAGTAATTGGATAGTGGTAGGATTTTAGAGTATATACTATTATGATTGAATAACAGGTTTTATGTGGAACTATGCTAAATGGAGCTCTACCTTTAGCATCCTAAAGGTAGACCATTTTGGGATAAAATTAGTCATGCACTCAGAGATCAAAAATGCAAACCCGGTATCTCCTCTTTTTACTATATACAAATCGTTTGATGTGGATCTAAATTTGTATCTGAAGCGGGTTGGTTATGCTGGCATAGATTACGTAGCAAATAATTATATATTGTTAGGAGTCTTTGATTAAATCATATCCCATTATTCTCTCTTTGTTGTAACCTCTCCTTTCATTTTAGGGAGTATTGTTATTTCTCTTCCTATATATTTGTACGTGCTTCTGTATAATAATATATGAGGGATATACGACCTCTATTTCTTCTCCACTTCTCCCTCCTCTTAATCTGGTATCAGAGCTATCTTAATCTATGGCCTGTGCGTTTGAGGGAACTTCCAGCGACCAATATTTTGCACATCGACCTGTTTCTAATTTTTCTCCGTGGACATGGATGCCTGGACGTGGGAGGTTGAAGTCTCTGCATGGAATTTGCTGCGTGGGAATTACTGACAAGATAACTGCATGGAAAAGATTATTCTACTCTACTCTACGCTAAGAGAGAAAAATTCAAGAACCTGCGTGGAGAGGTTTGGATGCATATGCTGCTGCATGGAGAAATTTGGAATCATCTGCTGCTGCGTGGAGGATCTTGAAACATGCGTGGAGTTTTTGCAGCGCCCAATCATTAATATTTTTTCATGAACGTGGAGGAAGCTTGGTTTGAAGCATGGAGAGCTGGAACATTTGGGAGAAGACCAGCTCATTCGCATAGAAATTAGAAAAATAAACCTCCAGTCTCAGCGGCGAGTATAGCTGCTGTAATTCTTCTACGAGAATGATCAACAAAAGTGTTGCTAAAAGCAAAGCAAGAAATTTGCAAATCTCTGCGTGAAGATAGGATGTTGCTACAACCTAAGCATAATGTTGTTTTGATTGCAATTTTCTCTGAAAATACGCATAAGCAGCAAGTGTGAAGCAACCTACACGTGAAGGAGTCGATTAGAAGAAGTTAAAGAAGCCTTGAACGCCGAGGGTCATTTCTAACTTTCGTCTAGTGAGCTTATCATGCTTTTGATCGGTGTAATGCGTAATGACTTTTGTTGTTAAAAGTTCTAATAGATATTAAAACCTTTTCAATTTATTCGGAGCACGTTTGTTGTCTTTTCCAGCCTTGGTTCGTGGAAGGGAGAGAGGTTGGGTGGTGGCGCCTTTGAAGGTGAGGACTGTGCACGCAGTTTTTATATCTATTAATTTGCTTGCACCTACCCTCCACTGCCACCTTGGCCGACCAGGTCCTTCGCAGGTCTTGTTTGCACGTGGATGACATTAGTCTCCTCCCAACCACCCAACCTGCAGACTGTAATGACCATCACGTTTTTCTACCTTGCGTGAGAGAGATGGAGTCGGTGGAGGCCTGTTTTTCTTCACCTGGATCTCTTTTTGATCCTTTCATTCAATGCGTATGGGTGCAGTCTGGTTTGACATGATAGCTAGTGAAGTAGGCGTGTGAGGAGGCGTTTTCTTCTTGGTTCCTCCTGGACGCCTTCCTTCTTCCTCACATGGCCGCGTGAGGAGAATGGATGCAGTTTTTAATTGTTTGTGTAGTCGCGTGGACTGGTTTGTATCGGATCTTGCGCAGATCGTCCACTGTTGAAGAGGGGGCGTGGAAACATTTGGAGAATACGTGGTTTTTCCTGTCTCTTGCCTTGCTGTGTATTTCCCCCTTTCCTATCTGATGTGAATCCAATCTTCCTTCCCCGCGTGCCTTTTTCTTACCTCTTCTGCCCAGTGGATGGGGGCACATGTTAACACAAAAGTATGGACGTGGTTTTGTTTGTTGTTTCGTGAGCGTTTTGGGTGATAAAGGAGCCTTGTTTCCTTTTGTTGGCACCACAGAATGCTACCCCCATGCTAGCGTAGTAGGCGTGTTACCTCCACTTTCTTTGAGTGATGCGAGGTGTGTTCTTGTCGAGGATCACTGGCGACGACCCGCAATAATTTTTAGCCAAGCGGCGAGACGAGGTTGCGAGAATAGTAGAGTCTTTTGGAGCGCTTCCAACGAGGCGGAGTTGTCCAACTATATTGTTTTACTGTTACATATCGAGATGTATCCTCAAATTCAGTTTCTCCTTGAAGATATGTTTATCAATATCGACTATGTGACAGTGAGAGTGTTACAGGAGACACGATGAAGTTTATTACAAAGATTCTCTATTGAAATCTTTACGCTTGTTTTCTGATGTAACTCATGGAAGAGGATCTCATAGAGCGGATCTGTTTCATATCGAGTATTCATGAAGCACAATTTGCTTTGCAATTATGAACTTATTAGGAGATCGATGAAGGATAGAGGAATTAAAAAAGAAACTTGGATGTAGTTGGATTAAAGGCAATAGAATGGTGCATGCTTTTTGTGTAGGTGACAGATCACACCCACAGGCACAGGAGATCTATGCAATGTTGGAGAAAATGTCTTGGGAGATGAAGGTAGCAGGATATCTTTCAGATTCAGAACATGTATTGAGTGAACGGGAAAGTAAAAGTATTCCTCTGCCACCATAGTGAGAAGATGGCAATTGCATTTGGATTGTTAAGCCTTCCCCGTGGGACAACTCTCAGAGTTGTCAAGAACCTTAATGTATGTGTTGGCCACACTGCACCAGGTTTTGTCCAAGATTGTTGCAAAGCAAATTGTTGTGAGAGATGCAAAGCGGTTCCATCACTTTCAAAAAAAAAAAAAAGGAAAATGTTCTTATAGAGATTATTGGTAATGCCAGGTGAAGCAATCTGCAGACATAGTCTGGCACTATAACAAGGCGCACTGTGTCGGGTTTGCGATGATAAATAAGAGACCAGATTTTATTTCCAGCTTCTTAAATGGGCTCCAAAAGTGGATTTTCCATTGTGCTGGATGGATGTCCATGTTCCGCTATATCTTTCCCTTTTGACACGCGTTGGGAGGATGTTGGCAAGTATTTTAGAACACCCACCCTGGCCGTGAACTCCTACCTGTGCCAACGTGAAGATGATCAATGTTTGGGCGCCCAACGAGCTTGAAGAAAATGGAATTAGTCTTGGGTTGTTATTCTTAATCCGGGCGGTGTCCATGAAACCTATTGAATTTGGAGAAAAAAGCAAGATATTTCTACACCTTTCTACTATTATTTTATTTAAAATTATTATGAAATCAAACCACTTTTTCCTTGCATTGATTTGTCAGTTGGATGTCATGATGGGAGATATCCCCTTTACTGCTTGTTTCTTCTTGTTTTAGCTTTTATCGTTGTCAGTATGTTGGTCGAAAGGATGCGTGTGCCCTCTCCTCTGGGTGTTATATTTCTCTTGCTCGAGTGATAGACGTTAAATCGTGCGTTTGTTTATGTATTTATTCTTCTCTGCGATTGAGTTGCAGAGTTATTATGTTGATCAAACTAGTATTTTCGATATCATGGAAGTAAGTTTATGATGAATATGAAGCCCCTCCCTAGCACCCAAGTTTGTCTTGACGTTTTTATTGTTAGCTCCTTCATGAAGTCCCTTTAATAACCTTTTTGACATCAAGGAAAAAGGTTGTAGGATTAGTGTGATCAATGCTTGGGCTAGCTTGACTTAGAGTTTTGGAATTAAAACTTGTAGAATGAAAAGGTTTGTGTCTTTATGTGTTTTCCGTCTCGCGTGTTTAGACTCTTATATTATCTTTCATCTTGTTTCTAGGCTTTTAAGGCCATCCTCAAGAAGTACCTTGACCATCCCTATCAACTTGAACCATAACTAGCTTTTCGGATCAGCTAAGCTCGAGGTTTCATCGTGTGAATCTAGTACCTCGTTGACACTAGAATAGTTTTGGGTCTAATCCCCCTCTCGGAATTGTTGTTGATGGCGCTCTTCTATTTTCCTAACTTGCATTATTTCTCCTTTGTAATGTTAACGCTATTAATTAACATTGGTCGGTTTTTATGCACGTAATTACCTTAATGTTTTTGATGGAAATTTCCTTAAATGTGATCAATCTTCGGGAAAAACTCATCTTTCATTTGATAGTCTTATGGATTCATAGCGGAAGGTTTTGTTTTGATAATGTCACTTAGAAATTATGCTTGTATCTATGTGTGACGGTTATGTGTGTTACCAAGGGTTGCCTTAAAGTATTGTTGTTTTGGGAAATAGGTAATTTATTTTAAATTAACCAAACATTAGAATTGTTGTGGAGGTCTGCAAATCTTTAGTGTTATAAAATTTGTCGATGACATTTGTGTATACTCTTGTTTGTGGAACTCCCTTCTTCTCTCGCGTGTTTGCTACTAGCCTGTAAGATATTGGCCCTTCTTGAATGATTAGAAAATCTTTGTAGTTAATGGTCAAAACTAGTATACTTTTCCTTTGCTTGAAACTTATGTTGTGTGTATACTCTATTTGATTTCTGGTTTGAAACTCAATTATACATGGCTTTTGTGTTAATTTTTGAAACCCGTGGTTCCCCTTTCTTGGGCGATCAACTCTTGTTCTTTTAGAAATATATTATTTTAGCCTATGCGTTTGGTACCTTTGATAAATTCCTAGGTGGTTGGTCTATATATCAAATCTCAATATGGTAATTATTGTTTAATTACTTACTTGATGGGAATTATGTTTTTGCTAGATTGTTTATTTCTCCTTATAGGGCGAGGCCATTCTCATACGATTGCTATACTTTCGTTGCTTTTACTCCTAAGCCCAGAAGTCTGAGTCTTCTCCTTCTTTGATGGGCATGATGGAGACTTTATTATAACTTGATGTGTTGATAGTGTTTAGATGTTTGACCCAATTCTTGTAATAAAGTGCTTCCTTTTTGTGGTATTGTTAGATAATAGTTATGGTGGTTTTGTGTAGCCTTATCTTGCTCGATTCTCATGAACCCGACTCTTGTGGAAAATTTGTTGCGAGATGGATTTTGCGAGTAGATGAGGGATAGTCTTGTAGATTTTACATCAACCTCGGTTGAGAAGTTCTTTTGCATGAATCCTTTTTATATTGTTCAACTATTGATAACATCTAGTGGAAAATTTAGAAGAGGATCAATGTCTTAGTATATTGTATCGTGGATTATGTCGTCTTAACTTTGGAACCTTGAATTGTCTATCTATCTTGGAAAATATAAGAAAGTTGGATTACCGCTTGTTGAGTGACCTTAATGGATTATCGGTATTCTAAGAGTTGATGTAACCTTTTTTCACTTTCGTAAATGAGTATTGTTAAACTTTACCCCTACGATTAAATGTTGAGTTAAATCTTTCTAAGACTTAGTAATAGTCTGTCATAAGTAATATAAAATGGGTTGTTTAATGCTTATAGAAGTTAATCTAAAATTTATATTACAAATAAATTAGTGTAGAGGTGACCAACTTGATAACATGTAATTCCATACGGGATCAAAGATGAAACTATCCTTTGTTAAGTAACATTATATAACTTGATATCCCTAGCTACACTAATGAACACTATCCCTTTCATGGAGAAATTCTTAAACGCAACTTAAGGCAAATCTATGGATAGATCTGGAAGATAATAAGATTGGATAAGCGGGAGATAACATTTTAGAAACCACGCAATCTATCTCTTAGCCATTGGATGGTAAATTGTTTTATTTTATAAAACTCATTTAGTAAACCCTAAGTAAACTCTTTAATATTTACTCAGTTAAGTTTGCAAGTTCAACTATATCTTGGTAATAGCTAATGAGGCCTTGAAGATGATTTCAACTCAACCTTCTCCCTCTAACCTTTTTCCAAGGTGCCTTGTCTTTCTTCTCTTAAGTATGTTGAACGCAAACCCATGTTGTCATATGGGCATGAACAAGTTCTAGTAGCGTAAGTGTAAATAGATGGCCTTGTGGAATTAAAATTCCCCCTTTCTCTAAATAAACGAATTAAGCAAATAAATTTCATAATAGAGAAGATTTAAGGATGATTACTCAGTGTCAAAAGAATAAACTTAGCTTGGTAAGATGAATTGTATGAATCATATCTTGAGCCTCCTTGAAAAACGTAAGCTAAGAATTGCAAGATGTCTTTTTAAAAATAAATAACCCTCAAGAATATCTCATTGTGGTTGGCCCTATTTGTTAGAGTGTTCTGTCGTTGGACTTCTATGTTGTCTTGTAAAAAAAAGAAAAAGAAAAGTGTATTATCCTTTTGGGTGTGAACGTTTCCGTGCTGACCTTGTGGTCATCCCGTAACAAGTGGTTCCTAGAGTTGGTTGTAACTTTGTGATGACATGTTGTGTCATGTTATGTGTCGAAGCAAGTCAAAAAAAAATTATCCTGTCTTTTACTGTGTTGTTCGTGTGTGTGATTTTGGGTCGTTACACTTGGTATCAGAGCATAGGTTCATGCTCTCGAACCTCTGGGCCAGCTTGGAGTGGTGGTGGTGTTACATGATGATACTGCATGATGATGATGATGTTGCATGATGGTGGTAGATATTGGAAGAGTAATGTGCTTTAAGCGTGATGTGATCCATGTCATAATTGTGATATTGTGAACGCACATGATGTGTATGCCACTTTGTGCATGTTTGTGATCATGTTGATATGTTGGGGATGGGAGTATTCTCTCTCCTTCTTGTGGATTCTATGAAGAGTTCACTTGTGAATTACTTGATTGTGATGTGTGAAAAGAATCATAATGTGGATGACGTAGTGTTGGAGCATTGTGACATATTGTGATATGTAGGTGTATCAATGTGTTGTATGACTAGATTGATGTTAAAAGAAATGAGTTGTATCATGATGTTTTTACCATGTTTTGAAGAAATGTGTGTACCACCTTGTTATGTAGTAAGGGATGTTATGTTGAGATGTACTATGTTCATCGTATGTATGATTTGTGCAAATATGTAATGCTTAATGTTGTGATTTAGGGTCATACGGTGAGTGTATGAACCCTATCGTATGGTGATTGCACTTTGGGTGCAGAATGTGGTAAAGTGGTGTGTTACACCCGGTGAATGTATGATTGTGATCTACCTTGTATATGTACCACCATTGTGTTAGTGATGTAGTTACATGTTATGTTGTGAACCTTACGCTAACCGACCCTGAGGGAAATCGGTAGAAGTGTATGTTGAGAGTGAGGAATGGTCTACCATGGGTCAATAACTTGAGTCGAAACTTCGGTTTAGTAGATAACATGTGATTCTTTCCTCTCTCCCTATGTGGTTGTATGTACGCAACCTAAGTGCATATATGACTATGTTTAGCCTTGTTGAAGTGGTGGAGGGATGATTCGAGATAGAGATGATGACAGGTTGTATTATTGATATGCATTTTACGAGCCGAGGCTCGATATTCGAGTCTTGTGACTCGTTGAGTACCCCTTTGGTGGCTAGATAAGGCCACACAATTATCGTAATGTGACATTATTATAAGTTGATTTTATTCATAAATTGAGCTTTTTACTTTATTTTGTAAGGACCAGTGACTTTTCTTGATTGCCATGCTTTACAATTTAGGGCATTTCCTTGGTTTGTGGTACTAACATGTGGATTTTTGTACTAACTATGGCTATTTGGCCATTTATTTTGCTTGGTTTTGGATCTTCTTTTAAAATTTTAAGATTTTACCGCCTTGCCCAAGGCTTGTACTTTGCCACTTGGCACTTTGATTAGATTTTTGTGTTGGTTCTATTGTCGTGATGTGTGGAATAGGGTCATGGGATGCACCATGGAATGGTTGGACCTATGGACCCGCTTCATTGTATGGGGGTACGCCCCAAGGAGTTACTGAGATAACTAGCGGGTTGTTGAATCACACGTTATTATGTCACTTGGGTTAGGAGTGTTCGAACTCTATGTGTCTTAGGCCATAGGGTCAACCGGCCTCCTTGAGGAGGTATAAGAGTTTGAGGGAGGCATAAGAGTTTGAGGGAGGCATAAGAGACTTGAGGAGGCATGAGAGACTTGAGGAGGCATAAGAGTTTGAGGAGGCATAAGAGTTTGAGGAGGCTTATGATATTTATGCGTATGGTTGATGTTTGGGATATATGTTGAGTTATTGTGATGTTTTGGTAGTGGTATTTTGATGTATGTGTTACTCATGTTAGATGGATATGTGTTGTGATGTTGTGGTTATGTCATTGATTCCCTTGTGGACACTATGTACCTGTAGCATTTGTTGGTGTTATGTGAATTTTTTTCATCGATGCAAATTGAGGAAATGTCTGGTGGATTGTAGTACTCTTTTGTTTGAGTATTTGGTATGTCAGTCATTGATGTGTGTCGAGTACTATGTTATGTGGAGTGTGCCTATTCTATTCCGTATTTGAGTAACCTTTTGTGGTGTAATACAATCTTGAAGTATATACTTGTGTGCTTGTGAATCTGTAGGGTCTTGTGAACCTGATAGGGTGTTGTGTTAGCAGTTCATGTTGGGCACCCACAATAAGGAATAAATCAAAACTCTTCAATGATGATATTTTTAAAAGAAACTAAAACTAGAAATAATGATAATGGAAAGAGACTAATGAAATGATGAACAAGAAAGAACTGCCAATCTTCACAGAAACTTGAAAGTTAAAATTTCTACCAAATATTCCCAAGGCCACCCCACGGCCATGCTTTTGCATCTGAAATCTTAAACTTAGAGCGTACCTTCGCCCTTATCAGTTCCTTGTTGCCTACCATTCCTTTTTCTCTGTGTTATGTTGCATCGAGGACGATGCTTTCTTAAGGGGAGGAGAATGTAATGCCCCGTTGGGCATCGACTTCCGTTTCTGCCACCTTGCCCCATTGCTTTTCGTTGAACATTTATTTGAGCTCCCTTTTTATCGTCGGGTGACTTTGACCTTATTGCGGAGTTATTTTGGAATAGTTTCTTCCCTTCTTTCGCTTTGTCTCGCCATCTCGTTCTGTCGTAAGTGCGCTTTTGTTTCCGAGGGTCATTTCTAACTTTCGTCTAGTGAGCTTATCATGCTTTTGATCGGTGTAATGCGTAATGAATTTTGTTGTTAAAAGTTCTAATAGATATTAAAACCTTTTCAAGGCATTCGGGCACGTTTGTTGTCTTTTCCAGCCTTGGTTCGTGGAAGGGGAGAGAGGTTGGGTGGTGGCACCTTTGAAGGTGAGGACTACAGATTTTATATCTATTAATTTGCTTGCACCTACCCTCCACTGCCACCTTGGCCGACCAGGTCCTTCGCAGGTCTTGTTTGCACGTGGATGACATTAGTCTCCTCCCAACCACCCAACTGCGGTATGTCAGTAATGACCATCACGTTTTTCTACCTTGCGTGAGAGAGATGGAGTCGGTGGAGGCCTGTTTTTCTTCGCCTGGATCTCTTTTTGATCCTTTCATTCAATGCGTATGGGCGCGATCACGGTTGACATGATAGCTAGTGAAGAAGGCGTGTGAGGAGGTGTTTTCTTTTCGTTCCTCTGGATGCCTTCCTTCTTCCTGCCCTGGCCGCGTGAGGAGAATGGATGGAGTTTTTAATTGTTTGTGTAGTCGCGTGGACTGGTTTGTATCGGATCTTGCAGACTGTCCCTGTTGAAGAGGGGGCGTGGAAACCGCTGGAGAATACGTGGTTTTCCCTGTCTCTTGCCTTGCTGTATTTCCCCCCCTTTCCTATACAACGTGAATCCAATCTTCCTTCCCCATGCCTTTTTCTTCTGCTCTGCCCCGTGGATGAGGGCCTGTTAACACAAAAGTATGGACGTGGTTTTTATTTGTTGTTTCCTGAGGCGTTTTGGGTGAAAAAGGAGCGTTGTTTCCTTTTGCTGGCCGCGCACAGCTACCAGCTAGCGTAGTAGGCGTGTTACCTCCACTTTCTTTGAGTGCTGCGAGGTGTGTTCTTGTCGAGGATCCACAGTGGCGACCCTTGCAACAGATTTTTGGCCGGGAGCGAGACGGCAGTTGCGGTTTAGTAGAGGCCTTTTTGAGCGCTTCCAACAAGCAAGTTGTCCAACTATGTTGTTTTACATTACCCCGCATGTCGATGCATCCTCGATTCGGGTTTCTCCTTCCGTGATATGTTTATCAAAATTGACTATGTGACAGTGAGAGTGTTACCAGGAGACCTGATGAAGTTTATTGCAAAGATTCTCTATTGAAACCTTTCTGCTTGTTTTACGATGTAACTCATGGAAGAGGATCTCATAGAGGCGGATCTGTTTCATATCAGAGTATTCATGAAGCACAATTTTCTTTGCAATTATGAACTTATTAGGAGATCGATGAAGGATAGAGGAATTAAAAAGAAACTTGGATGTAGTTGGATTAAAGGCAATAAAATGGTGCATGCTTTTTGTGTAGGTGACAGATCACACCCACAGGCACAGGAGATCTATGCAATGTTGGAGAAAATGTCTTGGGAGATGAAGGTAGTAGGATATCTTTCAAATTCAGAACATGTACTGAGTGAACGGGAAAGTAAAAGTATTCCTCTGCCACCATAGTGAGAAGATGGCAATTGCATTTGGATTGTTAAGCCTTCCCCGTGGGACAACTCTCAGAGTTGTCAAGAACCTTAATGTATGTGTTGACTGCCACACTGCACCAGGTTTTGTCCAAGATTATTGCAAAGCAAATTGTTGTGAGAGATGCAAAGCGGTTCCATCACTTTAAAAAAAAAAAAAAAAAAAAGGAAAATGTTCTTGTAGAGATTATTGGTAATGCTAGGTGAAGCAATCTGCAGACATAGTCTGGCACTATAACAAGGCGCACTGTGCCAGGTCTGCAGTGATAAATAAGAGACCAGATTTTATTTCCAGCTTCTTAAATGGGCTCCAAAGTGGATTTTCCATTGTCTTTGGATGGATGTCCATGTTCACTATATCTTTCCCTTTTGACACGCGTTGGGAGGATGTTGGAAAGTATTTTAGACCACCCACCCTAGCCGTGAACTCCTACCTGTGCCAACGTGAAGATGGTCGATGTTTGGGCGCCCAACGAGCTTGAAGAAAATGGAATTAGGCTTGGGTTGTTGTTGCTGGTCCGGTGGTGTCTGTGAAACCTATTGAATCTGGATAAAAAGGCAAGATATTTCTACACCTTTCTACTATTATTTTATTTAAAATTATTGTGAAATCGAACCACTTTTTCCTTGCATTGATTTGTCAGTTGGATGTCATGATGGGAGATTTCCCCTTTCTACTTGTTTCTTCTTGTTTTAGCTTTTATCATTGTCAGTATGTTGGTCGAAAGGATGCGTGTGCCCTCTCCTCTGGGTGTTATATTTCTCTTGCTCGAGTGATAGACCTTCGTCTGTTTGTTTATGTACTTATTCTTCTCTACGATTGAGTTACGAGTTATTATGTTGATCAAACTAGTATTTTCGATATCATGGAAGTAAGTTTATGATGACTATGAAGCCCTCCCTAGCACCCAAGTTTGTCTTGACATTTTTTTGGTTAGCTCCTTCGCATGAGTCCCTTTGATAACCTTTTTGACATCAAGGAAGAAAGGTTGTAGGATTAGTGTGATCAATGCTTGGGCTAGCTTGACTTAGAGTTTTGGAATTAAAACTTGTAGAATGAAAAGGTTTGTGTGCTTTATGTGTTTTCATCTGCAGCGTGTTTAGACTCTTATATTATATTTCATCTTGTTTCTAGGCTTTTAAGTCCATCCTCAAGAAGTACCTTGACCATCCCTATCAACTTGAACCATAACTAGATTTTCGGATCAGCTAAGCTCGAGGTTTCATTGTGCGAATCCAGTACCTCATTTACACTAGAATAGTTTTGGGTCTAATCCCCCTCTCGGAATTGTTGTTGATGGCACTCTTCTATTTTTCCTAACTTGCATTATTTCTCCTTTGTAATGTTAACGCTATTAATTAACATTGGTCGGTTTTTATGCACGTAATTACCTTAATGTTTTGTGATGGAAATTTCCTTAAATGTGATCAATCTTTGGGAAAAACTCATCTTTCATTTGATAGTCTTATGGATTCATAGCGGAAGGTTTTGTTTTGATAATGTCACTTAGAAATTATGCTTGTATCTATGTGTGACGGTTGACTGTGTTACCAAGGGTTGCCTTAAAGTATTGTTGTTTTGGGAAATAGGTAATTTATTTTAAATTAACCAAACATTAGAATTGTTGTGGAGGTCTTCAAATCTTTAGTGTTATAAAATTTGTTGATGACATTTGTGTATACTCTTGTTTGACGGAACTCCCTTCTTCTCTCGCGTGTTTCACTTGCTTTTTAGTAAGATATTGGCCCTTCTTGAATGATTGGAAAATCTTTGTAGTTAATGTCAAAACTAGTATACTTTGCCTTCGCTTTGAAACTTATGTTGTGTGTATACTCTATTTGATTTCCGGTGAAACTCAATTATACATGGCTTTTGTGTTAATTTTTGAAACTCGTGGTTCCCCTTTCTTGGGCGATCAACTCTTGTTCTTTTAGAAATATATTATTTTAGCCTATGCGTTTGGTACCTTTGATAAATTCCTAGGTGGTTGGTCTATATATCAAATCTCAATCTGTAATTATTGTTTAATTACTTACTTGATGGGAATTATTTTTTTGCTAGATTGTTTGTTTCTCCTTATAGGGCCAAGGGCCATACTCATACGATTGCTATACTTTTGTTACTTTTACTCCTAAGCGAAGTACAAGGTCTTCTCCTTCTTTGATGGGCATGATGGAGACTTTATTATAACTTGATGTGTTGATAGTGTTTAGAGGTTTGACCCAATTCTTGTAATAAAGTGCTTCCTTTTTGTGGTATTGTTAGATAATAGTTATGGTGGTTTTGTGTAGCCTTATCTTGCTCAGTTCTCGCGAACTGACTCTTGTGGAAAATTTGTTGCAGATGGATTTTGCGAGTAGATGAGGGATAGACTTGTAGATTTTTACATCAACCTCAGTTGAGAAGTTCTTTTGCATGAATCCTTTTTATATTGTTCAACTATTGATAACATCTAGTGGAAAATTTAGAAGAGGATCAATGTCTTAGTATATTGTATCGTGGATTATGTCGTCTTAACTTTGGAACCTTGAATTGTCTGTCTATCTTGGAAAATATAAGAAAGTTGGATTACCGCTTGTTGAGTGACCTTAATGGATTATCGGTATTCTAAGAGTTGATGTAACCTTTTTTTCACTTTCGTAAATGAGTATTGTTAAACTTTACCCCTACGATTAAATGTTGAGTTAAATCTTTCTAAGACTTAGTAATAGTCTGTCATAAGTAATATAAAATGGGTTGTTTAATGCTTATAGAAATTAATCTAAAATTTATATTGCAAATAAATTAGTGTAGAGGTGACCAACTTGAGAACATATAATTCCATACGAGATCAAAGATGAAACTATCCTTTGTTAAGTAACATTATATAACTTGATATCCCTAGCTACACTAATGAACACTATCCCTTTCATTGAGAAATTCTTAAACGAACTTAAGGGAAATCTATGGTTAGGTCGGAAGATAATAAGATTGGATAAGCATGAGATAAAACTTTAGAAACCACGCATCTATCTCTTAGCCATTGGATGGTAAATTGTTTTATTTTTATAAAACTCATTTAGTAAACCCTAAGTAAACTCTTTAATATTTCTGGTTAAGTTTGCAAATTCAACTATATCTTGGTAATAGCTAATGAGGCCTTGAAGATGATTTCAACTCAACCTTCTTCCTCTAACCTTTTTCCAAGGTGCCTTGTCTTTCTTCTCTTAAGTATGTTGAATGCAAACCCATGTTGTCATATGGGCATGAACAAGTTCTAGTAGCGTAAGTGTAAATAGATGGCCTTGTGGAATTAAAATTCCCCCTTTCTCTAAATAAATGAATTAAGCAAATAAATGTCATAATAGAGAAGATTTAAGGATGATTACTCAGTGTCAAAAGAATAAACTTAGCTTGGTAAGATGAATTGTATGAATCATATCTTGAGCCTCCTTGAAAACGTAAGCTAAGAATTGCAAGATGTCTTTTTAAAATAAATAACCCTCAAGAATATCTCATTGTGGTTGGCCCTATTTGTTAGAGTGTTCTGTCGTTGGACTTCTATGTTGTCTTGTAAAAAATAAATAAAAGAAAAGTGTATTATCCTTTTGGGTGTTACGTTTCCGTCTTTGACCTTGTGGTCATCCCCCCATGTAACAAGTGTTTCCTAGAGTTGGTTGTAACTTTTTGATGACATGTTGTGTCGTGTTATGTGTCGAAAGCAAGTCAAAAAAATTATCCTCTCTTTTCTTGTGTTGTTCGTGTGTGTGATTTTGGGTCGTTACACGAATCTCCACTGTATGTCAAGTGTAAGAGGGAGCGTAGGGACTGCCGAAATCCAAAATGAAGACTCGCAAGCCATAGAACCACATCAAGACGCTCAAGAAATCTTCGGGTTCGATTTGACTTTTTAAAATGAGCTTTGCAACACTGGAAAACTTGTATTCAACGAAATAGTTCAAAGAGGACTTTTGGAATATTTTCTTTTCGACATCAACTGCCAAGTGAAGAGAGTTCGAGAAGACTTTAAATCCGATTCACGAAATAGACTATGAAGAAAAGGAAGAACGCCCCACAAAGCGTCGTTTTCTCTCAACATGTGAGTATTGAGAACATCTACAAGATAGTATCTCTCACTAGTGAGTAAAGTACGTAATATTTCTTGGCAATAAATAAATAAAAATTATTTTATTTTATTATAATGTCTGCACCAAAATTACTTCTATCATATGCTCAATTACTTAAAGGGCCAAATTATATGTCCTGGAAAACAAAGATGTGAACTATCCTTCAGTTTGAAGGATTATGGGGCATCGTCACAGGGTCAGTGACAGTTCCCACTAGCCATGATGAACTCATAAAATATAAGATGGCTAGTGCCAAAGCATTGATGTTGATCATGTTGAGTATCACCGATGATGTGCAACTGCATGTTCGGGATGCAGAGAAACCACAGGAAGCATGAGATAAACTGATAACCATCTTTCATGTGAAGAATCAGACTAAGATACTCCATCTTTAGCCGAAACTACACACCTTATGTATGGGGTAAGATGAGAAAGTTGAGGAGTTCTTACGTTGGGTGGCTGAGTTGCGAACGAAGTTACTAGCGCTCGGTGAAAAGGTAGAAGACAAGATTTTGGTTCTAATCACCTTGAGGAACTCCCTTCTCAGTTCTGAGTGTTTGTTACAACACTAAATGTATCCAAACGGAAAATGACGTTCAAAGAACTCGTGAACTTGTTATAGAAGGAGGAGGCCATCAATTCAGTCCAAGATGAGGCCTAGGACAAATCCATTTTCTCAAAGCCCCATCATCGTCAGAAGAATCAGAAAGGTCCCCCAGAGAAGAAAAAACAAACACATCAACATCATGTAATGCCCAGCCTGGGACAACGGAAACAAACCAATAGTTACTAAAATTTTGGGATAATTTTTTTTTGAAGTGAACAATAATTACCAACGATTTACTTAACTCTCTCCCGTTAGTAATTAATTCATATTAATTATTAACTTACCCAAAATTAAATAGACACTAGCCCAATAACAAATTGATTATTTTATTCTACTAAGTATTAACTAGAGGCACAAATTTAATAAGTCTACACACCCTTTTAATTTAATTTTTTTCCCCCTTTTAATTTAGTTTACCCACACACCCCCTTTTATTTATTTATTTATTTTCAATCCCATCAAAATTCCCATAACTTTAAGTTGTGCAGGATTTAAAGTGCACCCTAGGATCAAACTAATTTTGCCCCTTGATTTTAAGATGCCCTAGAAAAACCCTAATCCATCCTTATCTTTTCCTTCCTTTTCCATTTGGATTCATTTTTCTTCTTGCACGTGCATGTTGGGAAGAAGCCATGAAGATTTTTAGGTATTCATGGTGTTGTATGTGGTAGAAGGGAGCCACGGTTTTGGGGGAGATACTTGCGTGGAGGGGAGGATGGTTACACGCATGAAAGGGGAAAAAGAGACGGCCACACAGGATTAAGGAGATGGGTGTGTGGGAGGAGGTTTTGGTGGCCGCGTGGGAAGGGCTGCAGCGGCAATGCAGTGTGTGGCGGTGTTGCGGCAGGTGGGGTGGTGGTGCGGCGGTGTTGGGGTGTGTGTATGTGTTAGCGGGAGGCCACGCATGGAGGTGGGGAGGAGTGGAGGGCATCGTGGAGGGTGCAACATGGAGGGAACAACATGGGAAATGGGGAGGGGTTTGGCCCTTGCCAAAATCAGTTTTAAAAAAATTAAAATTAAAAAATTATTAAATATTTTATTTATTTTCATTTTTATTTATAATTATAACTAAATATTATATCGGTAATAATATATTACTTGAATATTGGTTATTCCACTATTAATAGTATAATATATTTATATATATATATATAATGTCTTACAAAAACTATTCATTGTTTACGTAATATTAACAATATATATAAAATATATATAAAACATTATATAATAGTTTTTGTAAGACATTATATATATATATATTTATACACACACACACACAAAGAAATAATTAAATAAACTTATATCATATATTATGAAAAGGGAATTTGACATGCTAAGAAGATGGATTATATTTTTTTTGTATTCTTGAGGAGAGTGAACTTAATGTTTTTATTCCATCTATATTGCAACGATTTACTCATTTATGTAAAAAGGATTGAATGTAACAATTAGATAAAAAGAAGAGAGTCTTGAAATAAGTCTATAACTAACAAGAAAGAAATATACATATTACAATTTGATTTCCAAACAACATCATTTCTTGAGATTTTTTCACATAAAAAAAAGTATAAAACAATTTTTTTTTGTTTGTATAATACTACCAAACTTGCAAAACTAAAACTATTATAAAAATGATAATATAACCATTAAAAATAAATCCTAAAAATTCCATGAACACTAACTTTCCTTCAAATGAAATGACTAGATAACTATTGCAGATTTCTACAAGAGAGGGATTCCAACATTGGTTGAAAAAAAAAAAAAAAAAAAAAACAGTTTTCTTTTATTGCTAGTAACTTCACATTATTTCTTTTGTAATACAATGTTTCCAATAAACAACTTTCATTCCAAAATGGAGTTGCAACAATTCTTATGAAGGTATTTTCATATCTATTGTACAAGCTTAAACTTAATGAGCAACACATTCCCAAAATACACAACTACACAAGAATTCCTATTACAAGTTTCTTTGTAAGTTTGAAGAGAGATTTCTCAAACAAATATGTCTCAAGTTTTCAAGTAATACTAAATATACAAAATGGAGAGTTTACAAGGAAAGGAAAAATTTCCATATCCATACACTTCAAGATACATTGAGAAGATATCCACAAGAGATGGAAAGGACAACGAGAATGTAAGTTGATAAGAGACTCCAAGTTTCCACCACATGATCTCCAACTTCAAAAGCCTCCAAGAATCCAACCCAAGGAGAGAAGGATTGTTTAACCACCCAACCTTAGGCATCACTACATGCCTTTCCAAGGTTGGAAGGCATGCTAGCCTCTCCCAAGCCCATGGGAAAGAGGACTACTATCCACAACTTTACACAAGAGTAAGGGAGGACAAACAACATTTCATTCACATAAAGGCAAGACAAATATTAAAACAAAACACCAATTTTACAAAGAATAAAAAGAGGAGAAACCATGTTCTACCTCTAAATGGGGAAGAGAAGAAAGAGATATCCGAATTCCATAAGTGTACCCAACATTGGTTGCACAAAAAAATGAACTCCATAACCTCCTTATTCCTCCAAAGTCATCAAACCCTCCTTATTTCTCCATCCCTTTCACCAAACTCCTTCTTGGGAGGATTTTCAAACCCAAAAGGGTTTCCTCTCCAAGAATGGGGAAGGGGTTCAAACCATATGAACCTCCTTCCCCACCTAAAACCATTTGAGGGGAGAAACAAATATCCTACATGGCTTGCCCATCAAGCCATGAGGATTGAGAGGGAAAAATCCCTCTCTCTTCCCCCACAAATCTAAAATCGATCATGCCATATGATGGATGGAGGAAAATAAAATAAAACAACAATTAAAAACAACATGCAACAACACACATTTTAAGTAAACAAGACTAATATCTAGCATGATGTAAAACACACAAATAAGCTCAAGGAGCCTACCTCCAAAAGCTCTCCAACTTCAATCTTTTCCACTTCTTGACCCAATCAAACTCTAGCTCCAAAATCCACAAGCCTCCAAGCAAAAGCTCCCAAAAAAATAGTTCTCTTCTTTCCCCATGAGGGATAATTTGAAGAGGAACCAACAAAAATCCTCACAAACGAGGGGTTGACATGTGTCACCCCTATCTTCCCTCAAGGTCAAAGATGCCCGAGATAAAAGTGAAAAAGGATAAAATAGACTTTAACCATCTTCTCCCAAATTACTCAAAATGAACAACAAAACAAACTTGTGAAACTTTTAACAATACACACATATCCATACCCCTTACATGGATGTGACCAAAGGGAGGTAAAATGGGAGGGAAAGTCCCTCTATGCCTTGGAATTAAGCCTCCCTACCTATAGGGTAGGGTCCAAGCGCCCTTTTTCATGCTAAGTGAACTCCCAAACTAAAAAGGGGTCACTTAAAATGCCTAAAATTGCCCAATTTCGGGTTTCACATATTTGGGCACAAGGGTAGAGGGTGTGGGGCCCACCCAAGGGTTCACATGTGACCTTAATCCCTCTTGATTAAATACATCATTACACAAACTCAAAACTTAATGTAAGTAGGGCCATTAATTATCCAAAACAAGTTTACAATACAAACTAAACACCATAAGAAAAATGAAGAATACAAGACATATTACATTACAAAGGAGGGTCACTCATGGTGCCTAAAACAATAAAATCTACTAATAAGGCATCATACAATAAAAACAGCTAGGACTTAGCCCCGTGGGCTGCTTGTGTAAAATTGTGTAGCTGGCCTGAATCCCACGTTCTCCTATAACATATCACTGGACACTCATTGCACACATATTAAACGCATGCACCTGTCCGATAAAATGTGAATCAACAACTTAATAAGAAATCAATGAATTCTAAACTCGCATATCATCTTCCTGAATCGAAAATGTGACAACATGCACAATTATACACAATTCACCATAAGTTAGACATAATGATAAAGTGACATATATCCATAGAATCCAAACATGCAACTACATTAAACATTTAACGTATCTCAATTAGGTCTAAAAACATCATCATGAACTAATATCCACAACAACAAATGAAAACTAACAACATGCTAATAAAGTCAAATTGGCGCTACATGCCCAAATATGCATCCATGTCCAAGAAGGTCAAAAATCATAACATATTGTCCAACATATATCAAATCCCTATCCAAACATGTCTATGAAGAAGGAAATCAACAAATAACTGAAGCTATAAAAATGTGGGCACTACATCCCCCTCTACTAAAATTAGACTTCCTCCTAGAAGTCACTGGAAGAGATAGGGATATCTGGCCCTCAATGATGTAGCATCCTCCCAGGTAGTTGTTGTCTCATCGTATTTCTCCCACTATAGTCTAACCTGGTCCAAGTCTCGACCCCGAAGGGCCAACCTTTGGTGATCTAGTATGCGTAAGGGCTCTAGTCTCCACTTTCCTCCATCCTCTACCTATAATGCCGACCACTCAAAAACATGAGAAACATTTGGTACATATCTACGTAGTACAGAAACATGAAATACATCGTGGGCCCATGCAAGGCGTGGTGGTAAAGCTAGGTGGTAGGCAACTGGACCGATGACCTCTAAAATATCAAAAGGCCCCACAAAACGAGGTGATAGCTTAGAAGCCTTTCCATAATGGATTGGAATCTTATGCGGATGAACTCTCAAGAAGAATTTGTCACCCACTGAAAAGTGACGATCAATCCTCTTGGTTTTGCATACGCCTTTTGGCATGCTCTAGCCTACTTAAGACGTTGTCTAATCAGAACAACATGTTGCTCTAAATCCTGTAGATAAGCTGGTCCTAGAATAATCCTGTCATCTAGCTTGTCCCAACTCAAAGGTGTCCTGCAAGGTCGACCATACAAAGCCTAGTAGGGAGCCATACCAATGGAACTATGATAGTTGTTGTTGTAGGAAAACTCAAGTAAATGCAGATAATCTTCCCACTTCTTTTGTTGGTCCATCACATACATCCTCAGCATGTCCTCTAGTACCTGATTAACTCTCTTTGTCTTTCCATCTATCTCTAGATGATATGCTGAGCTGAAATTAATCTTCATACTTAGAGCGGCCTCAAAGGAAGTCTAGAAAACTTAAGTGTAAATGGTATCCCTGTCATTGATGATGGTCTTCAGAATCCCATGCAATATAATAATGTCCTCCATACATACTTTGGTGATGGCCTGTGCATTATAGGTGACCTTGGTTGGTGAGAAATGTGCAACCTTGGTCAACTTATCTACGGTGACCATAATGGCATCATGATGATAAGAAGACATAGGGAGTCCGACTATGAAATCCATGGAGATCACATCCCATTTCCACTCGGGAATATCATGAGGGTGTAAGAGTCCTGCGGGGTGAGAATGCTTTGCCTTGACCCTCTGGCACTCAAGGAAACATGCATCAAAATATACTATATCCCGTCGAAGAACAGGCCAACAATATAACTCCCTCAGATCGGCGTGCATTTTCTTCACTCCTGGATATGTTGCATATGGAGCTCGATGAGCCTCTGTAAGGATGAAGCTACGCAGATCACCTAACTTAGGGACTTAGATGCACCTATGGAACCAAAGTAAACCATCTGTCTCCAAAAAACACCCTGAAAATATGCCCTCTAATGAACCATGTGACTCCAACATATGTCTAGCACCCTCATAAAACCTGTCCTCTGGAAGATGCTCAAGAATCCTACCTCTCAAATCTAACTGTAGTGTTAATGAAGCAAGCACATGTCGTCATCTACTAAGTGCATCTGTAACAACATTTTCCTTTCATTTGATATACTTTACTTCCATGTCATACTCACATAGGAACTCCATCCAATGCCATTGACGAGCATTGAGGTTTCGGCTATGAGAAGATATGCTACAAGCTATGATGATCTGTCCTCAAAATGAAAGGCCTACCCAAAAGGAAATGTCGCCAACGCACAAGTGCATGAACAACTGCTGCAAGATCAAATTCATAAGTAGGGTAGTTAATCTCATAGTCTTTGAGCTTACGTGACTCAAAGGTAATCACTTGATGCTCCTACATAAGAATGGCCCCCAAACCCTCTAGTGATGCATCAGTGCAAAAAACAAAATCCTCTGTCAGGTCTAGAACTACTAAGATGGGCACCATGGTTAACCTTTCCTTAAGCAACTGAAATGCCTGCTCACACTTTTCTGACCACTCAAACTTCTTCCATTTTCTCTACAGAGAACTAATAGGGTGAGCAATCCTAGATAAATCCTAGACAAACCTGCGGTAGTAACCTACTAAGCCCATAAAACTCCTCACCTCAGTGACTGATGTGGTGCTTGGCCAATCCATGATAGCCTGTATCTTAGAGGGATCTACTGAGATACCTTCTCCTGATAAGATGTGACCCAAGTACTGAATCTTTGTCTGAAAGAAGCTACATTTTTCCAAGTTCCCATACAACTTTTGCTCTCTCAAAACCTAAAGTACCTGTCTCAAATGCTCCCCGCGTTCCTCCTCGAACGAGAATATATCAATATATCATCTAGGAACACTAAGACAAAGTGATCCAAAAAGGTCCTAAATACTCCATTCATGAGGCTCATGAAGACACTTGGGGCATTAGTCAATCCAAATGGAACGACAGTGAACTCATAATGCCCATAATGTGTGCGAAAAGTTGTCTTATGAATGTCTACATCTAAAATGTGCAACTAATGATACCCTGACTTGAGATCAATTTTGGAGAACACTCTCACTCCCCGCATCTGATTAAACAAGTCATCAATCCTAGGGAGTGGATAACGGTTCTTTATTGTGACTTTTTGAGCAGTCTGAAGTCTACACAAAGTCTGATAGAACCATACTTATTTTTCACAAATATGATTGGTGCTCCCCAAGGAGATACACTAGGATGAGTGAGACTCTTCTCCAACAACTCCTCTAACTATATCTTGAGCTCATGAAGATTTGGAGTCATCATCCGATAGGGTGCCCTAGAAAATGGTGCAGATCCTGGCACTAAATCGATGGTGAAATCCACCTCTCTGTGGGGTGGTAACCCTGGAAGCTCACCTAGAAACACATCTACATGCTCAAAACTACATGATCATCCAAGGGTGAATGCTCTGGAGTGGTCTCTGATCAATCACTAATGGTGATAATAAACAATTGACACCCTTTACGCATGCTCTGCTTGAGTTTCTTAGCCGAGATCATACGCAAAGAGATAGGTCTCTGCATCCCTAAAATCACAACTGCACTCCCAAGATCATCCTAAAAGTCAATGATCTTATTTCTGTAATCCACCTTGGCTCGATGAGCCTTGAGCCAATCCATACCTAACACTACCTGATAGGATCCTAGAGGAATAACTCAAAGGTCAAGTGTAGTGGAGAAGACTCCTAAATTAAGTACGCAACTCTCCACATACGAGTCCACGATGAGTTTGGCCTCTGAGGCCAACTCAACCTGCCAACTATCTGGTTTCCTAGCCACAACTAGCCCACACTGGTCTACTTATAGAAGGAGATACAAAATAATCTGAAGCACTTGAATCAAAAATTACTTGAGATAGAAATACCCCTGATAGTACCTATCGTCTCAATGACTGTGGCCTGATGCTCGGCCTAGTGGTTGTCAACCACTGCATATACACGATGAGTGCGTACCACATCACCCACTGTCTGCTCAGATCTAGGATCTCTCTACGTATCCATGGTATTGGTTTTGTGCAGACACATACACACATAATGATCAAGGGACCCACAAATAAAACATCCTCCTGTACCTCTCTGAGATGGGGTCCCTCCTGTACTCTCGTGAACTGACCCTACCAGCCCAACTCTAGTAGACTGCTGCAAGAGAGCTAGCTATACCTACCGAGTACCCTATCTCCCATCCCTGGCTCCACCAAAATCTCCTTTAGAACCACCTCTTTGAAAACCCTGTGTTTTCTAACCCCCTACTACTGGTGGCCCTGATGTTGTGTCTGCCACTGTGGATGTGGTGGACCACTCGAAGACTCTTGGTGAAGGCCTAAATCCTCCTCTAAGGGGTGGTGTTGAACCCCATGTCCTCTGACTCTGGAAGGCCTATATCCTATCTTGAAACTTGTTGTTGTTCTATCTCAATGCTCCTGTGCCCTAGTCCTATTCTCCTCAGCTAAGTAGGCCTTCTCAACAACCTTCTCAAGTGTGGGAGGAGATAACATCCTAACTACTCCTACTATATCTGCATTCAGGCCCCAAATAAACCTATTTACCTACAATTTTGTTTCTTGGTAGTCCACATACTGCAAAAAATCTAGGAATCTGCTCTCATATTGTGCCATATGCTGAGCCCTATCGTAAGTCATGAAACTCGTCAATCCTCTTCTGTACAAAATTCTCTGACATATAGAAAGCTCTGAATCACTCCTCAAACATCTCCCAGGTCACCGTCTCTCAATTCAAATGGAGCTTCCACTCCTCATTCCTCCATCAAACGCCTGCTTGCATCTCGGAGGAGGTGTATGGAAAACCTGGCCTTGACATTGCTCTCGTAAGAGTGTAAGCCAAAACAACTATCCAGACTCAGGAGCCATGACTCAGCCCCAAAGCCATCTGTAGAGCCAGTGTAGGTAGGTGACTGCAAGAAAAGAAGGTCTCTAATCACACTTCCTGTATCTTGATCCTGGCGATGCAGTCCAACAGGTGAGTGGGGTCACCTATCCCCAAATGGTCCCTCAAGACTATGTGAGTGGCTACGACGGTATGAGGCTACCCTCTCGTGATGAACAAAAGGGCTACGTGACCTCTCCCACCTCGGGATATCGTGCTCTGGTGGCTCTTAGTGTGT
Source organism: Taxus wallichiana var. yunnanensis (assembly GCA_018340775.1). Classification (NCBI taxonomy): domain Eukaryota; kingdom Viridiplantae; phylum Streptophyta; class Pinopsida; order Cupressales; family Taxaceae; genus Taxus; species Taxus wallichiana. The sequence continues at coordinate 524,206 of CM031240.1, forward strand.
GTCCTCGCTATCGGCTCCTCATCTCCCAACTGGATGTCCTCCTCTCTCGCCCCCTACGGTGGTGGGAGATGTTGCTGCACAACACCGATCAACTGCTGAAGAACCTCTAAGATCTGAGGCCCTAGCTCAGGTGCTTGTGGTTCGGCGTAGGAGAACTACGTCCCAAACCCCTAACCAATCGTCGCCTCATGGGTGCCATCCTGTGAATGAGGTACAAAAATGGTTATTAAATTATAATGGTTGTGGAAATGTGGTTTAATTATTTTTTGTTAATGTTATTAAAATATTATTTACTAATTAATTAATTACCCAGAGCGTCCACGTGTGCAAACCTGTGCTCTGATACCAAATGTAATATCCAGCCTTGATACAATGGAAACAAACCAATAGTTACTAAAATTTTGGGATAATTTGTTTTTGAAGTGAACAATAATTACTAACACTTTTCTTAACCCTCTCCCATTAGTAATTAATTCATATTAATTATTAACTTACCCAAAATTAAATAGACACTAGCCCAATAACAATTTGATTATTTTATTCTACTAAGTATTAACTAGAGGCACAAATTTAATAAGTCTACACACCCTTTTAATTTAATTTGTTTTCCCCCTTTTAATTTAGTTTATCCACACACCCCCTTTTATTTATTTATTTATTTTCAATCCCATAAAATTCCCAAAACTTTAAGTTGTGCAAGATTTAAAGTGCACCCTAGGATCAAACTAATTTTTCCCCTTGATTTTAAGATTCCCTAAAAAACCCTAATCGATCCTTAACTTATCTTTTCCTTTCTTTTCCATTTGGTTTCATTATTCTTCGTGCATGTGTAGGTTGGGAAGAAGCCATGAAGATTTTTAGGAATTCATGGTGTTGTATGTGGTGGAAGAGAGCGACGGTTTTGGGGAGAGACCTGTGTGGAGGGGAGGAAGGTTACACACATGAAGGGGGAAAAAGAGACGGCCGTGTAGGATTAAGGAGATGGGTGTGTGGGAGGAGGTTTCGGTGGCCGAGAGGGAAGGGCAACGGCAACGGCAGGTGTGGCGGTGTGTGTGGACAAAGTGGGGTGGTGCGCGAGTGTTGGGGTTGTGTGTGTGTTAGCAGGGGAGGCTACACAGGGGAGTGGGGAGGGAGAGAGGGCATTGTGGAGGGGTGTGGAGCGAACATCATGTGGGAAATGGGGAGGGGTTCGGCCCTCCCCAAAATCTATTTTGTTTTTTTCTTTTTAATTTTTTTATTTATAATTATAACTAAATATTATATCGTTAATAATATATTACTGAATATTGGTTATTCCACTATTAATAGTATTATAAATATATATATATATATAAACTTATATTTTCTAGTTAAAATTTTACGTAATATTAAAAATATTTATAAAATTTCAGTGAATAGTTTTTGTAAAACATTATATATATATATATATATATATATATATATATATATATATATATATATATACACATACAAACAAATGAAATGATTAAATAAACTTATATCATATATTATGATAAGGTAATTTGACATGCTAAGAAAATGGATTATATTTTTTTGTATTCTTGAGGAGAGTGAACTTAATGTTTTTATTCCATCTATATTACAACGATTTACTCATTTATGTGAAAAGGATTGAATGTAAAAATTAGATAAAAATTAGAGAGTCTTGAAATAAGTCTATAACTAACAAGAAACAAATATACATATTACAATTTGATTTCCAAACAACATCATTTCTTGTGTTTTTTTCACATAAAAAAAAGGTATAAAACAATTTTTTTTTCTTTGTATAATACTACCAAACTTGCAAGACAAAAACTATTATAAAAATGACAATATAACCGTTAAAAATAAATCCTAAAAACTCCATGAACAATAGCTTTTCTTCAAATCAAATGACTAGATAACTATTACACATTTCCATAAGAGAGGATTCCAACAAGGGTTGAAAAAAAAAAAGTTTTCTTTTAATGCTAGTAACTTCACATTATTTCTTTTGTAATACAATGTTTCCAATAAACAACTTTCATTCCAAAATGGAGTTGCAACAATTCTTATGAATGGATTTTCATATCTATTTTACAAACTTAAAATTAATGAGCAACATATTCCCAAAATAGGCAACTACACAAGAATTCCTATTACAAGTTTCTTTGTAAGTTTGAAGAGAGATTTCTCAAACAAATGTGTCTCAAGATTTCAAGAAATACTAAATATACAAAATGGAGAGTTTACAAGGAAAGGAAAAACTTTCCATAGCCATACAATTCAAGATACAATGAGAAGATGTCCACAAGAGATGGAACGGACAATGAGAATCCAAGTTGATAAGAGACTCCAAGTTTCCACCACATGATCTCCAACTTCAAAAGCCTCCAAGAATCCAACCCAAGGAGAGAAGGCTTGTTTAACCACCCAACATTAGGCATCATTACATGCCTTTCCAAGGTTGGAAGGCATGCTAGCCTCTCCCAAGCCCATGGGAAAGAGGACTACTATCCACAAATTTTCACAAGAGTAAGGGAGGACAAACAACATTTCATTCACATAAAGTCAAGACAAATATTAAAACAAAACACCAATTTTACAAAGATGAAAAAGAGGAGAAACCATGTTCTACCTCTAAATGGGGAAGAGAAGAAAGAGATCTCCAAATGCCAAAAGTGTAGCCAACATTGGTTGCACAAAAACAATGAACTCCATAACCTCCTTATTCCTCCAAAGTCATCAAACCCTCCTTATTTCTCCATCCCTTCACCAAACTCCTTCTTGGGAGGATTTTCAAACCCAAAAGGGTTTCCTCTCCAAGAATGGGGAAGGGGTTCAAACCATATGAGCCTCCTTCCCCACCTCAAACCATTTAAGGGGAGAAAAAATATACTACATGGCTTGCCCATCAAGCCATGAGGATTGAGAGAGAGAAATACCTCTCTCTTCCCTCACAACTCCAAAATCCATCATGCCATATGATGGATGGAGGAAAATAAAATAAAACAACAATTAAAAACAACATGCAACAACACACATTTTAAGTAAATAAGACTAATATCTAGCATGATGTAAAACACACAAATAAGCTCAAGGAGCCTACCTGCAAAAGCTCTCAACTTCAATCTTTTCCACTTCTTGACCCAAGCAAACTCTAGCTCCAAAATCCACAAGCCTCTAAGCAAAAGCTCCCAAAAAAAGTTCTCTTCTTTCCCCATGAGGGAGAATTTGAAGAGGAACCAACAAAAATCCTCACAAATGAGGGGGTGACATGTGTCACCCCTCTCTTCCCTCAAGGTCAAAGATGCCCAAGATAAAAGAGAGAAAGGATAAAATAAGTTTTAACCCTTTTCTCCCAAATTACTCAAAATGAACAACAAAACAAACTTGTGCAACTTTTAACAATACACACATATCCATACCCCTTACATGGATGTGACCAAAGGGAGGAAAAATCAGAGGGAAACTCCCTCTGTGCCTTGGAATTAAGCCCCCCTACCTATAGGGTAGGGTCCAAGGGCCCTTTTTCATGCTAAGTGAACTCTCAAACTAAAAAGGGGTCACTTAAAATGCCTAAAATAGCCCAATTTCGGGTTTGGCATATTTGGGCACAAGGGTAGAGGGTGTGTGACCAACCCAAGGGTTCACATGTGACCCTAATCCCTCTTGATTAAATACATCATTACACAAACTCAAAACTTAATGTAAGTGGGGCCATTAATTCCCCAAAACAAGTTTACAACACAAACTAAACACCATAAGCAAAATTAATAATACAAGACATATTACATTACAAAGGAGGGTCACTCATGGTGCCCAAAACAATAAACTCTACTAATAAGGCCTCATACAATAAACACAGCTAGGACATAGCCCCATGGGCTGCTTGTGTAAAATTGTGTAGCTGGCCTGAATCCCACGTTCTCCTGTAACCTATCACCTGCACACTATCATTGCACACATTAAACCGACCTGTCTGATAAAATGTGAATCAACTACTCAATAAGAAATCAATGAATTCTAAACTAGCATATCATCTTTCTGGAATCAAAAATGCGACAACATGCACAATTATACAAAATTCACCATAAGTTAGACATAATGATAAAGTGACATATATCCATAGAATCCAAACATGCAACTACATTAAACATTTAACGTATCTCAATTAGGTCTAAACAACATCATCATAAACTAATGTCCACAACATCGAATGAAAACTAACAACATGCTACTAGAGTCAAATTGGCGCTACGCGCCCAAATATGCATCCATGTCCAAGAAGGTCAAAAATCATAACATATTGTCCAACATATATCAAATCCCTGTCCAAAAATGTCTATGAAGAAGGAAATCAAGAGATAATGAAGCTATAAAAATGTGGACACTACACATCAACATTACCAAGCTCAAAAGTCTAGGAGGTGGTGTCAAATATTCAAAACCAACACTCAGGATACTGATCACTACTGGTACAACGATTTGAAACAAGGGTTTTTGATTTAATCAATCCCATCCAGTCACGATGATTTTAAATATTCAAAATGACATCCCCACTAATGAAAGAATAAGGGACATGTCACAGATCAATAATATGATGACTCTGATGAGGAGACACCAGAAGGAACCAATTGTGCTAAGAATCTTATACTAGTCTCTAAGACTTCACAATGCACGAAGAGATTCTAGTTGATAGACTCGGGTTCCAGTAAGTATATGTCAGGTGACAAGAAGTTGTTTGATTAATTGAACAAATAACCCACTTGATATCGGGTTCGGAAAGTAGATGACAAAGAGTACATTACAGATGGAATAGGCCAAGTTACCATTCCTCTGCGACCATGAAATGTACACTTATAGAGGTACTATATGTTTCTAGATTGACTAGCAACCTCTTGTCAGTCAGTCAGCTCCTGAATCATCATCTAAAGGTAGATTTTCATGTTCAAAATGGCATCATATCATACTTGATCTCAAGACAAGGTACGGTTATTGCTAGAGCTATTCTAAAAGATAATTTAATTTCTTTAGATATTGTTTCATCTTCTGTAGTAGCTTTATCTACGTCAATAGTAGAATCTACTACCCTATGGCATTACCAATATGGTCACTTATCTATTTGATCTTTACACCAGTTGAGTTCACAATCAATGGTGCATGGACTTCCCAAATTGTCCAGTTACTTTCCTATTTTCCCTGGTTGTCCTGCAATTAAACAACACAAGGATCCATTTAAGGTGAGCACATTCCATGCCAAACATCTATATGTAGTTCATACGGATATGAACGGATCGTTTTCTGCTTCCTTTTCAGGATACAAGTACTTCCAACTATTCTTGGATGATTACTCTCAAAATATGTGGGTATTTTTCTTGAAAAATAAGAGTGAGGCTTTTCACAATTTCCAGACCTTCTATCAACGTGTCGTGAAAGAGACCGAACAACCTCTTCTTCTACTCCACTCAAGTTGAGGGGGAATTCACATCAAATAAGTTCTTGGCATTCCTGAACCAACAAGGCATTAAGAAAAACTTGACTGCTCCCTAGACACCCCAGTAAAATGGCATTGTGGAGCAACAAAATCACATAGTGATGGAGATGGCTCATAGCATGCTATCAAAAACAAAGCTAGATGATTAATATTAGGTTGAAGTAGTACAGATATATATTTATCTTCTCAATAGGGAATCAACAAATATTCTACATAATAAACGGGCGGTTCAAAAATTGTCCCGTTCAGCATTGGGACATTTGGGACAAAGGGACGCGTGGGACGCGAAAAGCTGAAATGGCCGAAGGCAGAGGAGAAAAGTCAACATTTGACCCGTGGAACTTCGAACGGCCGTAACTTTTGACTCCGAGCTCCGATTTTCATAAAATTGGACTTTCTGGAACGAGCACGACGTCCTCTACGCCACAAAAACATATTTGGATCCATATATTTAACAAGTTCGGGCCAGGAAAAATCATGAAAAATGGCTAAGTCCTAGTCCTCGCGGCCCGATCGGGGCGGTTGGGACAACAACGAGGCGCGAACAGGCGAAAAGCGTGCAAATGAGGCGATCAGCATGCAGCATTTGGGACAAAAGGGCGCGTGGGGCGTAGAAATCGAACTAGCGAAAAAATGGAAAGATTTGACTAAGCGTTAAAGCAGGCGATGCAGGACATCTGAGGCCGATTAAATGCGCGGAGGATGCAAATCGGTCGAAAAAAAGACTTAAGCTGACCCGAAGCAGTTAAAAATTTGAAAATCATGAAAGCCGGCGGATCGGCGAAATGAGAAAAAAGCAATCAAAGCAAATGGGGCGCATGGACAAAAATGTTGTATGGCCCAGGCGATTCGGCTAAAATGGAAATTTCAACACTTGTGCCAAATGGGACAAAGGGACGAGCGGGGCGTGGGCGTGAAGAACGAAAGGAACCAAAAGCCAATCGAATCCGCCATGTGTCACCGGCATAAAAAAAGGACATGGGCGCCCATTTTGGCGGTTCGGAAGAATTTGTCTGTTCGGCATTAGGACATTTGGGACAAAGGGACGCGTGGGGCCTTGAAATGGCCGAAGCGAGAGGAGAAAAAGCAAACATTTGACCCATGGAACTTGAGCGGCCATAACTTTTGACTCAGAGCTCAGATTCTCATAAAATTGGACTTTACAGGAGCAATGCGACATCCTCTACGCCACAAAAACATATTTGGATCCATATATTTAACAAGTTCGAGCCAGAAAAAATCATGAAAAATGGCTAAATCCTAGTCCTCGCGTGATCGGGACATTGGGACAAAGGGCGCGAACCGGCGAAAAGGCCATGCCAGGCGATCCGCAGCGGCATTTAGGGACAAAGGACGGCGGATCGCGAAATCAGGCCCAGGCGAAAAAAGGAAAGATTTGACTAAGCTGTTGAAACAGTAGTCTGGGACATCTGAGCGATTAGTATGCGGAGGATGTAAATCGGCGAAAAAGACTTAAAAGCGACCGTGAAGCAGTGCGGCCGAAAAAATCTGTGAACCGTGCCGGATCGGGTGAAATGAGGAACAAGCAGGTCCTCTACGAAAGGCAAATGGGACCACGCGGGACAAAAATCGTGGCTAAGGCGTTCCCAAAAATAGAAAATTTCAAAAACCATGACCCGTGACAAATGGGACAAAGGGATGAGTGGGGCGGATAGGACAAAGCAGGGGCAAGAAGAGGCCGAAGCCAATCGAGATCACGCCACGTGTCACCGTGAAAAAAGGGACATGGGCCAGCGCATTCAGGGCGGTTCGGAAGAATTTGTCCCGTTCAGCATTGGAACATTTGGGACAAAGGGCGCGTGGGGCGAAAAGCCTAAATGGCGAAGGCGAGAGGAGAAAAGTCAACATTTGACCCGTCGAACTTGAGCGGCCATAGCTTTTGACTCGAACTCGATTTTCATAAAATTGGACTTTACGGAATGAGCACGGCGTCCTCTACGCCACAAAAACATATTTGGATCCATATATTGAACAAGTTCGGGCTAGGAAAAATCATGAAAAATGGCTAAGTCCTAGTCCTCGCGTGATCGGGGCGGTTAGGACAAAGAGGCGCGAACCGGCCGAAATGGAAAAATTTCATGCCTTGTGGTCCGCGGGGCACGGCATTTAGGGACAAAAAGGGCATGGACGCCCATTGGGGCCAGTAATCTGAAGCATTAGAAAAAAAAAATGGAAAGATTTGACTAAGCTGAAAGCAGGCGATGCAGGACATCTGACAGATGAAGTTAGTACGCGGAGGATGCAAATCTGCTTTAAAAGACTTAAGGCGGCCGGAGCAGTTGGGCCAAAAATACGCGAACCGGCGGATCGGCCCGAAATGAAATCAAGATCAGAAAAAATGCGAAGATTGCAGCGACCTGGTTAGGGACAAAAATAGCGAAGCTGGCAGGTTCGGTCGAAATGGGATATTTTAACTTGTGCGCGAAATGGGACAAAGGACGGCGGGGCGGGCAATGATAAGAGCAAAGCAATCGAATCACGCCCGTGTCACCGCATTGAAAAGAAATGGGCGCCCATTTAGGCGGTTCGGATAATTTGTCCGTTCGGCATTAGGACATTTGGACAAAGGACGCGTGGGGCGAAAAGCTGAAATGGCGAAGCGAGAGGAGAAAAAGTCAACATTTGACCGTGGAACTTGAGCGGCCATAACTTTTGACTCAGAGCTCAGATTTTCATAAAATTGGACTTTACGGAGCGAGCACGGCGTCCTCTACACCGCAAAAACATATTTGGATCCATATATTTAACA
>CM031240.1:532554-643417 GCA_018340775.1 Taxus wallichiana var. yunnanensis
GAAGAATGAGAAATACGCATGTTATTGTTCGGAGCTGAGAAAAGATAGTTTGACAGTCCCTTGTGAAATGAAATATTATTGTAGCCCTTTCCCACTTTGAAGTGGATGATATGTATATTAATTTTAATGGAAAGATACTTTGTATTGACAATGAAAGTTGAAATTTGAAATGTAAAAGAGTTATACTCTATTTTTCTATTTGGGAAAGAATGTGAAAGAATGAAATGTATTTTGTATGTTGTATTTTGAAATCGAATGGAAAGGAAGTTGTAAGAGTTTCATTTGAATTAATGGATGTGGTTTTGTCTTTTCCATATGATATTATTCCATTAGAAATCTATGTTTAGCATGCACTATGAAATCTCTATTTTGGAAGTGGAAAATATTAGTGTGAGTTATCCTATGTGTCCTCCTCTCATATTGGAGGGTCATCTCACATGGGTTAGGTTTAGGGTTTCATGTGTGTCATGCACTAGGGTTACTCAACACCCTATATGTACCCTTTTACTATTCATTTATGAGCATGCCAAGACACTCTGTCGTCTTTCCTCTATATGCAAGCTTTGTTTCTATTGAGCAAGTTCTTCCATTATTGATCAATTTTTTCTTGCAATCGCTAGAGCTATCATGATTCCATTGGAGTGTAACTACTTTATGGTGCCTCGTTTCTAATTTGATTCTCGTAAACTATTTTCATGGTATCGAGCCGAGATCGGTAAACGTGCACTTGTTATTTTTAGTTGCGATTACTTTTTCTTGGTTTCATTTTTTTACTCTACATGCAAGTTTTTCGATCACTATTTTCTGGAATTATTTTGCTAATCTCTCTAACAAGCTTTCTCGAGAAAGTTGTGTTAGTTTTTGTGTTTTTTTGTGCATGTGCAGGTTTTCATAATACCTTGTGCAATAAGGGGTTTTACTGCCTTTTTAGGCAGGCTATAGCTAAATCCAAAATAGAGATTCATTTCATTTTTTTAATAAATTATTAAAATGGAAGTGAAATTTTTTTAAGATCTCTATTTTTTTTTCAGTTCCATTTTTTTGAAAAAATTGGCTTGGCTATGCATGTTAGTCTGTGGTTGCAGGATATTTGTGTTCTCTACTCGTGGTTGCGTGGACTATTGTCTTTCTTTTTGTGTGTGGAAAGTACATGGACTTCTTGTTATTCTTCCCATGAACTATTGTCCCACCTGCCACAAACTAGACTACCTATTATTCTTGTGCATGGATAGTGTTGTCCCACCTGCGTGGACTTTTTTTTAAACCCCGTGCTTTCTATTTTCCACGGCCCACGGCTCCTCTCCACACCACGACCTACCCCCCTCGCACACCGTCATGGTCCTGTTCTCCTTCTCATGACCTCTCTCCTTCTTCTTTTTCATGTGTCGTTGGAGGTTGCCCCTCCACATCAACAAAAAACCTTATTTTTTTCCTCCTGGCCTGTGGACTATCCACACCATGGCCTATGCTTTTAGTGCACTTTTTGGGTACGCGTTTTGTGGTAAGTTTTTTTAAAATCCTTTCCAATCTTAAAATATGGTAAGATTTTTAAAAATTCTTTTAAAACAAATGTGGGAGATTGTTTTGGTAAGTATTTAAAATACTTTCCTTTCATTTAAATATTCAGTTTATGGTAAGTTTTTTTCAAAAAGCTTCAAATCCTTTTTTAAGTATCTTTTAAAAATTCTTTCTATCTAAAAAGAAGCTTTTTTATATATTTTCAAATTAGTTTTAAATTAAAATCACTTTTTAAAAAAAGGGGGAAAGTATCTTTAATTAGTCTTTTTTCCTTTTTAGATTTTAATTAATTTTTGTAATTAATCAGATTTAATTTAATTAAATCTATTTTTATTAATTACAAATTAATTTGCTCTCATTTACGATCTATAGTAACTTAAAAATCGACATCTAAATAACCTCTCTATCATTTTTTTAAAACTCCAATAGCTCTAAAAATAGTAAAATTGGGTGTTTCCAAATGGTAACATTTAGGGGTTATTGTCGATTTTTTTCACTAATCGTGCGCTCAAGTGTGCAGTGACACTTCGTGCACCTCTTTTCCTTCCAAGCTCTTTTCTGGCATTTTGAAGATTATCTGAACTCCTTGAGTTCCCAAACCTTGTATTTCACCCTTATTATTGCTTGCGACTAGTGAGCGCGTCCGCCACAGTCTGCAGCAAGGGGGTTTCCTTTTACGACATGTGAGACATTTTTTCTCACCACTAGGGTTGGCTTTCACCTCCTTTCTATTTTTTGCTTGTGCTTGTTTACGGTATCCTTTTTTCCGCATTCCACGAAACACTGTGTTGTGTATCCTCTCTTATGCATTATTACGCTAATTGCAGATGAGTTACCAAGTGTTTCAAACCACACACCTGCACCCGATTGCAATCAATGCACTAAACTATAAAGTGCCAAAAGTAGGGGGGTTGTTATTGTCCTAGGTGGTCGTGTTTCTTTTCTGCATTTTTTCTCTCTCTCTCACTATGGATGCACTTTCAATTCCTTTGCTTACACCGTTCAACTTTTTCGAATGGAGATCAAAAATAATAATGAAACTAAGGGGTAAAGGGTTATTTTGCATCACCATGGGAACTGAGACTAAACCAGATGATGAACCTGAAAAATCTAAGTGGTTAAACCGTAGTGATGAAGCTTTAGGTCTTCTTTACATGTCCATTTCTCCTAACTTGCTCTTCCACATTGAGGCATCTGAAACACCTAAATCTGCGTGGAAAACACTGGATGTGATGTTTGGACAACTAGATGACATGAGAGTGCATGAGTTGGAAAATGAACTACTAGGGTTAAATCCTAGTGACTTTGAAAACCTACAAGCCTTCTTCTCGAAATTTGTCCACATTAGATTATTGTTAAAAGGATGTCAAGTAGAAAAGAAATATTCTCAACTGATCTTGTCAATTCTCTCTAAGCTAGGTCCCAAATATTCTGTCTTCATGTCAACTTTCTACGCTACAAAAGCTGCTTTGGGCGATACTTGGACTATGCCCTCCTTTGACTGTTTTTCATCCCAACTCATTCAAGAACAGGAAAAACTCATTCAAATGGGGTCTCTCAAGTCCAAGTCACATGCCCTTGTAGCAAGTACTAGCAAGGGAAAGAAGACTAAAAAGAAGAAAGAAACAAAGGATCAACCTAAGAAAGAAACCAAGATCAAACCTAAAAATGACACAAACACTTCGAATTTTGAGCCTAAGGCACAAAAAAGCAAGTATTTGTGTTCCTATTACAAGAAGTCAGTCACGATGAGAAACACTATTTTTAGAAATAGATTGATCACTTATCTCATTTACTTGAGAAGAATAAAATAAGTGTTCTTAATCCAAAAACAAAGTGCTCCAAAGGCCGAGTCTTCTACTGAAATAGTGCTGAAAATGATAAGAAGAAAGAAAAGGCCCTTATAGCCGAGTTGCTCCTTCATCGACATGGATTATATATTTCGGTGCCTTTACACCACATGGGTTCTTTGCATGTTGAGTTTTCCAACATTGAACCTTATGGAATGTCCCAAATCACGATGGGTAATGACACAACAAAGTCGGTTTCGATAGTGGATCGGTAGAGATGGATGGGGAACATTTAACCAAGTGTTGAGTGTTCTGATCTCTCTACCAATCTCTATCTGAGTTTACCAAATTACTCACCTTGGTGAAGGAATGCAGTGGAATTTGGTCCTAACTCGGTGATTATTCGTGAGCTTAACAATGACACTACAATGGTTTAGGGAAGGCGGATCAACATTCACGATTGCACACCTTCTCCCACTTTACTTATAATTCTACACCCACTCGCCTTGCTCACTCATGTAAATGAGGTTAGTAAGCTATGGCATGAGCATTTCAGACATCTAAATTATCACTACCTTGAACAATTGAGCCAAAACAAAATGGTCAACATGTTTCCTCATGTCAAGTTTTCTAAGGGTCTTTGTGAGGGTTGTACCCTTGGAAAGCATCTTGAAAGAACTTTGACAAAGGAAAATCCTAGAGAGCCACTCGTCCTTTGGATCTTGTTCACGGTGATGTTTCTGGTCCATTTCCTTCTCCTTCGTTTACTAGAGCTCTTTATGTGCTAACCTTCATTGATGACTATTAGCGATATACTTGGGTATATTTTCTTAAGCTTAAGTTTGAAGTCTTTGAATATTTTTAGGACTTTAAGGCTCTTGTTGAGAAACAAGCGGAATGGTTTATCAAGGTTCTTCAAACCGACAATGGAGGTGAATATATAAACAATAGGTTCATGGATTTCTGTACTTTTGAAGGGATCTCTTTGCAACATACAGTTGCTTATAGCCCTTCATAGAATGGAGTCACAGAAAGAAAGAACTGTACTCTTAAGGAGATGGCCACTTGTATGATTCACTCGAAGTCTCTTCCTCTCGAATATTGGGCAAGCGGTGAATTGTGCACATTACATTCGAAACCGTGTTCCACACAAGGCAATAAGAGGGATGACACCCTTTGAATCCTGGTTTGGATGCAAGCCTAATGTTGAGCACTTTCAAGTCTTCAGATCCAAGGCTATGGCTCGGATTCCCAAGAAGAAACACAAGGCTTTGGAACCACAATCCAAACCTTGCATCTTTGCATGGTATCTTGATGGTGTGAAGGGATATCAGTTGATGAATCCTACTTCTCATGAGATGTATATTGAGAGAAGTGTTAAGTTTGATGAGTCTTCTTCAACTTCTAATTCTCCACCTATTGAGGTTCTTCACTCACCGACTCGATTCGACTCATCGAGATAATGATGCCGTGAGCGTGCCCCTCTTTGGATCTTCCCAACCATCAGACCTTTGAGTCTTCTGATTCTAATAGTAGTGATGATGAGGACTATGTCCCTTCTCACTCAAGTGAAGAATCTTCTGACTCTGAGCCTGATCCTCTGGTCCCCTTTGGGCTAGGAAAACTTTTCAAAGTGCTGGAGATTTAGTTGGAGATACTTCGGATATGAGATGTACTCACTTAGATTTCATTGGACCCCACTCTTTCTTCACCTTTGCTTCTGATCCATAGTCTTTCCAGGAGGCTTTTGGTATTCTTGAGTGGGATTCTACCATGGATGAGGAGTATTCCTCTCTCATGAAGAATGATACTTGGGATCTCACCCCTCTTCCGAAAGGAAGAAAAATCATTTAGTGTAAGTGGGTGTTCAACAAAGTATGGAGTAGATGGAGACATCAAAAATTTTAAAGTGTGATTAGTAGCTAAGGGTTTCTCTAGATAGCTAGGGTTGATTATATAGAAACCTTTGCTCCAGTTGTGAAGATGACTTCTATTTGACTGACCCTATCCATTTATGCAGCAAACAAATGGAAAGTCCATCAAATGGACGTTAAGAGTGCCTTACTTCATGGTGACTTAGAGGAAGAGATCTATATGGAACAACCTCCGGGTTATGTCCAAGATCCCTCCCTCGTTTGTAAGTTAAAGAAGTCTCTTTATGGCCTTAAACAAGCCCCTCGGACTTGGTATGCCAATATGGACTCCTTTTTACTTACATCAGGGTTTACCAAGTGTCACTCTGATCCAAATGTTTATATTCTATGGTAAGATGACTCCATACTCATTCTTGTTCTCTATGTTGATGACTTGTTGATCACAAGCAACTCTTCCTCTATTATTGATTCTATGAAGATTACCTTGGCCAACAAGTTTTCCATGACTGACTTAGGTCTACTTCATTACTTCCTTGGGATCCATATTTCACAATCTGACTCATAAATCTTGATTTCACAACCTAAGTATGCTCTTGATTTGCTAGCTCATTTTCAGATGTCCGATTGCAAGTCTTCTCCTAATCCTTTTCTTTCCCGGGGTGAAGTTGGTTTCGATTGCTCTACTCCCTTTGTTGATGGTACTCTTTATCGACAGGTTGGTGGGGAGCTTGATTTACTTGACTCACACTCGATCGATTTATCGTATGCTATTGGGATCATGTCCGATTCATGCAGGAGTCACATGAGCTACATTAGAAAGCAGCTAAATGGATCCTTCATTATGTTCATGGCACCTATGCTGATGGCATTCACTATCATGGAGGGGTAGATATTGACTTGATTGGGTTCATAGATTTTGAATGGGCTAGTGACTTAGATCATTACAAATCTACTTGGCTATAATTTATCTCTTGGTTCAGGTCCTATTAGTTGGTCTAGCAAGAAGTAGAATGCAATTGCGATATCATCTACAGAGGTAGAATACAGAGGAGTAGTTAATGCTGCCACAGAAGCTATTTGGCTACAGGGTATTCTGATAGAGTTTGGCATCCACTTTTAGCGGCCTACCATTATCTACTGTGATAACACGAGCACTATCTCTATTTGCAGAAATCTAGTTCAACATCAATGGATGAAGCACATTGAGATCCATATGCACTTCATACGGGAGCTTAATCATGATGGTATCATTAACATTCAGTACATTCGATTAAAGTGATCAGGATTGTAGATTTATTCACCAAGACCTTCACTGAGATGAAGTTTCTTCACTTATGGTCTCTTCTTGGGGTGAGGTCTTCTATAGCTACTCATCTCCTTTGGGCTATGTAGCCCTTTTTTCTTCTTCTTCTTCTTCTAGGAAGATTGTGTTTGTATATGGGCACCTTATCAGGCCTTTAGTTGCCGGCCCCATTGACACATCTTTCTTAGTTGTTTAGGAGTGTCTTCCCTTTCAGTCTGACTCATAGCCACTACCCCAGCTTCGATGAAGGGGGGTGTTAGTGTGAGTTATCCTATGTGTCCTCCTCTCATATTGGAGGGTCATCTCACATGGGTTAGGTTTAGGGTTTCATGTGTGTCATGCACTAGGGTTACTTAGCACCCTATATGTACCCTTTCACTATTCATTTATGAGCATGCCAAGACACTCCACTGTCTTTCCTCTATATGCAAGATTTGTTTCATTGAGCAAGTTCTTCCATTACTTGATCAATTTTTTTCTAGCAATCATTGGAGCTATCACGATTCTCGTTGAGTCCAACTACTTCATGGTGCCTCGTTTCGATTCGATTCTTACAAACTCTTTTTAAGAAAAGTGAAACACGTTAGAAGAAAATGTATTATTCTTCCCTGTATATAATATATGATTTTGGAAAGAATAAAAGGAGGAAGTTGTAAAGTTGTCTTTTGGAATAAATAAAGGATTGCATAACCTTCCTCAAATTGTATCCTGTATTGAATTTAATCATCTAGTTGTGAGTTGTAATCTCTGTTTGAAAGGAAGAAATGCATGTAAAGGAAGTGTAATACTCTGTCTTTTGAAAAATGTGAAAATTGGAAATCAGAGATGTATTTTAGTTTTTGAATAGTTGGATTGAATCAAATAAATGTATTAGATTAGGATTGGAACATATTATAATACTTGGAAGAAGAAAATGGCAAATAAACCCTTTAAAAATTTGATCCTTGTCTTGTATTTTCAAACTAGCAATTATTTAATCCAAAATGCACAGATCAAACCTGCAACAATGAAATAAAAAAATAAAAGATTAAATTGAAGTAGTTTTCCCTAAACAAATCCAACTAGACAAAAATACTTAAAAGAAATCTTTCAAAACCTGGCAAAACTGAGTTCAAAGCTTTCACAATCGTTTTATTGTCAAAATTGTAAAATTTTGAATTGGAACTCAATCAAATAGACCTACCTCACAAAATTAACCTAATTCCACCTAAGAAAAATTCTCCATGTCTATTTGACATGTTGAGAGAGGGACAAGAACAAATTGAACAAATCTCATAAGTTAAAATTTACTAGTTTGCCTTTGTAAAAGCCTGTAGATCATTTTCATAAAATTGACCCCTTAAACTCTATCAAAATTTAAAACTAATGAATCATGTGCAAAGAGGACGTTGAGAGATTTCTATAAAGTCCTTGTTTTCCCAAAATTGAGCTCTCTATCAAAAGTTATGGCCTTATGAAGTTTTTCTTCACTTGGCGTCAAAAAAAAATTGGGAAAAATTTCCTTGGTGGGCCCGCAGGCCCAAATTTTTCCCTTAGAGCTTCGAAAACTTTTGAGAAAATTTTCTAAATTTTCCCCGCTGCCCCACAGCAGCCAATCAGGCTACCACGTGGCACCATGAGGTGTTGGCGGAGGGGTGGATCACTTTTTAACTTAGCACTTCAGAAAAATATTGGGATTTTTTTCAAATTTTCCCGCCGACCTTGGCCAATCAAGAGCTGCCACATGGCATCACGAGGCTTCGGTGAGGAGCGGGTTCCTTTTTTCCTTTGGCATTTTAGATTTTTTTTTCAAATTTTCCCCACCTCCCCGTTGACCCACAACCAATCAAGAGCTGCCACGTGGCATCACGAGGCATCGGCAGAGGCGCGGGTGAATGTGATCCTTTTTTCCCTTTGAGGCGTTAAACAAATTTTTATTCTGCCGCCCCACTTTTCCCCGTGGCTTAGGAGGCACCGTGTCTTGTGGACCTCGCGGGAGTGCAGGGCGTAAAGGTGGTTTTTCGCCCCGTGTGGGAAATTTTCCAAAAGTCTCCCACGGCCCGCAGACCCGCCCTTTTGGCAAATTTTCTCCCTTGGGCCCGCAGGCCCGCTCTTAGGGAAAATTTTCACCCTAAGGCCCACCGGCCCATAACTTGAAAAATATGAGTTAGGAGGACTTCTTTATATCATTGGAAAGGTGAGGAAATTTCCTATCCAATGGGAATGATTTAGGGAAATTTGAATCGTTAATTTTGAGAAAAAAATCAGTTGAACCTTTAAGCTTGTTAGAATTACCCTCAAACCTAATTGAACCTTCTAACCCTAAATTTTGGACCTTGTGACCTCTAATATATGTTAACAAAAGAGAAGTACATTCTAGTAGATTAGAATTGATCTGGAACTTCTTAAAAAACTATTGTCTATTGTAACATCAGGTTGTAGACTCCTTTAAACAAAAAAATTATTCCATAATTTTCCTAACTAATCCCATGTTGTTCTTGGATCTCAAGTGGGTTATTTTTAGCGGACATCACAAAGTGTCTATGTCATTCTACTTACATATTGAGACCACATATCTATATTTTGGTGCTATTTGGTGTCCTATTGTTGTTGATATTCAAATCTATTAAATTATTTTCATTACAATTTATAGTCACTATTTCTACTACACATACTTCAAAATTGTGCATACACTCAAGCATTAACATCTTTTTATCTCTAAAATACTCTTGTTACCTTGTCACTAATCCTTTGTTCTAAATTTACATCTACATTCATAGCTTCACAATGGAATGGTCCATATCTTGGGCCCTATTTACTTGTTTCACACTCCATTTATGACATTGTGATCATGCTTCCGAATACTTCCACATATAATACAACACTACAATATACCACTCACCCTATATAGTTGTGCATAAGGTTTTATCCAAAAACACCGAATCTATATCTATTACACACATACTACTCCATTTCCTCTTGTCAATCACTTTATTCAATATTACAAATCACACTGCTCAAATCTCAATTCTTATCCACTATGGTACAAAATATCCGACATAATCTCATCTCTTCACTTTCGTCTCAAGTGAAATTGTTTCACACTCTCCCTTTCGTCAAAAGGAAATCTATAGGTTGACCATACATGTTCATCTCCTTTTCTCTCAAATCGAAACCAACATCCAATGGATTGGTCATACAAGGCCATCCTCCTTTACACAAATTACACATAAATGAAGCAAGGTTGGCTTTAGAAAGGCCACATTTTCTCTTTTTCACATATTTCAATCCAATTTTATCATCCCACAATCAATCTTGATTATATAAATGCACTATGCATCGAGCACACATAATCATGAACATGGAAGACCATTTTATTTTGTACAAATACATGGGGTAAAAATCAAACATTCCAAACTCACCAAAGCACCAACATTACAATTTATAATAGTACACCCATATACACATGGATGGGAAAATGAGACATCCTTTCCCTTTCACCTTATAAGGGTTTCTACATTATTGTCATGCTAAATGTATAACATGGAAAATTGAAAAATTTGGCCATGAAAACTAAGCCCCACTTGAAAATTTCCTCCCTAGTCACTATAAATCCTTCCTCTATCCATTACATTCCCTCATTTTCATCTTCTTGTTGGCTCGGAGGAACATGATAAAAATATTTTTAAGTATTTTTAATGTATAAGGATTTAGTCCTAAGTTTATTGAATAAGTCTTTGCGAGATCCAAGGAGAAAAACTATCTTTGGAGCGTTGAAAGGGTTATTTTTGGCCATTTTGCAGCTGGTGAACACCCTCTGAAAGATGAAAGGGAATATTCAAGCCATTTGAGAGTTTTATAGGAGAGAAATGAAGTTATCCAAGGTATTTTAGGGAAATTTTTGGAATAAATTGATGTTAAGAACAACTTGAGCAAGATCGGGTCATTTTGGACACGGGAATGAAGGCTCCAATAGTGAAATCTAACTTTTCTAAATGATTTTGGGAGTTCCAAAATGATTTGTAATCTCATAAAATAATAAATGGAAAGGTGGTGGAATTATCAACATGATGAAACATAATCTTTTCCTAAGTATTCAATATTTTCTTTGATAACTCAAGTCATCATTGTTTCTCCTTCATGTTGAAAAAGGGAATGGTGTAAAAATTAAAATTTCATACAAAATTATATCACGATAATTACTAGGATAATCCCAAAAGGTTATTTTGAGTCAAAATCATATAAGGTTTTACCCCAAAACACCATTCCATGCTCTTGGGGCTGAAAAATCACTCATAGTGTCCTAAAATGCACTCACGAGTGAGAACAACATTTCAAAAAGGCCTCGTCAAACCTTTTCCCCCTAATGTAACATTGGATTTTCCCAGGTTTGAAAAGGGGACAAGGAGGGTACCAAAGTGTGCTCCCTCTTCTTCGATGACCATGTTGCTAAGCATTTAACGTTGTTGTGCTCCTGCTGATCCTTGTTGGCTTTGCCTTTTCGATTACCCTGTTAAGGAAAAATATCTTTCTTGAATTCGATAGGTGGTTTGAATGATGACTTGATGTTTTGTTAGGGCATGACTGGCTAGAGGGAACATCTACATAATAATAATTATTCCTTTTGAATTGTTGATTCTTGCTATTATTGTTTTGGTCAAGCTTGTATGTTGATCCTTGTCAATGTGATTAATAAGTAGTATTAAGTCATAATAATAATAGTAATATAAATAGTAATAATATTATTATTTTAATTATCGATCGATGACAACTTCTTTATCTGATCATCGATTTGTTATCAACTTTATTGTTAATTATCGATAAGCGATTTTATTGTTTGGATTGGTCACTTCGCGGATCGAGCCTCGATTCACATGCAAGAGGAGGGTATCCTATGTTGCGACGCTGTGGTTGGTCCTTGTCTTGCATTCATTTTTGAAACTCCTCTCTAGTCCCTCCTTGGTCGACTAGGCTTGCTTGCATACTCATTTTATTTGTCGTTTTAAAGGTGAAATAATATTACTACCACTTAAAGCCACCAGTCTCCTCTCATATTGCTTTTTTAGGTATACCTATTTTGATGAGAAGAATGGATTTAAAATAAAATTAAAATGAGAAATAGAAGCATAATTAATTTAAAAAAATGGGGGAGATGAGTCGTTTTAGGGCTCTTTATCTCCTTTTGAGTTTTTTAAAAATAAAGGGATTAAATATATAAAAAAGAAAGAGGCCCGTGATTGTGGGGGTAGATTTAGGGCAAAGGGGGTTCCTTTGTGTTTTTTTCTAGCTTTTGTTGAGTGTGAGAGAGCGCCGCCGCCATGGGAAGAAGCTCCACACCTGTTTGGTGCACCACCAGGTAGGAGGGAGGCCATGTTTTTCTTTGTGGAGACATCCACGCATGGCATAATGCCCCTACACCACTTCACCTCCTTCCACATGGTCATAGCTTAGCATGTTGGATTTCGTATGGTTGTCAAGCTGCCTCCCAAACCCTCCCGGCTTGCTGTGTTAACACCTGACTTATGTGGTTATACTAATGTGTTTGACCAAATGAAAGAACTAGACAACTTCTCATGGATTTTGAGGACGACAGTATACAGAAAACGTGGGGGGGTTTCCTCATAAGGCAGTCACACTGTTTCACCATGCAACAAACAAGTCTCCAACCTGATAGTTTACATTGCCAACGTATCTCCAGCCTGTGCAAAACGTGGAAGCTTTGGAGTAGGGTATGAACATTAGAATCTGGTTTTTGTAAGATTTTACACTTGCAAGTGTCATAGTTGATATGCATGAAAAATGTGGAAGTGTATTCAAGTCATGTGAACTGTTCGACAAAATGCCTCAGATATTTCAGCTCATGGAATGCAATGGTTTCAGGGTATTCATAGATGAGCTTGTTGTAAAGGCCTTTGAAAATTTGAAGGAAATGTATTTGGCAGTTGTGAAGCAACACTTAACAACCTTTTTCAACACCCTCTTGCAAAGAACTATGGAAAAGGGTTTTTTGACATTTTATATAGTTGGAGAAAATATTCACATGTGTTTATTTGAAAAACGCCTGGGATATGCACATAATTGATTTATTCAAAAGGGATTTGTTCAAAACTTGAAACTTACAACTACATATTCTGTTTGGAAAACTTCAAGTGATCGGGAAGTTTGTGTGATGTGGTGGAGGTTAGATCAAGGCTCGTGAACTGGTTGATGAAGTGCCAAGCGAGATGTTGAACCGAATCCGTAGTTTCGATGAACTTGACTTCATTCTCTAGGCATGGTTCATCTTCCCTTACCTCTCATAATTCTCGTGTTTTAGTTCTCTTTTGCAAATTAATAGAATCTTAAAATATTAGGTTTTTAATATAGTTAAATGTTTATATCAACTCATTGCAAAAACAATGAAAGGTCGTGTCGTAACTCACAAAATCAAAATAACTCTTTTACATTAAACCACGAACTCCCACCCTCATTCTGAGGTGATGTAGAAAACTTCCTACCCAACTGGATTGCTACAACATTATTTTATCGACCAGATGAAATTGACTTTCCAGTAATAATGTTGATCATCTCCCGGTTTAAATAGTTAATTTTTGCATTTTTCGAGAGACTCATTAAGTACCCTTCATAACTCTGAAAACGAGATGTTAAGCTTCATTCGTGTACCTTGGTATGCGAGGAGTCACCTTGACCTTTGGATTGACCCCGAACAAACATATGAGATCTTTTGACACTCTTATAGGAGCCTTGTTACACTGTTTTATAGTAGTAAAAGTTGTTAAATCTAGAAAGTTGGCTTTCGTTTTGAACCGCCATTTGAAACCTGGATAGAGAAATTAATTTCCGTCTTCGCAAACCTCTAGTGTTTATACTAGAAAATTGCATGGAACATTCAGTTTAGGGAAAAACACTTTTCTAGATAGTTTGGCAAAGCCATTTTGTAGGCCTCTAGTCGCAGTTTGACGAGGTCAAACTGGACCAATTTCGACTTGTCGCTCAAAAAACTTGTCGCCATTTGAAAATGGTTTTCTAGTTCTCAGTCCCGTCGACTCTGATGAATTTTACTTATATAGGGAAATGGTAGGAAGTGTCTCATTGTGTGCTCATCCATCGAACATCAGTTTTGGACGTGGTTTTCTGAGCCCTCGAGCTAACTTTTGTTCATTTGCAACTGGGTCAACTATGACTAGTAGCCCCAAAAAACTAGCCGCCAAACGCAAACCGTTCACTTTTTCCCAATTCCATCAGTTGCTATGAACTCTTGGTATATCTAGAACACGTAGAAATTTAATCATGGTGTGCGTTCTCATCGGAAGATAACTTTTGGAAGTGGTTTCTTAGCCTCTGAGCCCGTTTTGAACGTTTTTGTAGCTAGTAAGAAAATGTAAAAATAGAAAGTTGTGGGACCCTCGTCGGGTTGTCAAACCACCATGGAAACTTTGGAATCATGTAAATAACTATTTAAAACTCTATAGTGGAACTTGTTGTGTGATATAGAACTTTTGATAAATGGTGTTTTCTCTCTCTTCCCTTCTCTTTCTCTCTCTTGGGTTACAAAATGAAATAAAATGAAATGTAATGAATACATATCTCTAAACCTTTTATTTCAATTGCAATTGTAATTATTATCATATGTAAATGGGAAACTGAAAAATGATAATTATGTTAGATTAGGGTGGATGCCATGCTAGCGAGTTATCGATTGATATCATGCTCACGTGGTTTTGCAGGATGAAAGAATGACGACAAAAAGGTGATGTGTAATTCATTTATTTATCTTGTAATTTATATAGTTCATTGTTAAATGAATAAATGGATAATGTTGTCTCATGTTACAGACTTATATTTGAAAAATTGTTGATATGTACGAGATGTTGGTTTCAAGGACATCTAGGAAATGTGCATTTAATCATAGGTCAATTAGATAATAGTACACCTGGTAAAAAGGTTTGACATTTATATAAGGTAAATGAATCTGAAGTAATATCTTGTAGTGCATATTTAGTGTTCAATAAATGATTAACGAGTCATCTTGTGCATTCATACTTTGTAAATGTAATAAAGAGATTTAAATGAAACACTCTACCCTTGTTCAATATCGGAGCAAAACTTGTTTTTCATGTGTGATTCTCCTTACCATAGAAGACATTGAAAACCGTAGGATGGACTTAAACTCTGCACTCGATGGAACCTCCTAGTTTGAGTAAGTAAGAACCCGAGAATGGGCTTATCGTCTTAGTCAGTATGTTTAGTGACATTGTCTTAAACCTACCTGTTAGAAGTGACACAGTCAAAACTTTTCTTGGAGTGTGTAGAGCTAACTCCTCCTTCATAGCCTAGCGGACTACTTGTCATCCAAAGATATATTTAATTTAAAGCTCTTCATCGAGTGAAATCCCTGTTGGATCCAGACGACATAGATGGAGGTTGTGACTTAGTTGTTCTAGGTCTTAAACTCTTGTTAGTGAACTCCTTAGTCCCGCTCAGCTAAATGTGTTACCTTGGTCCTTTCTTGAAGGTGGTTCAGTATTAAATTTTCCTCTCGCTTAAGACTCATATATAGTTGAGGGGTAGACCCTTAGGTGAAGTTGGAATTAATCTAAAACTCAGTTGATTTGGATGTTAACTTAGGGTTCGTGTGTAGTTTCAAGTACTTCTAATCTTATATGTCTTCAAGAGGTTAGTCAAACACTTCGTAACTCCTTTTACAAGACAATACTAATAATGAGACCATAATGTGACGTGGAAAATAAAGCATATAAAAGTAAAGACGAGATTTGAGGTTCAGAATAATGCCACTCTTGGAGACCTTACAACGTAATTAAATATATTCTTATGTTTCAAAAAATATGAATTGCCTTGGCGTGTTCAACCTTCGAGAAAACAAAATACATATATAAATCAAAATGGAATTCCTCAAGTCATTGAATTAGAATAACTATGGTAGGGAAATAACTAACCATGATCGAGGTATGTTTTCGGTAAAAAGCTATCTCGCATCTAAATCTCCGTTAAAACCTAATAATGCTATATGGACACCAAGTCACATACACTTGAGTGGTAAGAGTAGAAAAAGGTAGACATTGAAGGTATGTTCGAGAAGAATATTTTTAACATGAGAGTAAGATAATTAAGTACTTTATATGCATTTGAATTATGCCAAATAAGTGTGTAAGTTATGGGAAACTTTGTAAAGAATAAGAAGCTAACTTAAAATGGTCGAACTGTAAATTATATGTGGGATGAACTTAAAGTTTCTGTAGTTGGAAAAAGGAGGAAGCTATCCTTGCACAATAATGTTCTTGGAATGTTAATCGTAACTAAAATACAATTAAAGAAATGATGTGTTGTGGGTTTTCCATTCCTGAAGTCATGTTTCTTGTGGTTGGGTCATTACTAGTAACCATTCATTGGGAAAAGTGTGGCATCGACATGCCTATGTTGTTTTCATGTGTCTATGTGAGTCGATGAATTATGTGATTGTCATATGCGAGTTGAGTTTCTGTACTTGGAGCCCTTGTTGTGTTGTGTGTAGCGAGCATAGTAAGTCAAAAAAATTTATCCTAGTATTTTATTGTTGTAATTGTGTGTGTAAAATGTGGGCACTACAAGAATTATTGAGAACATGATGTCCCCTTAGATTGTCCCAAATGTGTAAGGGTGACAAGGGGACACAAAATTTTGTTCCCCATGGGTAAGTGCATAGAAATGGGGGTTAAAAGTGGCCACTTTTTCCTGTAATCAGCAAATATTGAACTTTAACTAATAATATGGCAAGCATACACTAAAATTTTAAAATGTGATGAGAATAAGAATTATAGTGCACAAAATCTAGTTTCTAAATTGGTATTTTTTGAAAATTGTGGAGATTAAGAAATTCAAATGTGGTGCACACACAAAATGTGCCTAGTTTTGTGTGAAAAAGATAACATAGTGTTGTGTGTGCCCGCCGCCTCTTTTTTGAGTTTCATAAACTATTTAAAAATTCCTTGATAGAAAGTTATCTAATACCGTGTATGAGAGTCCCACTAATTTTCAATTTTTTGAGGAATTTATAAGTTTTTACTAATTTTTGAAGTGAACACATCTCGAAAAATGAAATATTTGTGCGTAAAACCCCCTAATTTTGAGAAAAATAGTCTATTTTTAATGCTTATAAAACATAGTTTAGATCAATTTTTTTAAAATTTGGATGAAAAAATCATAAATTATGTATAGAAAAGTATACATGTGTATTGACAAGAAAATAAGGTACTAGTAAAAGAAACTAAGGATGAAAGTCTTAAACTAATCATATTTTAGAAAGAAGTATATCATCAAATATTTAAAATAGAGCTTGACATCGTAGTTTTGTTTTTTGGGAATATTTTATTAATAATACATGAGAAATCAGGGCATACACTTGAGATTGTTTTTTTTTTTTGTAAAACACATATCTATTCATGAATTACATAGTCTAAACCTTAGGTGTTGATATCTTAGGAAAATCCAAGCCTATGGATTGGAAATTTCCAATCCAAAAAATAATCTATAACACGGGTCTTATAACACACTTAAGAATGATATTCAAACACAAAAAACCCGTGATTTTGGTCCCCTTTGGTCATTATTATATGCATATTCCTACATAACATTTTATTCTTCTTAGCAATTTTGTATATTTTTTCTTATATAGATGTTTTTTTGTGAAATATTTAAGCATTATTTGAGATTTGAGTGTGTTTGTATTGTTTCTTATATCCCTAACACTCATTAACATTTTTTTCAATTTTCTTGTGGTGATAAAGATATTTGAGAATTATGGGGAGGAGACCATGAAGGCAAACACTTGAGGAGTTGGAAAAACAAAGGAAATGGATGCAAAATAAATTGAACACATCTTTACCAGAGATTGGAGATGTTTACAAAGACCGTCTATCATCCAACAAAGCCAAGAAAGAAGAAAAATGAAAACAAGGGAGTGAGTGCAAAAAAACGTGAAAAAAGAAATCAACATATGGAGATGAAGGTATGTCATCTCTTCCAAATGAAATTGATGGTCCAAAATATCCTCAAACACCAATTGAATCATTAAATAATGAATGTTCAATGAATGATGATGCAATGCCAAATTTAAACATATATGTTACACCAAATGACCAACCTATTGAAAACACACACTCTTTACCAAATTAAGAAGGTGAACACCAAATAGGAAATGAACAATGTTATATGATATTAAAAAATCCTTACCATTGAAATTTCCAATTACATTTTTAAAACACCTAGAATTTTACTTGAGATTGATGAAAATATTTTAAACCCAATGAATAATAAGATTAGTGAACACACTTGTAGAAGAAAATATAATAAGATATGGATGAAAAATTTTAACGACTTAAATGAAATAGGAATATGTCAATTGTTTGTTGAAATGATGAAAAATATTAATTTTAGACCTACTATGAAGACCCTTGGTCTAAGAACATCTAAGACCAACAATGAAAAATCTATTGTAAAAAATATAATGAATGCATACCAATCAATAGGTCTAACCTCACGTACCAAAGATAGTAATACTACCCGATGTGTTATTACATCAACTATAGTAAGTAAAGTAAAAAATAAATATAGTTTACTTATGAAAACAAGTAGCGCATTACAAATAAATAGGAAAACAATATTAAAATTTCTCGGATGACGTAAAAGAATTGAAGATACAAATCACAATGAATTATGAGAATTCTCTGGTAGACTACCATGAAAAGACAAAGACATAGTTGAATGTTTAAAATAAAAAATTGATTAATTTTAAAAAAATAATACAAGTGTTTCACCTAATGAAAATGACGTTTTAAAAAGAAGAATTGGTTCTCGAAACCGTGAATCACATCCCAAACATTTTTTAGATATGACATAAACACAATTTTATAATAATTTGAAAGAGACTTCCAAAAATAGAAATTATTCAAAGGTATTTTGAAATGGAATTTTTTTTACGTTAAAATAAATCACTCATGTGGACTAGTTGTAAGATCCATATTGAATTTGCTATGAATTATGATGTTTTCTAGCATATATGTGTTAATTTTCACACTTTGGGAATATTTTATAGGAGTGTGTGATAAATGTTCCACTTAAATCAACAAAATATTTCATCTCAAGTTTTTATATACAAGAGGACAATTTTTATAAGAAATCATGTTTAGAAGGAACTTGTGATAGTTATGGTGGTTTGCAACATTTGCAAAATCTGTATACACACAGAGAATACACATGTAATCGGAAATGAACTAGTTAGTTTTGGAAAATACAAGTCAGTGGCATACACTTCAAAAGATGGTAAAGAGGCCAAGAGGTGTGAATTAGTGAGTAAAGAAATAAGTGTATTATATTTTATGAATATATTTCAAGAGAAGATAGTGTATGAGTATGAATGACATACCCACATAGATCAATGATTTGATGAAAAATTCAGGTTATGCAAGGACACATTTCCTCTTAGTACCATTGTGTCAGTTGTTGATTTTGTAGAGAAATATACTCTACAAACACAAAATGAGTGCAATAGCAATACTATAACACTATTAAGGTTTCCATATTTGTGTATATAGTATTCATTCATGATATTGACATGACAGAGGAAGACACAAATATTTTGAGGGAGTATCATTTATATTTTAGTGATGATCCTACACATTCATTAGAGTTCGTGCAAGGTTACTTTGATATCTTCTATGAAAATTTGAATAACAAAAACATAATATTTGGAAAAACATCATATAGTCGGATAATTGTACATCACAATTAAAGAATGAGTGAATGTTCTACTAGTTGAGCAGGATGCATAGAATGAGCGATGTTCAATTTTTTTGGAATTTCACTTTGAGTCCAGGACATTGAAAAGGAGAGCATGCATTAAAATATCCCTAACATGAGAAGAATTGAAGTGCAAATATGGTGAAAACATCATGGAATGATGTAACTCAACAATGGGTCTAGGTAATGAGGGTAAGTCTACAGTTCATATGTTTTTTTTTTGGTAGAAGAAGATAATTTAGTAAAATATGAAGATTATTATACACTAATGGGATCTAGTGAGTTGCACTCTTTTAGAATTTCAAATGCAGGTTCATGGACTATTCATACAAGGTAGATGACATGATTTTTCTCTTCATGTACGTATTAATTTTGGGATAGGTATGAGTCAAAAGATTGGGTTGATGAATAGTGTTGTAGACAATTATATCCATTTGACACATATCAACCTCAAGGATCTCTAAAACTCATGTGGATCGAATCATCAATTGACTTTGACCATATATCATATCTAGTGCAGTCATGTATTATAAAGAGAGAATTGGTCAAAGTCAATTGATGGGCAAATTAGGCTCATAGTTTAGTTTAGTCTACACTATTTTCTTCTCTTACAGATTGGTTGGGCAAATTGAAGAATCTCTCTAAATATCTCTCGCTCTCACTTTCTCCTTCTCCTTCTCATTCTCATTCTCATTCTCATTCTCTCTCTCTCTCTCTCTCTCTCTCTTACATTTGACTATTTATAATTAATGTAATATTACTTTGTCTCATTACATATGTTTCATTTGAATTATTGAGATTCCAAGAAGTGGATGACATTAGCGTTGACATTATATGATTATAATTGATGGCATTGAATGATTATAATAGTGGCTAAATTGTATGTTAGTTACATATATATTTTAATTCCCATGTTCAAAACAAAAATACACTTCGAATTAATCAAATATAATTTGATTAATTATCCATTTCAAAATCTAAAAATAATCTAATCCTCACCACATGTCATTATTCTCCATGTTTTTCCACTATTGAATTAAAAATTCAAATTCAAATCCTCACCCACCATTCGTGGTCCCCACTCACCTAAAATCCTCCACTTATGAATTAAAAATATAATTCAAATCCTCACCCATTCTTCGTGGTCCCCACTCACCTAATCTTGCCCACATTTTCAAACCACTCACCTAATCTTGCCCACATTTTCAAACCACCCACTTAATCTTGCCCACATTTTCAAACCACTCACTTAATCTTGCCCACATTTTCAAACCATGATTACTTAAATTAATCTAAGCTAATCACTCCCTCAGGCTATAAATACAACCTTACCCCTCCCCTCTAAACACACGGAGAATAAGCTTTCATGCCATATCTAAGTTCTTGCATCCTTTGAGCAAAGAACATCCTTTTGCCTCATTCTAATGCCAAAATAGCCTCATAATCCTTTTTCCCATCTAGTGCAAAGTAAGAGGATCGTTGTTGCAGGAAGGTCTTGCTCCGTCTTGAAGAAAAGCACCTACATATCACAAAATCAGGGCTCAATCCAAGTTTCCTAGCCCATTACGAGGTTTTTCTACGGAGCGAAGGAGGAGGAGGTATGATTATTGGTATTTTACTTCCTTGTTAGTAGTGTATTTTTCCTAGCTTACATTCTGGCACGCCCGGTTACTTTCGATCTATTACCATTAATTTCCCAATTAGTGGTTTTATCATTCTTTGTTTATTATTGTTCATTATTATTTCCTTTTCTGTTCCTTATGGTCTTCTTTGGTTAACCTTCACGCTTTGGGTAGTGTTTTTGTTGTGTGGTGTCTTGTGGTGTATCTGCAGGTTATAGCAACAATGAAACTCTGAAGCTCATCTGTCTTTGATCTCCTCGGTGCTTGGTGTTTAGTTCCCAGTTTTGATTTTGCTTATTTACTCATCATCTGTAGAAACACATGAACTAGCCATTAGTTTATCATCTTACTGTCATGGGACAACCAATCCGGAAAATGCATTTATTTATTTACTTTTGCTAAAATAACTGCTTTGTAGGAAGTTAATCATTTTTTATTTTCTTTTATTTTAATCAATCATTTTGTGATCTAACTCTTTCTTTCTTTTATTTTTCTTTTTAACCTTCTTTGTCAAAATTTTAGCTTCTCAGGTGAAGTATAGAAGTCGAAAAAAAAAAAAACCAGCTCCTGGGACGTTTTTCTCACGTTTAAAATTTTCATTCAGAGCGTTCTCGTAGCCCATCTTCCGGAAGCCATAACTTTTGCTCCCGAACTCGGAATGACTTCATTTTTTTAACGGAAAGGTATTGAAAAGATCTATGCAATGAAAAAATAATTTTTAGATTTAGACTTACAAAAAAAATTTGGTTTCATTTCTTCTAACACCTGTCTTTTTAACAAAAAAACAACAAAATTATAGTTTTATTTATTTTTTTATTTTTATTTTTTTTATTTTTATTTCACGTAACAACCTCACACGTATGCTCTTTCCTCGCACTTCAAAAGTGATCTTGGAAATCAGAAACGTGATGCCACTCGAAGCTTTAGAAAAAAATTTTTTTTTTTTTTTTTTTTGCCTTACATTTAAATTTTCCACGACAACACTTCTAGATAACGTTTTCACCCTCTTCTTTCATCATTTTTCTTTTTTGTGAAAATAATCATTATCGCTATTTCGCAATCATGATTAATTGCAATAATTATTAACATTTAAAAAAAAAAAAAAACTATTCCAATTGTATCCGCGTATGCTCTTTTCTTGCGCCTTCGAGCGATCTGGAAAATCAGAAACGGTCACAATTTTTTAGTTTCTTGTTCTAACATTGCAGGATCCTCTAGCTTTGTTTTCCAACTGTCATTTTAATAATTATTTTCCTTTGTCATATTCTTAATATTTGTTTGGTCGTTGGTTGTGTATGCTCTTTTCCTGCGCCTTTGAGCGATCTGGCAAATCAAAAACAACCACGATCACTTTTCTAACATTTCATTTGCAGGATAACTACTAATTTGTTTTCTGTAGAACCGCGTTGCTGGAATATTGTCAAAAACAAAAACAAAAACAAAAACAACAAAAATCCACAAAAATACCACCATTCAAAGACAATTGCTGAAACAAAAAAAAAAAAAAATGCGCTCAGGTACGTAATTATTTTCTATTTAGTGATTTATTTCAAGTTGGAAAGAACCCTGCGTTTAATCACTTTATCATATTGTTTTTGCACGTAGACAAGGTGGATTTCATCACCACCAAAGCTACACGGTGACGTGGACTTGACTACCACGCACAGCATGACATTTGCATCTGCATTTGCACTTTGAGACCTAGTCTCATCACGGCGTTCGGTATTTACCTCACCATGCTTTGCTCTTCACTTACGAGGTAATCTTTGTCGTGCGGCGCATGCGAGTCACGCCTAAATAGGCTTGTAACAACGAAGCACAGGCATCGTCCTGTAAATCTTCGGGGAGTTATAAGGACACCATACACATTCATCCCTCCATCACCTTCCACCTTTTCACAAAACACATTACGGGCGTGGTGATTCACTCAAAAAGCAGTAGTAAAATTGGTGAGTCTCCTCCAGTGCTCTAAGGGTTCCCATACCAATTCTGTCCCCGTACAGAATTAGGTATATCAGGACTAGGGTATATCGGAGGACGCATCTTCTTGGAGTAATAAGAGCCTGCATCCACCATTTCACAACATACTTGTATGATTGCATGAAACAATGATCATTCCTGAAGAAGTTACCTCATAAGCCAAAACAATTGAATCCACATGACTACTTGCTGTTTGAAAACACAATAGTTTAGCATTATTTTATCATAAAACTTGGCTGATATCAATGTGTTCATTGTAAAAGTTCAGACCCTAGTTGTGTTCCACAAAAAAATCAGTTCTCGACCATTCATACCAAGCGAAAACATCTAAACAATCCAACAACACAGATCAAACCATCACACCAATTTCATTAGCTTACCTCATCCAACAATACATTTGTCATAGCTTGTCTTCGGCTATATCCAACTGATATTGAGTGACTAGCATTCACTCCCCATATTGTCAATTGTCAAAACATCCTTCATAGCTTGTTTCCAGCTATATCAAACTAATATTGGGTGACTTGTTTGAGTTCACTCATTATTCTATCCACCATCGCATTTATCCAAATCACAGCCAACACAAATCCTTTCACAACCATATCGTGATTAACCTATTCAGGTTACTCTCCCCGTCAATAGTCCAGAGCTTGTTTAAGTCAAATCTACACAACGTGCAACAAATCGTCTAATAACTCGTCTCGAGTTACATCATCATCATATTGAGATAACTTGTTTGAGTTACTCTCCTTATCAGTCATCACAAGCTTATTCACGATAAATCCAAAGTAATCAAAGTCATCATGGTATTCACTTCACCCAGATCAATCGGACACATTTCATCATGAAAATGATCACATCATGAAAATGACGAAGAAGTCGCACAACTGACGAGAACTCACCAATTGAAGAACAAGAACAAGTCAATAGGGTGATAGAACAAAACAAAAATGAATATACATTACGCATCCTAGCCATGGGGGCAAAACTACCCCACGACTTGGGACGAAAAAATTTAAACAAACTCATCGACAATGGTGAATCAGTTATCACATGAAATACCAAACAATCCAAATGGTTCTTCGGTCGAAGAATTATTCACTAAAATCCAAGATTTAACAAAGAAACTTGAGGAAACAACGATTAGAGCTGAAAGATTAAAAGACCTCAATCTAGATTCCAATACTCACGACATGTTTGATAAACCGTCCCCCACTTCTCCATTTGCACAAGAATGGAAACTTATGAAAGACACCATTCAGGGACTGCAAAAACAATCGAAACAATTCAACTTTGAAGAATTGTGTCCTTATCCATTTGATACAGAGATATCACGATTACCATTTCCATCATCCTTTGAAATCCCTAAGTTTGATAAATACAAAAGCAAAGGTGACCCCGTGAACATGTCAAGGAATTTTACATGCAATGTCAGGAAGTTGCCTATCGAGACACGTACCTTTTACGATTATTCCCCCAAAGTTTAGGAGGACAAGCTTTAGACTGGTTTTTCCATCTACCCAAAGGGTCGGTCACGACATTTGCAGACTTATCGGAGAAATTTGTCAAACATTTTTCTTATAACCTAGACTCAGAAATAACCATGCTTGATCTCTGCAACACTAGGCAAAGGCCAAACGAAAATTTTGCTTCCTTTTTACAACGATGGCGCGGAATTGCAAGCCGATTTCCCTGCTCAGTACCCGAGAGACAACTAGTTAGCATTTTTGTCCCTAATCTCAATGCCGAATTATCATTCCACATGCAAATGCATTGTCTGAATAGTTTTGAAGAAGTCATCGAAAAGGGGACACAAATCGAAAAAGCCCTCATTTCTAAGGGCTTACTTAAAGCACCCTTTAGAGACCAACCTTATCGAGACACTCCTCAGAACCAGGACAAATCTAAATTCTTTAATCGGAATCGAAATATCATCAACGATGGCATTACTGATTCCCGCCATGTCCGAAATGTCCAAAACCATCCCACCAACACATTAAAATCTAAACAACCCATCATTATCCCTAGAAAGGAAGTTCCTTCTAGGGATCGACGAAGAGAGTTCACTCCTCTCGGAGAAAGTCTATCTAGTGTCTTTCGTCATTTGGCAAATGCTAATATGATTACATATCCCATTGTCAGACCCTTCGAAGAAGGACAACCCAAACCAAATTGGTATAAAGACAATGAATATTGTGATTACCATCGCATAAAAGGGCACTCCACAGATAGATGCATGCAACTCCGCCATTACGTCCAAGACCTGATTGAACGTGGAGACATAGAAGTTGAAAATACTTCTGAGACAAAAACACCTAATGAAAAACTTCACATGTTCAAAAATCCATTCCCTAATCATGATAACAATTCAAAAGATAAGGGTCAATCATCAAGTAATGTCGAGTTTGACTCAGTCATCTCGACCATAGATTATGACCAAGACTTAGTGGCAACTATAAAGATCAGAACTGACTGTGCGATCACCACTAGACAGAAAAAAATATGGGTCCCTACAACAAAAAAATCTGCCACTTCGTCCCGGCATCACCTCCTAATCCACCATCTAATTCCACTGCCAATTCCTCTCCTCAACCTACGCCATCATTTAATATTGTCAAACAATTAGAAGACTCCCACACAAATTTCAATCATGGAACTACTTAATTCTTCTCCCTTTTCTACGCATCCTTATGCAAACATTGAATAATGCTCGTGTCCCTGAGGACATCAATTCACAACAATTCCAGGCTTTAATTGCACATCTTACAGTCCCCAATCCTATTTTATCTTTTGGTCCCGATGACATGCTTAATCCCAATATCGCTAATAATCATTCTTTATACGTCGAGGGTTATGTAACTCATCGTAAAATCAAGCGCGTCTTAATCGACAATGGATCAACATTAAATATTTGTTCCATGAAACTTTTACGTTGTCTAGGTTACACTGAAAATGATTTGCAAAACAATATCATAACCATTCGTGGGTATGATAATAGCGAAAGAAAGTCTGAAGGCACAATCACGTTGCCTCTCCAAGTTGGACCCATCACCTTAGACACGATTTGTCATGTGGTAGATGTAGAAGTTGCCTATAACATTCTTGTCGGTCGACCATGGATTCATGCCATGAAAGCCGTCCCATCAACATTCCACCAATGCATTAAGTTTCCTCATTTGGACAAGGAATTTACATTACGTGCAGATCCCCAACCTTTTGAGTATTGTAGATTCCTCGAAGGATGGTATCGACATGATCACTATTGTCCATCAACAGATAAATATGCTCCACCTCGTATAATCCCTAATGAAACACGCATTGATCCTGATACACTCCCTAACAATAATCCAAAACCATCATCTCATAACCAAAACACATTTTCCAATCCATTATCATCCATTAGTCAACCACCTTCCACCAGTCCTCCTCCCACTAATCAATCATCTTCTTCCACTAATCAAGCTTCTTCTTCCAGTGAAATTATTCTTCCACCACACCATCTTCTTCTTCACCTAGCCAATCTTCTTCATCCAACCACACCTCCTCTATTAAGATACCTCCTCCTGTGAATAACCAACCTTCATCCTTCAATCCACCCCCTTCTTCTTATAACCCATTCTCTTCATCTTTTAAGACTACCAAACTAACTTCCCCACCACATGAGGTACCTATTGGTCCCCCATCTCACACATTTAAAATCATTGACACGGGATGCGGTGAATATCAATTTCAAAAGATGGCAGACTCTTTTTATATCACCAAATCCCCACATAGCTATGGCAAACCTAACGCTCCACATCTGAGAATCCATCCCAATTACCAAATGGGTCAGTCAGTTTGGAAAAAGTTTGGTCATCTTGACAACGAACATATTCCAAGTTCTTCAGGATCTTGGTTATATAATGACGACTTTGCTCCATGTTATGAGTCCCCTCAATTTACCAAAGCTCACCGAATAATGAAAAACATGCGATGGCAGGGTAAAGGACTCGGTCCAAATGAACAAGGTCGTTTAGACCCTATAAATTACACACAACATCACGGTAAACATGGTCTAGGTTTCAAGGTGTTTGATGTCGCTCCCATAATAATTTCGAGTGACAATGATGACACCAGTTCTGATAATGACATTAGGTCTCCATGTAGTCTTTTTGAGGACCTCGCTGAAACACATCTTGCCTTTGAACATTTCTCTATTAATGTCATCAATTTTGAGCCTACACATCCGAGTCTCATAGACCATGGCCAACCACATCATGCAGCCATGGACATGTTCCAAAATGATGAAGCCATCGAAGAATTCCTTGGAACTCGTGACCAAATACCTACTTCAGACCATAGAAAAGGATTTGAAATCAATCTAAATGAATCGGCCTATTTTGGCGAAGAGATAAAATATTCAGATCCTTCACCATCAGAAAATTTGGATCAAAAGCGCAAACAGAGGATTTCCCATAGTCAAAACCTCACCACCACCTTATCCAATAAACATGTCAAAAAATTCCAACAAACACCCGACACTGATGACCTACATCAACCATTAGCATCATTCTCTGAAAAGGATACATCTAAAATGCTTGTAGAAGAAACAAAAGACATAAACATTGGCACCACTGAACAACCAAAAATTTTACAACTTGGCATTAGTCTATCTGACCAAGAATGCATGGAATTCACAACACTCCTTATTGAATTCCAAGATATATTTGCATGGACATATAAGGACATGCCAGGCCTGGACCCATCTCTTGTAGTACACCATCTTGTGGTACATCCAGATGCAAAACCTGTAAAGCAAAAACTACGTAAAATGCATCCCCAAGTTGCATTACTTGTTAAAGCCGAACTCGAGAAACTCTTGGAAGCTGACTTCATCAAACCTATTGATTATTCAGCATGGATATCTAACATAGTTCCTGTCGCCAAGAAAACTCCTGGCATCAGAATATGCACAGACTTCCGTGACATCAACAAGGCTTGTCCCAAAGATGACTTTCCCTTGCCAAATATAGACATGATTGTTGATTCTACGGCAGGCCATGAAATGCTCTCCTTAATGGATGGATTCTCTGGTTACAATCAAATACGTATTGCTGAAGGAGATCAACATAAAACGGCATTTACTACACCATGGGGCACCTTCTTTTATAAGGTCATGCCTTTCGGCTTGAAAAATGCTGGTGCCACCTATCAACGAGCAATGACTGTTATCTTCCATGACATGTTACATGATATCATGGAAGATTATGTTGATGATATATTAGCAAAATCTAAAACACGAATAGGGCATCCAAGTGTGTTGAGACACATTTTCGATAGATTACGTGAGTATAAGGTTCGTCTTAACCCAAAGAAATGTGTGTTTGGAGTAACCTCTGGTAAATTATTAGGGTTTATTGTCTCACGAAGAGGCATAGAAGTGGATCCTGCCAAAGTCAAAGCCATTATGGAAATGCCTCCTCCTCAAAACCTAAAAGAATTACGCAGTCTTCAAGGAAAGATACAATCTATTCGGCGTTTCATATCACAGTTGGCTGACAAGTGCCATCACTTTAATCAGTTACTCAAGAAAGATGCACACTTTCACTGGAACCACGATTGCCAAGATTCTTTTGCTAAGTTAAAAGAATACCTCTCTAGTCCACCTGTTCTTATGTCACCAGTTGCCGATAAACCTATGTTGCTTTATACACTACCCCCTGAACATGCCATAGGAGCTCTCTAGCACAACATAACAATCAAGGAAAAGAACAAGCTTTGTATATTACCTTAGTCGAACACTTATTGAGCACGAAATACGTTATTCCCAAATCGAAAAAGTATGCTTAGCGGTTGCCTTTGCATTCCATAAGTTACGTCATTACTTGCTCAATCACACAACTAAGTTGATTGCCAAAATTGATCCTCTCAAGTATTTGTTGTCCAGACCCATTCTCACGGGAAGAATGTCTAGTTGGGTTGTATTACTTAGTGAATTCGATGTCGAGTTTGTTCCGCAAAAAGCAATTAAAGGACAAGCCCTTGCCGACCAACTTGCTGAGGCACCCCTTCCTGGCACAGAACCACTTCAGTTTTCTTTTCCTGATGAAGATATTCTACACATAGACA
The DNA here is from genome assembly GCA_018340775.1 of Taxus wallichiana var. yunnanensis. Classification (NCBI taxonomy): domain Eukaryota; kingdom Viridiplantae; phylum Streptophyta; class Pinopsida; order Cupressales; family Taxaceae; genus Taxus; species Taxus wallichiana. The sequence continues at coordinate 561,524 of CM031240.1, forward strand.
TCGCGCCAGCTTGGACTCTATTTTTTGATGGATCTTGTAATCTCCATGGCTCAGGGGCTGGTATTTTGCTTATCACACCCAGCGGACATGTTATCCCCAAATCATTTCGCTTAGCATTCCCATGTACCAACAATATCGCAGAATATGAAGCTCTCATCGCAGGGTTAAAACTGGCTATATCTTGGAATCTTACAGAATTAGCTGTATTTGGTGATTCTTTACTTATCATCAAGCAAGTTACTGATGAATACCAGGTCAAGGATGAAAAACTTATCCCATATAAATGCATGGTGGATAGTCTTCGAAGCTATTTTCGATTAATTAGCTTTGATCAAATTCCCAGAATTCGTAATAAATCTGCCGATGCTATGGCAACCATCGGATCCCTATTAGAAATCGCATCTAGTCAACCCCAGGCACATTTTCTCGTTGAACATCTCTTAATGCCTGCCTATGATCTTCCTGAAAACACTATGGTATGTGAGATTGTGGGTCCGAATAACCCTTGGTACCACGATCTTTATACCTTCATTCGTGATAAAACGTTTCCTGCCGACATGAAACCAATGCATAAACGTGCTTTAGCACAACGTGCTTCTCGTTACACCATTTTAGCAAAAACTCTTTATAAACGAGGATATGATGGCACCCTGCTCCGATGTCTTAATCAGGAAGAATCCTCGAGTGTCTTAGCTGAAGTCCATTCTGGTATCTGTGGAGCACACATGAATGGTATCGCCTTAGCCAAGAAAATCCTGCGAGTTGGATATTATTGGCCCACCATGGAAAGTGACGCATGTCATTTTGTCAAACATTGTCAAGCATGTCAAAAGCATGGAAATCTTATCCACGCACCTTCCCAGGCATTACAATCGATAACCACACCATGGCCCTTCTCTCAATGGGGACTTGACCTCATTGGTAAAATCAGACCAACATCTTCCGATGGACATAAGTTCATCATTACCGCTACCGATTACTTCACTAAATGGGTAGAGGCTATGCCTCTCACTTATGTTACCGGTAGCCAAATATCGAAATTTATTTTCAATAATCTCATATGTCGATTTGGTATTCCATCCGCTCTGGTTGCAGATAATGGTAAATCATTTAAAAATCAGGATGTAAAAGACCTAGCCAAACGTTTTCACATCAAACTTAAATGGTCCACTCCATACTACCCTCAGGGCAGTGTCAAGCGGAAGCAACCAATAAGACCTTAAAATCCATCATGGAAAATATTGTCAACACCCATGGACGTAATTGGCATACTCAAATTTACCCCGCTCTTTGGGCTTACCGTACATCTTACCGCACGCCTATCGGAGCCACCCCATTTTCCCTTGTTTATGGTTGTGAAGCCATTTTACCTATTGAGATAGAACTCCCATCCTTGAGGATCTCCCTTAAAGATGTAATTAATGAGGATGAATACCGACAGTCACGGCTTCAGGAGCTTGAGCTTCTCGATGAAAAATGACTTAATGCTCTCAATCATCTTCAAGTCTATCAAAACCATTTACTGCACGATTATCATAAAAAGGTAAGACCCAGAGAATTTGAAATTGGTGACCTTGTTTTAAAAGAAAATCAAAAGAATACCACTAAAGAACGAGAAAAACAAGGAAAATTTGAGCCTAATTGGTTAGGACCCTATGTAATCACAGCTAAATTTGGCTCTGGAGCCTATAAATTGGCCACTAAAGATGGTCAAGATCTTGATGAACCAATGAATGCAGTTCATTTAAAGAAATTTTATCCTTGAGATGTTCACTATTCCAGGATACAACATGTACATTGTTCCTTTTGTCTTGCTTATCTCCAAATAATTTAAATTTATTCATTTCCATTGGCAGATATTTTCTTTATCAAAATCACATCTTCATATTTATCATCATGAGACAAGTGCTAATATAAATCCTATTAAGTTTGTGAGCATCATACTTCTTCCACTTTTAGTCGCTTTCCTCTATGGTCATACCTAGAAGCTTACTGATGGTAATATATCCCCTTCTAATACATTCTCTCTTTCATAACAAAGCTCTAAACTTCGTTACCCAGTTCGTTTGGTCGTCCATCTCAGTCTTCGGTGTTGAACCCTCGCGTCCTACTAGTCGTGTGGGGCTGAGATTGGGGGCAGATGTTTCTTCCCAAATACAAAGCACTATTGTAAAAAAATCCATCAATTTAATAACTTATGAATAATTCATTGTCACATCTTTCGTCCTTCATAGTCTTTGGTGTTGAGCCCACACTTCTTACTAGTAGTGTGAGGCTGGGAATGGAGGAAGGTGCCCTTACTCGTCTACGTCTTGTCTTCGGTGATAAACCCTTGCCTCTTCTAGTGGCATGGGGCAAAGCGTAGAGGTCATTCTCATACAAGCATAAAAACATTGCAAAATATTCCAAAAAAAAAAAAAAAAAAAAAAAAAAAAAAAAAAAAAAAAACAAAAGAAATTCACTCGCCTATATTTTGCCTTTGGTGATGAGCCCTTGCTTCTCACTAGTAGCATGGGGCAAGGCATAGGGAGTCATTTCAAAAATACAAAATCTTATAGTGCTTACAAATTATAGAATCCCCAAACACGTAATTTAGATGCCTAAGTGAAGAGAGAACTATCCCTTAACCTCATATCTTATCAATCAATAGGCCACATAACTGTCTAAGTCTAGCATGTGACTCATAAAGTGAAAGCCATTTTTGAAACCGGTTCAGTACCATTATGAAGAATGGAGTCACAATTTCCCAAAGGGATTGTTGTTAGCATTTGTCTCTATATTCATTATCTACCTCCTGCGTCCTTCTTGATTCTCGGTGATGAGCCCACACATCTTACTAGTTGTGTGGAGTCAAGAATGGAGTTGGAATTCTTTTCATCATATCATCACCACCATATCCTGCCAATGGAAAGAGAATTTGTGTTATTCTGAGCATAAGTTACCACACGAACACGGTACATATGGATAATATCCATGTTTATCGCCTCTCAAAAATAAGTCTGCACTCTGGTCCATAAATTGCCAATCACAATGTAAAAATCTAAAAACATTTGAAAATCAAAAATCCAAAAAATTTGAAAATCCAAAAACATTTGAAAATCAAAAATCCAAAAACAATGTAAAATCTAAAAATCAAAAAACATTTGAAAATCATCAAAAATCCAAAAACATTTAAAAATCTAAAAATCCAAAAACATTTCAAAATCCAAAACATGAAAAAAATCCAAAAAAAAACATTTGAAAATCAAAAAAAAAAAACATTTGAAAATCAAAAATCAAAAACATTTGAAAATCGTCAAAAATCCAAAAACATTTGAAAATCAATCAAAAATCCAAAAACATTTGAAAAATCTCAAAATCCAAAAATCAAAAATCCAAAAACATTGAAAATCAAATCAAAAATCAAAAAATCAATTAAAAATAAAAATCCAAAAATCATCAAAAAAAAAATCCAAAAACATTAAAAAATCAAAATCCAAAAACATTTGAAAATCGTCAAAAATCAAAAAAAATCCCTAAAAAAAAAATTCAAAAACATTAAAAATCTAAAAAATTAAAAATCAAAAACAAACAAAAAAATCAAAAAAATCTAAAAACAAAATTAGATTAAAAATCCAAAATACAAAAACATTTGCAAAATTTTCAAAAGACCAAAAACATCCACAAAATCGTAAAAACTCAATAAGCAACACAATTCATCCTTTGAACTATTATCCCAAACAAATGGTCCAACCACCTTATGACTACCAATTTCAAACCACTTCTCCTCGCGTGAATCCTCGCTTGGGGAAAATCCGGCTCTCATTGTTTCCTTGTTTGAGGAGACTGACCCAATCCCTTGTACCCCTACTTGGGGGCACATCTAATCAATCATCACTGTGGAACACGTTAGGGACATGTTTACTGGTTCTTGTGTTGCATTATTAGTGGTAAATTATTAATTGCTTTCTTGTATCTTGATATATTACAGGGGGCATCTTGATTTTATGTATCCTGGTGTTCTCTGTAATATTCTTATGTTATCTGATTGCATGTCGTCTTTGGGGCATCATACTTTCTTGATGGCCTCTGTCATATGCTGCTCTCTTCCATTTGCATATCGTACCGAGGCATCAAACCTTTTTGATGGCCCCTGTCTATGTTATCACGCATATTACAGTCTAGTCATCCTGATCTTTTATATCACGATGCATCCTGTTATGTGCTATATTAAAATTAAGATGCTTTTCGTCACGTGAGTATCTTCCTGCATGATCAACATCTTACTTTGCACCCCATCCATTCACCCATACTAATGCATTCTCCAGTTTGCGAATCCTACTTGATCACCGTTGCAGTTTGCGAATCCTACTTGACGATCTTTCTCAAGTAGCATTCACTATCCAGCAGCTCCTTCTCCCCCACCATGATCACCATGTATTTGATCCATTCATTCTCACTTCTCATTTTTACTCCTCCGCCGCTTATACCCATATTACCCTTCTCACCATTCCTGTCCCCTCTCACCCATTGGTATTCTTTCCTTTCACCCTTTTTCTTCCCGCTTGACAATCTTACTTAATAACCCCTTCTATATGGAATCCTCAGTGGAGGTTTACCCTCTCCCTAAGATCTTCCCATTGTGAAAGCTTCTTCACCACACCCCTCTCATCAAATAACCATCACCACCAAACACATCTTCCCTCCACCTCTTCTACTTCCCATTCCGCATCATTACTCTCACCACGTGGGCATCCCAATTAAGGATTCCCCTCACACTCTCCACCCTCCACTACATATATTCCTTCATCCATTCATGTTACACTCCTTTGTGTCCTTTCTTTCTTATTATCACCTCATCTCATATCATATACCACTTAGGCATACCTCACTCACTCTTTTCTCATCCTTCCCCAAATCCACCTTATGCCTGGTCATCCTACTTACACGCTCTCGTAGTATGGAAAATTCACTTGAGGGTTCCCCTTCAGTCCATTTTGTCATACCCTATTCCCACCAACTCTAACATCATCCTTCTTCTTCCTCAGCTTGGCGATCTTACTTAACCATTCCAGCCGCATGGCAATCTTACTTAAGACTTCCACTTAAGGTTGATCTGCCCTGTGGCCTTCCCATCCCATCATATTTCCCCCATCTTATTTCTCCCACCTCTCATCGCGATCATCTTCTTCACCCTACCATTCCACCCCTATCCCCAATATCATTTTGTCTTTCTCTTTGCATATCATCCCTGTCGGTTGGGTGACCCTACGAAACCTCTCCAGCAGTATGACGATCTTACTTAAGAGATTCTCTTAAGCATGACATGTCATCTTACACTCGCCCATCACTCTCCAATCTCACCATCCATATTTCCTCTTCATTCCCCATCATCACATCTTTTTACCACCACTATCACCCTCCTCTGCTTGGCAATCTTACTTAACCACTCACCCGGCATGGCGATCTCACTTAAGAGTCCCTCTTAAGGATGATCTGTCTCCTTGCCTTTCCCCATCACTACACACCCTTCACCCTTCATTTTTTCTCTGCATTCCCCATTATCACATCCTTTCACCTCCTTTTCGATTCTCATGAAACACCACTTCTCGCTTGACCATTTGTCATCTCCAGTTTTGCTCACATGGCAATCTTACTTAACCACTTCCGTCACATGACAATCTTATGTCAGGGTCCTCCCTACACTTAACTTGTCATCGTGAACTTCTCCCCGCCTCATTCTTCGTTCACTTTGTTGATCGCTTCTTCCACACAGTATCTCCTATTACCCACTTTTTCCTCCTCTATTATCCTTTCTCCACATATCCTCTTACTGACATACATGACTCATCTCTTCCACCTACAATCACATTCTTTTCCCCCATTTTCCCCTTCTTGATCCATCATCCTTCATACCGTTTCTTCCCATTATTTTCATGTCTTGGTTCTTCATCCTCACCTCGTTCATCCTCATCACCCGCATCCTCTCCTCGCTTTCACTTAGTCCCAACTCATCCCTCCCATCTTCTTCACTCTTTCCACTTCATCTTCTCAAATTCCCCCCACATTTCTACCCACACACATATTCGCCATTATTGTTAACACTCCTATATCATTCTTTCATCATCATCTTCTCTTCCCACGCTAATAATTGTCAACGGGTTTTCCCTAAAAATTATCAATCCTCATTCTGCATGACCTCATTCACTCCCTTGGACCTTCTAGAGTTTCCCTTCATTCCTTCCCTCCTCTAAGCCCACCACTCATTGTCAAAGGGTTTTCCCTAACGTCCCTTTGTTGGCGTTACCCTTTCCAGTCCTCATTAGTTTTCTCCTTTTCTTCATTTTTTCTCTCACCCTTCCCCACCACTCATTGTCAAGGGGATTTCCCTAACATCCCCTCATTGGCATTGCCTCTTCTATCCCCCATTCTCTTTTCTCTCCTATTCTTTTCCCTCACTCCCACCCTTTCTTGTCACTTCTTACCCATCTCTCCATCTCCTCTTTGCCCTCTTCAATATCTTTATTGTCTTCATCATACATCCTTTTCCTATTTTCTCGTCATCCTAGTATCCTCATTTCATGCATCTCCACATCTTTTCCAATCGATGTCATTCCTCCCCTCTTTCTTCTTTGAACATTCCTTATACCATTCCCTTTCCACTTATTACCCCCTTTCTGTATTCCCTTCCTTCTACATCATTTTCTTTGTTATCCTCTTCTCTCTCCCACCCCTCGTCTTATTTCCCTTCCCTTGTATCATCTTCTTCCCCTTTTTCCATCACGTTTCCTCCTTACTTCCCCATCGATAACCTGGTTGTTCAGCGTTGTCCTATCTTTTTTATCATACCACCCTCCACATGCATCTCCATACGAGTCATTCCATATTCTTTGCCTTGGTCTTCCTCATGATGACACGATTCCTTGATCTTCTCCTTGTATTCGTTCTATCTTCCTTTCCTCTCCCCTAATTTTCACGTTTCTTCTGACCACTTCCCCTTTTCTCTACCACCCCTACCTTTTCGTTCATTCTGTATATGTTTCTCTTCCTTTCTCTCCTCTTTTTCACACTTTCCTCGCCCCTCATAGTTTCTTTTTTTTCTCCGTTCTACTTCTTCTTTTGTCCTCTTTCCATTTCCCTCCATTTCACCCCCTACTCCCACCTCGTTTTCTCCTTCTTATTTATCCTTTCCCATTTCCTACTTTTCTTCACTCTCTCATTTATTTCACTTCCACGTATCCCTCTTTACTATCTCTGTTGCTTCCTTCATTTTGCACATCTCTCTATTTCATCCCTTCACCCTCTACTCTGTCATTTTCCTCTTTTTGCCTTGTTTGTCCTTCATCATTCCCTTCTTCCCCTATCATCCCTCTCTCTTATTTCTACCTCTTTCATTCCTTTTTTTCCCCTCCCCTATCTCCCTTACTCTTCTCATAATCAACCCCCAATCCTATCCATTCCCTTTTCTCTTTCCCACACACCCTCACACCTAGCATTCAAGGTCGATTGAATCCTTTCTCCATTTGCGTCGTGCGGTCATTCCAGTCTCTTCCACTCCATTATCATCCTCTTCTCCATGAATCCATTTCCTTTCTTTTCGAGAGTTCTGTCATATATTTCATTCTCGTCAGTCCTCTCGAGGGGGCATCACCACATTCTATCCATAATCACATCTTCTCATGACATTTTTGTCTTGGAGGATACTATGACATCCGTCACTCACCACTTTCTATTCTCCCCAACAAACATTCGCTCTACCTTTTAAAAAGTAGATTGAATTCTTCCCCCATACCGTCTACTTTCTTTGAAAGGACACTACTTTCATAGTACCCTTCCAAAGAGGGGCAAATGTAGACACCCCAATTTCACATCTATCCTAAATCAATTAATTCCCCTTCCTCATTTCCCACAAAAATACACTTCGAATTAATCAAATATAATTTGATTAATTATCCATTTCAAAATCTAAAAATAATCTAATCCTCACCACATGTCATTATTCTCCATGTTTTTCCACTATTGAATTAAAAATTCAAATTCAAATCCTCACCCACCATTCGTGGTCCCCACTCACCTAAAATCCTCCACTTATGAATTAAAAATATAATTCAAATCCTCACCCATTCTTCGTGGTCCCCACTCACCTAATCTTGCCCACATTTTCAAACCACTCACCTAATCTTGCCCACATTTTCAAACCACCCACCTAATCTTGCCCACATTTTCAAACCACTCACTTAATCTTGCCCACATTTTCAAACCATGATTACTTAAATTAATCTAAGCTAATCACTCCCTCAGGCTATAAATACAACCTTACCCCTCCCCTCTAAACACACGGAGAATAAGCTTTCATGCCATATCTAAGTTCTTGCATCCTTTGAGCAAAGAACATCCTTTTGCCTCGTCCTAATGCCAAAATAGCCTCATAATCCTTTTTCCCATCTAGTGCAAAGTAAGAGGATCGTTGTTGCAGGAAGGTCTTGCTCCGTCTTGAAGAAAAGCACCTACATATCACAAAATATGTAATCATTTTTTTATGAAAATTACTTTACTAGCTCATAATTGTGTAAGAAGAACAACATATGCTATGCCCATAACAAATCCAATATCTAATTATCATCGAATGTCAAAAGGAGACTCTTACATTGTCTTTAAGTAAAAAGAAAAAGTTTATGCACATACAAGTTACATGACATTATCTGCATACATTAACTATAGTTCATTCTCTTCATATATGATGATTAAAAATAATAAAACTCACATTAGTATATTTGCCAACATGCACACTCATATCAAAATTCACATGTTCAACATCAAATTGTCATTTTAGGATAACATCTCTATATGGAAAACAAATTAACACAAAATATTTACTAATTTATTACAAATTTTACATGAGGGGTTTTTGTGCCTACAAACAAATGTGAAGAAGGGGAATGTGATACTGGATGTATAGTTTGACCCTGTAATTTTTTAAAATACACATGAATTGTTAATTTTCATTCATAATGGATTAATATTGTTAATTATAAAATTTTATATATAATAAATTGCAATTAACTTCATGTAAAATTACCTCTGGTCAATACCAAACGTCCATATAGTAGAAAATATCTCATGATGATAGTGTCCAACATTGAATCATGACGTGCCTCTGTTTCACACGAGAATTTGGTTCCAAATAGAGTTGCTTCTATCCTTTCATTCTCTTGAGAAACATATAAGGGTTAGGGCTAGGAGGAATACCCGTTGAGTGTTGGGAAGGTGTGTGCGTCTTTGTAGAGAGATCGATCGATTTTGAAGAACTCCTTTTTGTCTAGGAAGGACTACCTGTAAGTAAGAATACAAGACCACCGTGATCTTAGTTAGACAATAAGTGAGGAACCGCCTTAGGCCCAGAAATATGAGACTTCCTTTCAAAGGTGGTCGGTTCCCTTTTAATATGAATTAAAGAAAATGATAACAAAGAACTACAAGATAATACTTACTGGTTCCCTGATGAAGATACAGTCCAAGGAATGTGGTGGCGACAGTAAGGCTTAGTTGGGATGATCCGGTATTGGAAAGCAAGCCGATGAAGCTATCCTCGGTCTTTTCCAATGCTTGAACGAGTGTGACAAAGATCCAGTTGTTCGATTCTGATCTTGGGCTCGATCCTCTTCTCTACAACCTCTTCCGCCTTTTTCTCCGCCAAATGAATTCTCGGATCCTCTCTTTTTGGTTGGGGAGGTCATTAACAGGCCGATGGCGGTCGAGTAGAAAAGCTCGATGTTGGCTAGGTCAAAGTGGCTATTTTTAGTAAAATAGCCATCTTTCCCTCCTTTTCTCCCGAGGGATCAGGTTTGTGGGCTTAGTCAAGTCATTATTAGGCCTGCTTTTGGTGCGGGTGAGGGGTGATGAGTCATGGGTGTGAGTCCGACCAAGTCATAGGTCTTAATTAGGTTGGTTTAGGTTAGGGCTAGGTCATGGTGAGGTGGTGAGGTGAGGTAGCGAGGTTGGAGATGTGGATTTATTAATTATAAGGTAATTAATAAATAATTAAGTGTGCAAGGTTTAGGTGGTGAGGTAGGGTTAGGTTACGGGATGAGATGCGGGGTACAGGTGTCGTAAGACCCAAATTTGGTGTCTACATTTGCCCCTTGTTGTCGTGTAGCTTGCCTTGTAAAGTGCGCACCGATAATAATAAGAAGTGGTTGCCCCAGTTAAGGGTATAGGTAATCCCCCTCAAATCTATCATAGATTGAGGCGACGTGAAATCAGGGATAGGGTTGATAAAGGGTGAATGATGATGGTAAGATGGTGGGGTAAGTTCGAGGAAGCAAGACGCATGTTGAAATGCGGTAGAGCGCAACCGGTGGTACATGATTTGAAGAGCAAACAAGTAATTCATAGGCAAAGGTCGATAGTTTATCCAAACAAGGTTGATATAATCCTGGTATCCAAGGCATAGGAAGTAGCTCCAGGGGATATAACGGGTAAGGTACCAGAATGTTGTAGGCATGTTCGGCAGTACCAAATGGTTGGTTTGGTTGAAGTAAACATCACGGTCTTGGTCTAGGCAAAGCTGGTCGGCTGAACAAGTCAAGTATCCTAGTCGTGCTAAAACACGAACAGGTGAGCTTGATTGAACAAACAGGTAAATGATGGGTGGAGATAATTTTTTATTTGTGGGCCTCGGTTAAGGTACTTAATTGGTGTGGCCGTGGGTCGGGCCGATTGGTTGGTTGTGGCCTTGGGTCGGGCCAAGTGATTGGGTGCGGCCTTGGGTCGGGCCGGTTGGTTTGTTGCGGCCTTGGGTCGGGCCGATTGGTTTTTATGGCCTTGGGTCAGGCCAAGTGATTGGTTGTGGCCTTGGGTTGGGCCGGTTGGTTTGTTGCGGCCTTGGGTCAAGCTGATTGGTTTGTTGCGGCCTTGGGTCGGGCCGATTAGTTTGTTGCGGCCTTGGGTCAGGCCAAGTGATTGGTTGCGGCCTTGGGTCAGGCCGGTTGGTTTGTTGCAGCCTTAGGTCGGGCTGATTGGTTTGTTGTGGCCTTGGGTTGGGCCGATTGGTTTGTTGCGGCCTTGGGTTGGGCAATTGGTTTGGTTACGCTCGTAGGTTGGGCCCATGAATTCAAAATAAGGCTATTTAGCAAAGCCGGGGTAGGCGATGTGATGAGAAATGGAAATTGGTGGATAAGGGCAGGAATTAGGAAAAACTAGGCATGTAACCGATATCGGTTAGTTATGACCGGTATCGGTTAGAAGACCGATATCGGTGTTTTAGGGCGCGCTCTAACCGATATCGGTTATAGGTCAAAACCTATAAAAAGAAAAATACGGCGTGTCATTTTCACATTGTCAATTTGAGTGCCAACCTTTTTCTTGTCTGAGTTTTGAATTGATTTTGTTGAGTTTGTGGGCTGAGTTGGCACTAGTTGAGTGGAGGAGGGAGTTATTGGTAGGCCAGGTGATCGGGAGGCGAGTTTGATTGGTTGAGGACCCTGCTGAGGAGATTTGGAGCTATGGCACAGCCTGGAGGAGCAGGAGGTGCTTGGGAGGAGCTGGACCACCACCACCTATCCCACGACGATGACGTGTAGTCACAATGCATAGGTTCTAAATCTCTATTTGTGTGAAGTTGATGAATTTAGCTAGGATGTGGGTTTTGGGGTAGGAATCTAAAATGTGATAAAATAATGAATAAATGAAGGTAAATCGTAAAATGGAGTGGGTAGATATGTTAGGTAAGTCAACACAGCAGGGTGGGTAAGTTTTTGGGTAATTGGGCTAGGTAGATAGGTTAAAAATAGAAAAAAGGGGATTTGGGGGCCGTTTTCGATCCGGCCCCGAAATCCCACAGTGACCGATGTCGGTCACTAAGCGACTCGACATCGGTCACAACTATAGAATAGTGGTTTCTGAGACTGGCATCGGTCATGTGTCGACCGACGGTGGTCGTGGTGACCGGTACCGGTCACCATGGGCAGGAGGTAAGGTTGTGAAAGTAGGTGTATTGATTTGTTGTAGGCGGGTAGGATAGAGTTGTGGGGTGAAGGGGGAAAAGGTAGAGTTCCTAGGAAAGGTTATTGGGGTGGGGGTCAATGGGTGGTGTATGAGTGGGGTAGGTGGTAGGTTGTGGGATAGGTAAAGGGGATAGTGTAGGTGTTTTGTTGGGTGGGGTTAGTGATATTGGGGTTATTGGGTAGTTATTTTGGAAAGGGTAGGCCTGATGGAGTGGGTTGTTTTACAGCACGCCAACGGTGATGATGTGGGATCGATGCCACCTCTATTGGGCGGATGCGACCACATGTGACTGCGATCAGCAGCAAAGGTCGATCATGTGGGAGGTTGGACTCGGTGGAGTCTAGAGATATAGGGTTGTGGATAGGGACCATAGCTTGATGGTTGCCCTCATCGAGAGATGGGATCCGCAACCAATGTCTTCCATCTCCCTACTGGAGAGATGACGGTCACACTAGAGGATGTGTATCGCATCCTTTGAGAGACTCGCCGATCATAGGAGAGGTAGTTTTCTAGGTGGATGCTTTGAGACAGCTTATGGAAAACATCCTCAGCCTATTTGGGGATGTAGCCCCATTGATTACGTATCATAGTGTGAGCATCTACTACGGCGATATGTATCGCGCGCATCTGGCTGGAGACATGGCTTGCCGTGCGATGATGATTGGTATCACCTACTTCGCCTCCCGCACTCGAGAGGAGGTCACTTCCCACAGAACTGATGGGAGTATTACATGAGATGGTGGAGGAGCACACTGCTGCGCATGGGAACCAGTATTTGGTGCAATATACAGAGAGCTCTGGGCTATCGCCGTATGAGGCAATTTGGGATATGCTCTACATTATTGCTACCTGTTGGGCCTATGAGCACATTATGTGTTTATGACTCTGTAGGGCTGCCCCAAGTGCTTGTGAGGCCGCAGTGCAAAGTGTATAGGTATGGGTTTCGAGAGGTGGTTGGGGGTCGTGGGCCAGCCATGAGCGGTTATCAGGTAGGTGAGATATTGTGTACTACGGCATATGTTAGAGGGCCCGATCGCACAGATATTGTATGGAGGCCCTACAGAGGCCATCAACCTCGTGGAGGAGCCCGAGCATAGCTACGATGGATCCAGATATCTTCCTGATAGCCAGAGACGAAGACCCGGGGAGCATGAGCGAGATTCCCTGTGAGAGGGTATGCCGATAGTTGGGTTTACGACAAGATGAGCCACCTCCCTTCCCACAGTATCGGAGGGAGGATGTAGAGGCACCACTGCCTCTTCCGTAGCCATTGCACCCGATGCGGGTCGTGGAGAGAACAACGGATGATACAGGGATGACGCGTCGGTGTTACAGGTGCATTTTTGGTTTGGTGGGTAGGGCAGAGGGCAGCCATGAGAGCACAAACCCGCATGCCCAGATTCGCGGCGCGTTATATAGCGGAGAGGGACCGTCTCTTGGGCTAGGTGCAGTTATTACAGGGCAACTTTGCTGCTCACAGGCACGCACGATCGAGTGCTACAGGGCGGTGGCCTGAGCATAGGGACAGTGCACGAGGGACAAGCACGAGTGCAGCATAGCCGCAAGGTCGATCCTTGTTCGAGCACGGCATAGGTCCCCTGTTCGTGCTCGATGGCAGCTCCACCGCTACCACCGCAGATGCAGGCACGTGTTCGGGGTGTACGGGTAGGGCACAGGCCTGTATATTAGGAGCGGGGACCAGCCCCACCACCATGGTGGCACGGGCCCGCTACATGGAGGCGAGAGTGGAGGCTGCTTTATTACCATGACGTACTAGATGGTACCGTGACCGACTATCAGCCATATGTAGCTCATAGAGTTGAGACGTCCTGAGTCATAGGTCACAGTGTGACCGCAGCCATACACTGTGGGTCGCTGATGGGTAGAGGTGAGATCCTAGCACAAGGGCACCGAGAGACAAGCCAAGGGAGGGGAGAGAGCCGAGTCACCCCGGAGTAGAGATGGGTTGTTTTTTTATAGAGACATCGGTCTCGAAACCAAGTGTGTATATCGAGGCTTGCGTGCCCTCAGGATTGATGTAATCATGTTTTTATATATACCGATCCGTGAGCCGAGTACATGTTGTAGAGTTGATACACGGCTTGCGGCATATATTTTGACATGAGAGGCCGGCTGCGAGCCGAGTCGAGATTTTGATAGAGACAGTGGCCCTCGCATGCCGACATTGTATTTTTTTGTATGATAGAGGCCCCATGCAGGCAATTTGTATATTGTAACAACTGCTTTTGATGATATATATAGATGATGAGGTTGGTCCATATGGTGTGTATATTTGTGGATGTGATGCATATATTATAATGTTTCATGTGTTTTGTCGATGGTATTAGAATTGGATGTATATTTTGATGATATACATATGTGTTGATGGTATTATGATGATGATTGTTGATAACTATGTCGTTATGTAGGGAAAAGAGGTGGGCACCGCCAAGGATTTGTAAAAAAAAAGAAAGGACCTACAAGCAAAATGAAATATGTGACCAATATCGGTTATTTAACCGATGTCGGTCACATATGACTGATATCGGTTACGTAACCGACATCGGTTACGATAAAATGAGCTTTTCTAAATATAGAAAAGCTTGGGAGGTGACTTAAGTTCTTATTTTTAGAGTCATGCAACATGTTAAATATGAAGATGCGAGGCTGTTTGGCGTCCATACAGGGTAATTGCATGGGAGAATCGAGTAAGAAGGAGGAAGAGACAGGTAAAGCGATCGTGGGCTTGGATTAAGAAGGTGTACAGGAAAGTTATAGTGAAGAGGGTGGTGAACATGGCTGAACAAAGAGAATCATCCAGTGGGCAGAGAGGAGAAGGAAGACAGGTTCCACCTCAAACTGCTGCATCCCCAGAGGTATAATTTGTTTTGGTTGGAATGAGATTTTACATGGTTAAAAATAGAATGTGGTAAGGTAAATGGGTAGAAAAGTGATAGGCAAGAGTTTGGGATGGGGTGAGTGTTGTAGGGTAGGCAATCAGGTGTTTGAGATATGTTCGTAGGTACAGAGAGGGGTAAACGAGTGAAGAAGTGATCATATGTGGTGTTTTTGAGAAGGGTGGTTGGAATTGACAGTGACCGATATCGGTTAGGAATAACTGGTATCGGTTAAGTAACCGGTATCGGTTGTCTATAACCGATATCGGTTACTGTGTAAATTTACTGGATTGCGATAAAAACACGTTGGAAGTTATTTGTTGATTTGTTGTTTGTTGGTTTAATGTGTGCAGGCACAGGTAGGGTTGAGGATGAATGATAGGGTGCCAGCTTTGTTGTCACGGGTCCGAGCGGATGTAACACCAACTGAGTGGGCATTAATAAACCGTGTGGGGTTAAGCGGAATCCGCTATTATTCACGGATCGCACGTAATCATGCTATGTTGCAGGCGCTGATTGAGAGATGGAATCCTGAAAAGAATACCTTTTATCTGCCAACAGGGGAGATGATAGTGACGTTAGAAGATGTGTTCTGAATTCTGAGACTCCCAATTACAGGAAGACCAGTGTATCAGGTAGGGCCTAACGCGGCGCGGGCAGCGATAACGGCAGTATTTGGTCCAACTGCACGAGATTTGACACAACGAGGTTTGACATTCACTTATGGTATAATGTTTGCAGCACACCCTGAGGCAACAAGGTTGGTAGTGGTATTAATGATAGTGGTGGGGTATTATGCATTACCTAGAGCGGACGGGGGAAGATTTCTGAAATCATTGATGTGTATTATTCGTGAGATGATAGAAGGTAGCGTTACTTTCGCATGGGCACCTGCATATCTTGCGGAGCTATACAGGGGTTTATGGGCATGCAGGCGAAATCACAAGACTACACTAGATTATGCATACTTATTACATTGTTGGGCCTATGAGAACATTGTGTGTGTTCGACCAATAGACCAACCAATCCAGGAGAAGAGACAAGAATGTAGAGGTTGGGATTCAAACGATGGGTCCAGAGACGAGCAAGAGACAAGAGCCGAAACCGTGAGAGATGACACCAAGTATTATAGGTAGATGTGGGAGATGGTGATGATTGTGGATATTCGTTGGAGACCGTGACAGAACTACATGGTGATGGTAAACATAGCCGAGGATTTTAGGGGTGTAGAGTGATTAAGGTGGATCGCGGGACACAAAGCCGGTGAGTACGAGACGATTCGTCTAGATCGCGTGCGGTGAAAATTTGGATTTGTTCAGGATATACCCATGGCTCATAGACCATACATGTGGATCGATGCCGAGGCACCCCTCTCACCGCCACGACCGAATCTTCCGTAAGGACCAGAGGAGATAGTATCCGATCATAGGGTAATGGATGTAGGAGTGCCGAGTCTTATAGATTATGTTGGGTAAGCAGAGCTGCGGCGACGTGCACGTGAGAGGGCCGATCGTTCGACTTAGCCGTGATTACGGTGAAGAGAGACTACTGTAGGGTTTAGTTCACCAGCTTCAAACACAGGTGAATGAGACAACAAGATTGTTAGAGGTTTCACAGTCACGAGTGGAGAGACTAGAGGCAAGATTCCTCCACACGAGAGGGCGTATTCGTATGTTACAAGAGAGATTGGCAGATCAGTGGGAGGAACCAATAGCAGTGGCCCCTTTGAGGATGGAGAGGCCAGGTGAGTGGCGTCGATGATCACCATCACTACCTGGTTCGGGATGAGGCGCGGGGGCCTACGTGAATTTCATAGGGGTAGAAGAATAAATAAGGATGCCGACCTGTGCATCGATGATAGAGAAGATGTATTTGTTTAACATCTAAATAAAACTAAATATGTATGTTGATTTTGAGGTTATGATAATAATAAGAAATGTTTGTGTTTTGAATGTTTGGATTGGTAAAGGACAAATGTGACAGTTATCAATATAAATATGCAAAAACATTTATATTTTTAATCGAAACACCACACATGATAGGTTATGGTAGGGGATTGTTGAGCTAACCTTGGGAGACCCCATGTCTCCTAAGTGCTGCGCTACATAGCCAATTGCGCACAAAGCAAGGAGGGGCCTCAGACCGATGTAGTTCTCCCTTAAGACCAGGGAGAGGTGAATTTAGGAAATTTGGTTGTGGTTAGGCAATTTGTTGGTTGGTAAAAGTTTGATATTGGTAGGGTAATGTTGTTGGTGTTGGTGTGGGTAAAGGTGAAGCGAGGGTTAGCTTACCCAAGCATTAGGGAACCGTGTCCTAATTAAGGTCAACACAGAATCCTAGATTCGGGCAAAAGAGGTAAAAGTGTCCCAAAGTTGGAAAGAGCTAAACAAACCACATATTATCATAGGATGAGCGTGAATCCCTAGGTATCTTGCATAGGCGAGAAGTTGATAGGTGAAAAGAGTTGTATAATCATAATATATCGGATAAATGTCATGTCCCTTGAGTTGTGTTGTTGTGAAGAATGGTGGGGTGAGGTGGATGGTATAGCTGGGGCGTAGAGGACTTGTTATAAGGTGATTATTCGATTAAAATAGATCCAAACCTAAATAGATGAGCCCATGACTCAAAAGTGCTTTTGAATACTTTGCTTTTATTTTTCTGGATATGGCCGATCGATGTGGGAAGTCTTTATGGGATATGCATTTTGTTGTTTCTTGAGGTCTTCACGAAGGTGATCAATGCGAGAAGCTTATGATAGAGGATGAATTTGTATAGCTGTTCTTCAAGGGAGCAAATCTACTTATAGTAGCATGTTGCGGCTTTACACATAGCTGTCCTTCGAGGGAGCAAATCTAGTTTAGAGCGTAGCGGTCTAGATGTCCATTTGGCATGAAGCATCGAGTTTTACAGAAGTTTGACTCAAGAATATCCCGAGAATCATATAATTGAGAACTTGTTATTTTGATACTTTTAAGTCATGGACCAGACTAAAAAGGGGAAGGCATCTTTAAGAGGAGGTGATGATCAAACCATGTGAGCTTGATTCTATTTTGAGATGCACGAAACAATGTGTATGAGGTGGTAAATGAGCTAAAGGGACGAGCACAAGGTAGATAAGAAGTGATGTAACACTAAATTCAATAGTAGAATGGTCAGAGATGCAAGGCATTAAGGGTTCTGTCGACACTAAAATTTTCCTCCATAATTTCTATTTCATTAATGTATGTATTAGGAATAGGATGTTGTTAAGTATAATTAGTAGTAGCGTTTGATAGAAGATAACGGTGCCACAAGTCATGCAGTGCCGCCAATAATGTGGAGTATGGTAATGAGTCAAAGTACAATAGGAATGTTGTAAAAAGTAAGTATTTGTTGTAAGTGGTCCGTAATGTTAAAATGTCAAAGTTTGGGTAATTAGAGAAGTAGGGTCTACGTGATTAGGAATTAGAAATATTATATTGGTAATAAGGACAAGGAGTGAGGTCATAAATATTTTGTGTATTTTATTTGTAAAAGTCTAAAAATGTGGAACCCATGTAAAATGATAAGGTTTATCTTATCTTAAAGATAAGCTTACATGTACGAGATAAGAGTTAAAGTATGGAATATGATTCGTCAGAGTGGATTTCTTATTCTATCTTAGAGATAAGATGGATAAGCTGGAAGTTCTATAAATAGAGAGGCCACCCCCTCATTTAGCATAGAAGGAAGTAGTGAGAAATATTGTAGGAAGTGTGCGAAGGAAGCCATCGGTTTAAAGGTGTGTTGAAGAAGCCATTAAGAGGTGTAATTATAAAGTTTCTTCCATAGTCTTGGTGAAAGGAAAGTGAAGTTAATAACACTTGAAGTACCTCATGGGTGAGATTGTAACAATTTCATGTTAATATTATAATTTATTTTGATATTTCATATTTGTCATCATTCGTCTTATCATAGTCGATGGTATTCTTGTGTTATGTTGTTGTTTTGTTTCAGTTACATCCACAAAACTAAAGGCATGTGCATTAGTAAATAATCATAGCACGAGGAGTTCCTGGTGAAGAATTATCATAGTGCCGGATTGGTGATGACATTTTGGTTCCGTTGTTGGGACCATTCCTCGTTGGTGGATTTTCTGGAGAGATATTCCCACTTAGTCAAAAATCAATTGGAGGGTAACCTTGTTTTTATTGTGCATAGTAGTTACCATGGTAAAGTCATTTTTACCGTGAATAGTAGTTACCATGATAAAGTCATTTTTGCTATGAATAGTATTTATCACAGTAAAGTCACTTTTTACCGTGAATAGTATTTACCATAGTAACTTCACTTTTTACCGTGAATAGTGTTTACCACAGTAAAGTCAAGTTTTTACAGAATAAGTCAAGTTTTACCATAGTTTACCATGGTCATTTCTATTTTACTGTAGAAAGGTGTAAAGTCACTTTCTAGTATAGTGATTCCAATTATTTGTACACATAAGTCTTGTTGATTGTACTTGTGAGTTGGTATTTCACGGTGGTTACTTTTGAAAATGGGAAAGATTCTGTTTTTCAGCTCAATCTAATGAAGATGCTTCTTCTTTCATTCAAGAGTTTAAGAAATCTTGTATTTGTAATGGCCTTATAAGAGAGGAACAATGGATTGAATTTTTCCTACCTTTTTGGATGTTTCAAAGACTTAGGTGGTTTGAAACACTAGGTGATAATGTGAAAAATTCATGGATTTATTAACTGAAAGTTTTCTTGAAGAATTTGGTGAACAACGAAAATACGAGATCTCATGATCGAGATCACAAAGCTATCGAGAAGGAGAAGATAAGGGATTATCATGCTCGTGTTCTAGAGCTAAGGAGCTATGCCCAGGATCGGAAGGAAGAAGATGGGTTGATGAATGGCATGGATAATCTCCTCTGTAAGCACTTCATTCTTGGGATGAAGCCAGAGATCAGACAACGAGTGAAGTATGACCGCCCAGCTACCATTGAACAAGCAAAGGAGATTGCAAGAAGGTAAGAAGAAAGCATGGAAGAGGAGCCCAAAGAAATTGTTGCTAAAGTAGAGCCTACACCAGCACCTTTGGTCCAGAATCCACAACCACTCCCGGTGAGCACAAATATTTCTCCTAGTACATCTACTGAGTATGAAGATCTGCTCAAAAAGATGGGTCAGTTAACTATTAATCTTCTTGAGAAAGGAATTTAGTTCTCGGGGAGGAGATAGAGGTCCAAAAGAAATATTTACGAAGTTGTTTGTTATGGTTGTTATAAAAGGGTCATTATAAGTATAATTGTCCGAGATAGAGCTTCTACATCAGGTAAAGGAGATAATGATAAAGGAAAAGCACTGTGAATTCTTTTGATGTAGTAGATAAGAGCGAAATAATGAAGTAGATGTGTTTGTAACAAAAAGAAAGAAATAAAAAGATAATCAAGATGGAAATGATCCTAAGAAGATGAAAGGAGAAACTAATAAGAAACATAGGAGAAGAAAGTTGGGTGTGCGGGATTTTACGATTTCACGGGGCGAGGACCATACTCCATCTTGGAAGATCTGTCCAAAAGGCACTGGAAATATTACATATGGTCAACTCTTGGCTATGTCTTCGAGAAGAGGCGGGAGTTGCGAGGTGGACTCAATGCTCGAAGAAGGAAGGAGGTTGAGGTCCCTGTTTTGGAGGCAGAGGCGGATCCCTATGCTCCACAAGCTGAGGTATTATGTAATGGTATTTCAATTCATGATGTCTTAGTTGATGGAGGTGCTGCGATTAATGTAATGGCCGAGTGCAGTAATGAATATGTTGGGTTTAAAAATTGATCGCCCTTGACACTTATGTTAAGGTCATTAAATAAAGGAAAAACTAAACCAAAAGGTGTAGTTTCAAATGTGGCAATATCTGTTATGGGTGTTGTATGTGTGGTAGACTTTTAGGTGATGAAAAATGGTACTGTTGCGTACCCAATCTTCTTTGGGAAGACCATGGCTAAGGAGAGTTCATGCGAAACTACTGGAATGAAGGTTTCATGACACTTGGACATGGTAGAGAGAGGGTGAAGATAAATGTGATCCTCGACATCATAAGGAAGAACACATGGATTCAAGTGATGAAAGCGATGATTGGACATCCTCGATTACTCTAGTACCGAGTGAAGTGGACACTGAAGATGAAGAAAGTGAGGTTGATGTTTCAGTCATGGATATCCTTCTAGTCACACCAACTCATGACCCCATAAAATTATATGAAGAAGAAGTTGATGATCGTCTCCAACAAATAAAGATTGGTGATCTTTGTGATGGAGAGTGAGAAGGAATCCTACCTCCGGCTCTTTCGAAGGTACATACACCTATTCACTTTTGATTACAAGGAACTCCATCAAGTAAGTTGGGTAGAACATTCTATTGAGTTGGTAGATGGTGCTAAGCCCATAAAGCAAATGCCATATAGAATGAATCCTAATTTTTCCAAGATTGTAAAAGAAGAAATAGATAAGTTGCTTGATGCGGGATTCATATTTCTTTGTGGAGAATTCGAATGGGTTTCTCCCATTGTGATCTCAATAAAAAAGAATGGGAAGCTACGCATTTGTTTTGATTACGAGGAAGCTCAATAAGGCAACAAAGAAGGATCATTACCCTCTTCCATTTTCAGATCAGATCTTGGACGAAGTAGGCGGCGGAGTGCTATAGTTTTTTGATGGATATAGTGGCTCAACCAAGTTCATATAGCGAGAGAAAGATCAGGTGAAGACCACGTTCACCACTCCTTGGGAACGTTTGCTTATAGAGTTATGCCTTTTGGGTTGTGTAATGCTCAAACATTCCAGCGTTTGATGAATAGGGTGTTCGAACCCTACATTGGGACCTTCATCGAGTATTTACGGATGATTTTTACATCTATGGGAGCAAGTTGGACCACTGCACCAAATGGAGATAGCATTTCAAAGGTTAGATGAAGCACAAGCCTCACTAAACCCTCTGAAAGTGTGTCTTTGGATGTTAAAGGCATTTTGTTAGGGCATGTTGTATCCGAGAGATGGTATTGGTGCTGATCACGATAAAGTTTCAAAAATCAAAGATTTACCATTTCCTCTTAATAAAAGTAAGTTGAGATCATTTTTAGGCCATGTGGGTTCTATAGAAGGTTCATCAAGAATTTCTCAAAGATTGCACACCACTAACCCGATTCTTGAAGAAGGATGTTACTTATGAACCGGGAAATAAAGCGCATGAAGCTTTTGGACAATTGAAGGAAGCCACAGTGTCTTCACCTGTTTTGAAGAATCCAGTTGGAGCAAGCCATTCATTGTGTACACTGATGCCTCGAGATACGGCACTAGGAAGTACTTTGAGCCAAAAGGATGAAAATGGGAATGAACATCCAATTTACTTTGGGAGGCAGACAAATGAGCGAGTGTTGAGGTAAATTATCTTTATGGCGAAAAAGAGGCTTTGGCTATCATTTTCTTATAAAGAAGTTTAGAAATTACTTGCTTTAGGGTAAAAATTTCTAGTTGTAACAGATCATCGAGCTCTAAAATATATTGTAAATAAGCCTAACCCATCGGGGAGGATAGCAGATGGATAATTTTGCTACAAGAAATTTGAATTTGATATTATAGATAGGCCGGGAAAGAAGCATGTCAATGCGGATGCACTCTCTCGAGCCTATGATGGTTTAGGATCATCTTGTGATGATGATGATTTCTCCGATGTAGCATTGTTATCCCTTGACATAATCCCTAGTGAATACATAGATATTTGGAATTATCTTGAATGAATTTAAGTTTCTAATGGTGCTAATGCAAAGACTAAGAGAAAGATTACTCAAGCAAGTTCGTCCATATTCTATTACTGCATGGAGTATTATTTCGAATAGGACACGATGGACGATCTGAGAGGGCGGTTGGACGTGATCGAGGAAGGAAGCTGCTAGAAGAATTCCACAATGGTACATGTGGAGGGCACTTCTCTGGACAACTTACAACAAGAAGGATCTTGGATGCGAGGTTATCAGCGGCCCACTCTTTTTAAAGATTGTTATAATTATTGTAAGACATGTGATATTTGTCAAACACATGGTAGCACCGTAAGACTTCATCGACTCCATTATGTCCTATTCTTCCCCTTGGTCCCTTTGAAAAGTGGGAATAGACATTGTAGGTCCACTTCCAACTACATCATGCCAAAATAAGTATATTGTAGTTGCCACAGCAGTTATTTAACCAAGTGGGTTGAAGCTAGGCCATTGAAAACAACTTCCATGGATGAAGTGGCAAGGTTCATGTATGAAGCATTGTCACCAGATTTGGTTGCCCATTAGAAATTGTAACGGATCAAGGAAGCCACTTCATTAATGAGGTGGTAGAAGCCTAGTCAATAAGTTTTCTATTAAGCACGGGAAGGCAACAACATACAAGCCAAACACAAATGGGCGGTGGAGCACGAACAAATTTTGTGTTGTGTCAAATTCTAGTAAAAGATGCAGCCTTGTAGGTACATAAATGGGATAAAAGGATTCATGCGGCATTGTGGGCATATAGGGCAACATCAAAGTCAGCAACAGGATACTCCCCATTTCGGTTGGCCTATGGCATTGATCCAGATTCTTCTATTGAGTTTGATATTCCCCTTTGTGAGAGTTATGAAAAATGAAAGGATGGATGAAAGTGATTCGATAAAAAGAAAGGTTGGTACATCTTCATTTCTTTGGAGGAAATGAGAGAAATAGCAAAGGATACAAGCCATAAGAAGAAAATGAAGCGAAGGAATACTTTGATCAAAAGATCCGGTGGTCTCCATTTCATGTGAATGACTTGGTTCTAGTATATGATTCCAAATACAAAAAAAAGAAGACGAGAAAAATTTCTTCCAAAATGGATGAGGCCCTACAAAATAGCATGTGCATGAAAATGGTACGTCTGCATTGGAGGAATTGGATGGCACTCCCATTACGAAATGGGTCAACCACGACAAGTTCAAGATTTTCCAAGCACCCGAAAGAATCTACTCAGGGACGGAGTAGAAGCTAGGAAGGGGGAAGATGTCAAAACTAAAATTTTCCTCCATAATTTCTATTTCATTAATGTATGTATTAGGAATAGGATGTTGTTAAGTATAATTAGTAGTAGCATTTGATAGAAGATAACGGCGCCATCGATGCGGTGCATTGATAATGTGGAGTACAGTAATGATTAAAGTACAATAGGAATGTTGTAAAAGTAAATATTTGTCGTAAGTGGTCCGGTAATGTTAAAATGTCAAAGTTTGGGTAATTAGAGAAGTAGGGTCTACGTGATTAGGAATTAGAAATATTATATTGGTAATAAGGACAAGGAGTGAGGTCATAAATATTTTGTGTATTTTATTTGTAAAAAGTCTAAAAATGTGGAACCCATGTAAAATGATAAGGTTTATCTTATCTTAAAAGATAAGCTTACATGTACAGATAAGAGTTAAGGTATGGAATATGATTCGTCAGAGTGGATTTCTTATCCTATCTTAGAGATAAGATGGATAATCCTGGAAGTTCTATAAATAGAGAGGCTACCCCCCTCATTTAGCATAGAAGGAAGTAGTGAGAAATATTGTAGGAAGTGTGCGAAGGAAGCCATCAGTTTAAAGGTGTGTTGAAGAAGCCATTAAGAGGTGTAATTGTAAAGTTTCTCCCATAGTCTTGGTGAAAGGAAAGTGAAGTCAATAACACTTGAAGTACCTCATGGGTGAGATTAT
Organism: Taxus wallichiana var. yunnanensis; assembly: GCA_018340775.1. NCBI lineage: Eukaryota > Viridiplantae > Streptophyta > Pinopsida > Cupressales > Taxaceae > Taxus > Taxus wallichiana. The sequence continues at coordinate 586,116 of CM031240.1, forward strand.
AACAATTTCATGTTAATATTATAATTTATTTTGATATTTCAGATTTGTCATCATTTTGTCTTATCATAGTCGATGGTATTCTTGTGTTATGTTGTTGTTTTGTTTCTAGATTACATCCACCAAACTAAAGGCTGTGCATTAGTAAATAATTATAGCACAAGGAGTTCCCAGGTGAATAATTATCATAGTCTTTGGATTAGTGTTGGCGATTCGAGCTCGGAGTTTACCATTAAGCTAAGCTAAACGATAAGTCGTGATCCATAGGTGTGAGTGATAATGTAAGGCCCAATCCAATTAGGAGAAAATTTTCCACATTTGGTCTTTTCTAGTTTAGTTACATGTTGATTCTCTTTGAGGACAAGATCACCAATCTTAAAGGTACGCTCATGAATTCGCTTATCATAAGCACGCTTAATGCACTTTTTAGAAATTTACAGTGGTCAAGAGCTGTAAGATGATGCTCGTCAAGCTCTAATTGGGCTAACCACTCTTGGCGGAAGTCATCATTGGCGAGAATATCCTGAAGAGATATTTTGAGAGAAGGGATTTGTATTTCGAGAGGCAAGACAGCCTCGGTACCATACACCAGAGAGAATGGTGTGGCATTAGTGGAAGTATGAATGCTGGTACGATAAGCCCAAAGGGCAAAGGGGATGTGATCATGCCAGTTTTTCTTAGAATTGTTAACGAATTTCATGAGAATTTTGATTAAGGTCTTGTTAGAAGATTTAGCTTGTCCATTTTCTTGTGGATAGTAGGGTGACGAGAAGCTAAGTTTGATACCAAAGTTGTCACAAAGGTCTTGTAACAACTTATTTTTGAAATATTTTCCATTATCTATTATCAGGTGATGAGGAACACCAAAACGACAGATAATGTGATGATTGATGAACTCAACGATTTTTCCTTTTTTTTGGTTGAAATGAGTGGAACGGCGTCCACCCATTTAGTGTAATATTCGGTTGCCGTGATGATCCAACGGTGATTCTGCGAAGGTGGGTGAATCTCACCAATAAGGTCTAAACCCCATTGTGAGAAAGGCCAAAGATCTCGTGCGACCTGTAACGGGTGGCTAGGAGTATGTTGAAGGTTGGCATGTTGTTGACACATAACAAAATGCTTAACATATTTGCAGCAGTCTTTATTGATAGTAGGCCAATAATATGCTAGGCGAAGGATCCGCTTGGCCATGGCAAGGCCACTAAAATTCTCACCACAAAGTCCGTCGTGGATTTGTTGGGTGGTATGAGTGACTTCAGCGCCGGTTAGACAGCTGAAGGAGGATACCATCGAAGCCATGTTTATAGAGGAGTCCCCCCATGATGACATAACAAGAAACACTTTTAAGAAAATCCCTTTTGCCATTACTAGTAGTAAGGTCGGGTGGTAGAGCAGAGGTTGTAAGGTAGTCATGAAAATGGTGATACCAGGTATCCTGTGAATCAGCAGATACATTATTTACCATACAAACATCCGAACTAAGTAAAATGGGGCAAAGAGTTGTTGGACCAAGACAAATATGTCTAAGTCAGTTGGTGAGGCCGGAATTTGCGAGGCCAAGCAAGCCATAGTATCTACAAATTTATTAGTTGAGTGGGGAATGGTTTGGATAGAATAATGAGAAAATAAGGTCAAAAGTGAATCCACGTAATGTTTGTACTTTTGAAGTTCCTCATTTTTACATTGGTAGATGCCAGTAACTTGATTTACTACCAATTGAGAGTCACCAAAAATATTAATAGACTTCACACCTAAGTGTAACGCAACATGGAGACCCAAAATAAGGGCCTCGTATTCCACTGTGTTGTTAGTGCAGGGGAAATTGAGCCTGAATGAAAGAGGCATAGGTTCACCTTCAAGAGGAATGAGAAAAATGCCTACCCCTCCACCACGCTGATATTTAGATCCATCGAAGAAGAGGGTCATTGGATACGACACGTCACTGAGTGAAAGAGTTGTGATGAGCTCATCAGGGAAAGTAAAATTGGTAAATTGTTCCCCAGGTAAAGGGGCTTCCGCGAGTTGGTCTGTGATAGTTTGTCCTTTGAGTAATTTTTGGTGTACAAACTCAAGTTCGAGGTCGGCGAGGAGCATAAGCCATCGGGTGATGCGTTGGTTTAGATGAGGTTTGGCGTACATATAATATATGGGGTTGGCGTTGGTGATGACAAATGTTTTGTGATTCAGGAGGTAATGTCGGAGTTTGGTGGCCACATATGATAGGGCTAGGCAAAACTTTTCTACGTGTGTATACCTAGTCTCGTAATCCACAAGAGTATGGATTATGTAATAAAATGCTTGTTCTCGATGCTCAGAGTCACGATGTGCGAGCATAGCTCCTACAACATGGTTGGTGGCAAGAAGGTAAAGGTAGAAAGGGCGAGTGTCTGAGGTGGGATAAGCACGGGTGGCTGCAGAGATAAGCTTTAAGAGCCTCAAAGGCTTGGTGGCACTCCTCCTCCATTGAAAGACAATTTCCTTTTTAAGGAGATGATGGAAAGGTTGACATCGGTCCGAGAGTTGTGAAATGGAATGCTTGGATAGATTGGAGTTTTCCTTGCAAACTACGTAATTGTTTGAGGTTAGTGGGTGTGGGAATTTCTAGGATTGCTTTGACTTTAGGTGGTCGACCTCAATGCCACGCATAAAGAGACGATAAAGCCAATGATTTTCCCGAAAGGATGCCAAAGACACATTTCTTTGGTTGAAGATGAACACAAGATATTATAACAGGTGATCGAAAATAATGGTTAAAACATCAAGATGTTCATTGCGATGTTTGGATTTTCCAAGAAGATCATCGACATAATCCTCGAGGATAGTGTGCATAATGTCATGAAAAATATAAGTCATAGCCCGCTGATATGTCGCACCAACATTTTAAGGCGAATGGCATGACACGATAGCGAGAAGGTCCCCAGGGGTAATGAAGGTAGTTTTATGTTGATCGGCAGGGCTACAAAATTTGATTATATCCCGAGAAGCCATCCATGAGAAAAAGCATCTCATGGCCACGCGATGAGATCAACAAGTTGATCAATGCTAGGTAAGGGGAAGTCATCCTTTGGGCAAGCGAGGTTAAGGTCCCGAAAATATCCATGCATATCCGAAGTCCCCCATCACTTTAGTGATAGGTACGACATTAGAAATCCATTGCGGATAGTCAATAGGTAAGATGAAAGAAACAGAAAGGAGGCGTTGAAGCTCTTCTTTCACCAAGAGGGCAATGCGTGGATGCATTTTTCTTAGTTTCTGTTTAACTGGTTTAGAGTCTGGTTTTAGAGTGATGTTATGGACAACAATGTCAGGATCGATTCCTGGCATGTCGGCGTAGGACCAAGCAAAAGCTTGATTACGGGCACGGAGGAAGGTAGTGAAGGCGGCTTGTTCTAATGCGTCGAGAGATTGTCCGATCTTTAAAATGTGAGGATCGTCCTCCATGTGGATGTTGATTTCTATAGTTGATTCATTCAACATAGTTTGGGTGTCAGATGGTAAGGCACGTTGAATATAAGAGTCATCCGCACCGAGGTAGGTGAGGATGGAGTCATCATCCTGGCACTCCACAACATTAATTGAAGGTGAATCTTCTTCGATCATATCTGGATACAAAAGGGGAGAGAAGATGGGTCCTCACTATCACGTTGATAAGTGAGAGGACCCAAGAAGATAGCATTCATGAAAAAAAAAAAAGTTAGGAGGGATAGATTACGGGTCTATTGATTATGTGGGTGAAGATGGAAAAATGGGCGATGATGGTTCGGAAGGGGTGACTTCATTGTTTTCCTGGATACAATTGACATGAGGTTTCTTCGGTGTAGGTGGTTCAAAAAATCCAAGACCACAACGATCTTTGTGTTTGCGGGTAGTTACGGGAATGATCGTATGTCGGCCTTGTTCATAAAGACCAAAACCAAAACCCTTCCAAGCACAGCGCGTCAGGAAGGTGAGGGCGAAATGACGGTTGGTTAGATATCAAAAATCAGATTGGAAGGGAACCACACCAAGGGGAGGTTCAGGGGTGACAGAGGATGTGTCGACACCCCCATATGTTAGGTTGGTGCGGTAATTAGGTGGTCCGTAGGAGATCACCTCCCCCACACGACGGTCGTAGGTAGGATGTGCATGTAACTGTCCATACTCCTGTGGGGTATGGAAGGTGCTAACATTGTATAGGTGGTATTCCCCTAGTGTAAGGCATTGAAAAACATCTACCAAGGGATCTGAAGTTGGGATGTTGTCCGTGGGGAAGGAAGTGGTATTCGCGGCGGTGGATTCATTAGTCGAAGGTGCGAGTGTGGTTAAGGTGGATGGTTGAGGTGTGGTTGAAGTAGATGGTTGGGCTGGATCAATGGGTGCCTTGACTTGGTACAAGCACATCATTAGGGTGATATAACATATTGTAGGTTTTGAAAGGGGAAGCGTCAGCTTTGACGGTGTAAGACTTCCCCTCATACTCGAATTTGATGCATCTATGTAAGGTGGAAGGAACACATCCCATAGCCCGGATCCAAGGGCGGCCTAACAATATGTTGTATTGGAATTCTCCCTCAAGGACATAGAAGAGTTCGGGTAAGGTACATGGCCCTACACGAATGTTAAGGATCACGGTGCCTAAGGTAGAAGTAATAGCATCGTTGAATGAACGCAACATGGTGGGGTTGGCACACATGCAGCTAGGAGGGATATTCATCTGTTGGAAGGCTTTGGAAGAGATGATGTTTAGGCTGGCACCCCCATCGATCATAACACACGTACTGCCGGATGTCTCGGATGTAAGCCGAGATGAAAAGAGTTGGATCAGGATCTTCTGCACCAAAGACGACAATTTCTTCTTGGAAAAACTGACAGCGGCTTTTGCTTTGTACAGGGACAGAAGTGGTTGTGGAGGTAGGTTGTTTGGTGAGAGAAGCGACATGGTTGGGTGTTAAAATGGAGGCGACGGGAAAGGTTTCATTAGGTAGGACCTCTATCCCTTGAAGGATCTCAATTAAAGCTTGTCGATGCGATTCAGATGTTTGAATGAGATCATAGAGTGTCATTTTGACAGGAGATTGGTGAAGTTGTTTGATCATGGTGTGGTGGGCAACTCCATCAGAGATGGGATAGGCAGGTCCATGAATGACCACTTTAGGTGGTGGTGTGATCGGGATGGCAGAAGGAGAAAGAGAGGCCGCAGGTGTGCTTTCTTTAGCTTTTCCATTGTTTTTCTGACCTCGAGTAGCAATGTTAATCATGTTGATCTCGTGAATACGAGAGGAGGAAGATGGTGGGGATAAGTCATTGCTCTCGAGAGGTGGGGTTGCAATGATGATAGATTTTGGCGAGGTGGGGACAGGTGGTATAGGAGAAGGGATCGAAGCTAAGGGCTTCTCTCTCCATAAATTATCTTTCTTAGGTTGTATATCCGAGATAGGTGATTGGCGAAGGATGGCTTTCAAAGCTTTGCATCCTTCTACATCGTGTCCTGGTGTGCGATGGTAAGCACAAATTTTAGATTCATCATAACCTATAGGTCGAGGCTTAGATGGATCATAGAATCTGAGCGGGGGTAGGGAAATGGTCGCATCCCCTACCAACATATCAAGGATCTTGGAGTAAGATCCTTTGAGCGGGTCAAATTCAGATGAAGATGAGGTTGTTGATTGAGTAGGTGAGATTTTTGATTGTTTTGGTAATGGTCGGGTATGAGTGGTTCGTATGGGTGGTGATTTAGGCAAGGGACTTTGATGATTGGTTTTAACGAGGCGTGGTTTCTTCTGCGTAGAAGTTATGTTTAGCTGGTTAGATGATGAGGCCCCAGCTGACGTGGTGGTAGAAACAACCACGGGGAGAGAGGAGCGACAAAAAACAAGTCCTTCGATGATCGAGTTTGCTTAGGGTTGGCAGGTAGGCGAGATACTTGGGGCGACGGTGTTGAGATGCCCGTGAGTGTCTGTAGGGGTGCAAAAGGTATAGGTCATGTTAAAGAAGATGTGGGAGGCAAGGTGTATTGAGGCAAGGTGGAGGGGTGAGGCCCTAATATAGAAGGTAAGTGTGATGGTGAAGGCTGAAGCCGAGCCTGCTGTATCGGTGTGATCGGGGGCGAGGTTTTTAGTTGTGGAAGAGGCATAGATTGGACTCGAGGAGATTGGGTCTGTCTCCTAGGTGGATTGATGGCATTATTTTTGGATAAATCTAACCATTTAGGTGGGTGTGTCAGGCTGGGAATTGGTGAAGTTCCAAGCGTAAGGGAAGGTTTGGTTAGGTTGATAGAGGTGGCTGAGGGATTCGATAGAGATGAGGGGGGTGAAGGTGAGGACATAGGCATTTTGAGCTTTTGTAAACACCTCGGGTATATGGTAGAGGTGTCTGGATTAGTCATCTGCATTTGAGTAGAGTATGGTGTACTCAAACGCTCCCATAAGACTCATCTATCTTCTGAGGGATGACACTCTTCACGTGTGAACAGGAACTTTGGTATGGAAGAGAGATGGGTTGTGATTCCGGTCCACTGTGGGTGTGATACAGGGGGTAAATGAGGCATTGTATCAATGGGTGTTAAGAGGTCAACCGGTCACTGGAAAGATTTAGGTGATGAAGAACTAATAGGTAGGAGGGCATGCTCGAGGGGATCCATCATGATTGAGGAGTTTGGTGATGTAGGCTCAAGGGGTTTCTCCTCTAAGGATGACAGAAAAAGTGGCAAGCCTTCTTTTGTTGCAGCAAGAGTGGTGGAAGGAGATGTTTGGGAAATAGATAAGTTAGATAACATCCACTCACAATCTTGCAGGGATGTGGTGTAAGAAGGTTCATTTGTGAGAAGAGAACTCTGGCGGTTAATTCCTTTATGGGTAAAGGAATAGCGGGACTTGTCCTCTTGTCCTGATGAAGGAGAAGGGGGCGAGAATCCCTGCGTTGGTGAAGAAGCTTGATTCAGAATTTCCTCAATGGAAGCCCTAGGTTGGGAGTTGAAAATCGCATGGATCTCATGCACACTCTTCTCCTCGGCTGAGGTGTCTTGGTTTGTGTTACTGTTAGATGCATGGTTTGGAAATGGTTTGTTGAAGATTTTTAAATTTCGATTAGCGGGGGCATTAGGATTATCGAGAGTTATATCCCCTGCATCAACCATTTCCTGCACTATGTTTTTCAACATCTTGCAGTTTTCGTGACTATGTCCCTTCACGCGATGGAAGTTACAGAAGTCATTTTCTTTATACCAAGAAGGAATAGCGTGGGTGGAATCAAACCCAGAGTGAGGTTTAACAGGAGGCAAGGTGATAGCTCCTGCTTTAAGCAATTTGTCTAAGATCACACCATAAGTTTCTCCCAAGGGAGTGTAGTTGATGGGCTCGGCTTTATACTTATAGGTGGCTTTCGGCTGGGTATTAGATAGTGCTTGAGATTTGACCATCACTGCGTGTATTGCACCCTTTGATTTCAAGCGCAGCCGATGCGTGAGAGTTGGTGGTGTTGGGTTTGGTGGTAGAGTCTTGGGTCCGGAAATTTGAGCTTTTGTTGCGTAACCTCAATTTCTCTTCCTCTAAGGCTCGAATCTCTAGTTTCTGAGCCATAGTAAAGGCCTCATCAAAGTGTGAAAATTTGAATTTGGAGGGTGGGAGAAATGTGTTTAGCGCAGGCCCGTGTAAAGAGTTCGATGAGCTCGGCCTGAGGTAAGGCGTAAGTAAGTTGGTTGATGAGGCCCCGCCATCGTCCAACGAAATCTGTGATAGACTCGTCTTCAAATTGTCGGATGGCATAGAGGTCGGTAATGGATACTTTCTTGGAAATATTGATGGAGAAGTGATCCAAGAAAGATTGGGCTAACTGGTTAAAGGAGAAGATTGAGTCTTTGGGCTAAAGCAACTTGTACCACTCAAAGCGAGGTCTGATAAGGACATGGGAAAGGTACGGAGTAGTAAGGCATCGTCATGAGCAATCAGATAGCAAGCATGTCTGAATGATCGCAAGTGTTGTTGAGGGTCCTCCTTACTATTAAAGCGAGTAAATTTTGGTAATTCCCATTGAGGAGGATATGTATGAAGGGGGACAGAAGGATGAATAGGCTCCCGAAAAACTTGCTCGTATGTCAGGGTGTTACGACTTCCTAAAACAGAAGCCTCAAGATTTTGCATCTTGTCCATCATCTGTTTGATTAAATCATTGGTTGGGTTAGATGATGGTGTTGTCATTGTAAACAGAGGAGGATTGGTCCAAGAGCCGCTACTAGACAATGGTGGGATTGAATGTTGATAAGATAATGGTGATGAATGTGTTGGGGCAGCTGAATAAGGGTGTCTTATATAAGAGGTTGAGGCCACTGGATGAATTTGTGGAAATGAAAAGGTGGGCGGAGCTTGTGAGGAAAGCTCGTGTGTATAGGTGGCGAGAGAGCAAGTTATAAAGAGACAGATCTGTGAGAGAGATGAGGTAGGGTCGGTGGATGGTAGTGACATGTGGGGCCCAGTTAACGAAAGGAAAGCCAATTGGTGCGGTATGAACCACCGAAGCTACTGAGCTGGGAGACGGGGCTAAGGATGAAGACGGTGAAGCGGAGTTATTAGGTGGGGAAGGGGCTAAGTGAGCAGCGATACTAATAGGCATACCAACGAGGAGCTGACCGTCGGGTGTACGGTCAGGGGTATGAGACAAATAATATTATGCGGTGCTTAGGATTAGCATCCAAAAATTTGGCAAATTCCTTATCTCCTACAGGGATCGTGGGAAAATTACTGGTATCCATAGGATTCCCCATAGGATGTGAAGGGGGTGACTCAGGAAAAGGCACGGAACAGGCATGTGAAACCATGGTTGCTGCTTGTTTCGGTGATAACAACCATGGACAAGAGGACACAGCAGGGATTTAATCAATCCGAAAAGAAAACAACAACAAAATGTTGGAATTGATAGGTTGCTGGTTTGTCAAGAACTGTTAAACACAGTAACCGATATCGGTCAGATAACCGATGTCGGTCAGAATGTAGCCGGCGTCGGTCAGTTAACCGATGTCGGTAGTATAGGACCGGTGTCGGTCACTGTGAAAGCAAAGAGAGGATGTAAGAAGCTGCTGGTTTGGGGATAACAATGCTTAATATACCTACCAAACTGTCTTGAAGTGATCACTGAAACAGTGTATGACAGAGAAACAGAACTAAAAAACAAGCAAGATGCACAAGCAAATCAAGAGACTAACCCTAGGATTAGTTTTAATCACTTTGGGCTTATGCCTTAGACGCCAGATGATGTCAATCCTAAACAAGAGACCTAAGGGAGATGTCAAGTTTGTTTTGGCTCATAAGGCTACCTCAATCGGGCGGAGGAATACCGCGGGAAGGGGGGATGTTTGAGTTGTTGTGTTGATTATGATGTGATTTGGTATGTGTTGTGCAGTGAGAGTAAGATTAATTTCTCATCAATACCGTGGATATCACCCCCACGTGTATGACCTATTACTTAATCTACGTTCACTAGAATTAAAAACAACAAGCAAGAATGTGATGCACGTGTTTTAAACCCAAATCGAAAATGATATTCGATGAAGCAAAGAAGATGACTTTCACTAATGCAAAGATGTGAAAGAAAAAAAAATTCTTTTACCAAAATGACAAAATATTTTGTGAATATTTAGAAGAAAGAAACAACAAGTGTGCTCCCTATATGAAAGCAAGCAAGAAAGAAAGAAACCCGAAAAGGGTCCCACCGGCGTGCCAAAATGTTTCACACAGAATTTGGTTCGGAATAGAGTTGCTTCTATCCTTTCATTCTCTTGAGAAACAGATAAGGGTTAGGGCTAGGAGGAATACCTGTTGAGTGTTGGGAAGGTGTGCGCGTACCGTAGAGAGATCAGATCGATTGTGAAGAACTCCTTTTTGTCTAGGAAGGACTACCTGTAAGTAAGAATACAAGACCACTAGATCTTAGTTAGACAATAAGTGAGGGAACTGCCTTAGGCCCAGGAAATATGAGACTTCCTTTCGAAGGTGGTCAGTTCCCCTTTTAATATGAATTAAAGCAAAATGATAACAAAGAACTACAAGATACTACTTACTAGTTCCTGATGAAGATACAGGTCCAAGGAATGTGGTGGCGATAGTAAGGCTTAGTTGGGATGATCCGGTATTGGAAAGCAAGCTGATGAAGCTATCCTCAGTCTTTTCCAATGCTTGAACGAGTGTGACAGTGATCCAGTTGCTCAGTTATAGTCTTGGGCTCGATCCTCTTCTCTGCAACCTCTTCTACTTGTTTCACTTCTCTTTCTTCTTGCCAAATGAATTCCGGATCCTTTCTTTTTGGTTGGGGGAGGTCATTAACAGGGAACCGATGGCGGTTACGTAACCGATGGCGGTCGAGTAGGAACCGATGTCGGTTAGGTCAAAGTGGCTATTTTTAGTAAAATAGCCATCTTTCCCTCCTTTTCTCTCGAGGGATCAGTTGTGGGCTTGGTCAAGTCATTATTAGGCTCGTTTTGGTGCGGGTGAGGGGTGATGAGTCATGGGTGTGAGTCTGGACCAAGTCATAGGTCTTAATTAGGTTGGTTTAGGGTTAGGGCTAGGTCATGGTGAGGTGGCGAGGTGAGGTGGCAGGGTTGGAGATGTGGATTTATTAATTATAAGGTAATTAATAAATAATTAAGTGTGTAAGGTTTAGGTGGTGAGGTAGGGTTAGGTTGCGGGATGAGTAGTTTGGTATTTCATTGAGGATGAACTCACAATAGAGTTTCCTCAAGAAATATTGTGGTACCTCAAAATTGTTGCAAGGTGGTTGGTCAAAAACCATCCACCATCTATCCTAAAAATTATTTTTTATCCCCTCATGGTTACACTAGTGGATTGGGAATCTTCTACAACTCAATAATAAGGGTGCATTAGTTTTAAAGTCATTGAAAAAAGAACACAACGTTTCTTTGGTTTTTGTCTTCAACTGCATCATAAGAAAACTTGTCTACATAAAAATGTGACAATTGGTTTTGTAACCCTCCCATGTGTTTATTTGACCCACCACATTATCGATATTAGATATTAATGACTCTAATGATGTAGCAAGGTTTTGGCAATGGGTATTTGTTGCATTGGGGTTTCTTAGGGTATTTATTAAACCCTTAATTTGAACCACAGGAGTTCATTAGTTAGGAAATATCCTAACACGTGCATTGATATTGAGGTAATTAAAATTCATAAAATCAAATTCAATATACCGGTAGACATTAGGGGTGAAAGGGTTTAATTTATTATTGTTTTGAATTAGGTATTAGGGGTAGGTTAGAGAGGTGGGCTAGAGGAGGGGTAGGGTTAATTTTAATGTAAAAATAAAACATTTGAACCTTAGTTTTTAAAATTAAATACCTTAAATTTGTAAAAGGAGTCTAGTCATAAAGTTAAATTATAATCTCTTTTTGAATAAGGAAATATAAATTAGGAGATTCTTAACCAAGAAATGATAAAATGGTAGAAACTAGGATTGAGAATGCTTTTCAACACTAATGATATTATTTCACCATCTTAATTATTTAAAGAACTATTGATAAATGATTAAATCTTAACATTAAGGTAATTGGTAATACATATGAATGGCTTCAAACTCTCTTTCTAGAGAAATGGCATATTAAGAAAATTATAATTGAGTGGGAAACATGATATATTTTCTGTTTGATATATTAGGGTAGAAATAAAAAGGGGTAAATAAAATTGTAATGGAAAAATGGGTAAGTATGGTACATGGGGAAAATAGGGGGTATTTTCATTATAATAATATAATGGGAGGGGTATTATTAATTGAATAATTAAATGTAAAAACTAAAATTAAGGGTGTTCTTTATTACCCTTTGAACGAACGTGTTATACCATACTTTTACTAAGTGAACCCCCATGATTTGAACTTTGTTATTCTCACTCTCCCTTAACATGTTTTTTTGGGTGTTTGGAGGATGTCTTGGCATTAAGCGAGGTGTTTTAAAATTTTTGTTCACCTGGTCTACAGTGAATGGGGATTTTAGGTTAAACTATTGAAACATATGAAAATAAAAATAAAAACAAATCAAGAACATTGTAAAAAAATTAGTTTAATAATAAAAATTACCCTAAAATCAACTAGAACCCACCTTCAAACTCTACGTGGTCGATTTGATCAAAAACAAGTTTTGACCTCCAAAAATGCACTTGCCCTTTTTCCCACTCGTGTCATTTGTACACGAGTTTTTTTTTTCTCTTTGTAGAATGATTTTGTGAGGTATAAATGATGAATGTTTTTAATTACAGGTGATAACATGCTCGTTTTATAACGTGCTTGCATTATGGTTTGGTGAATCCAAGCCATAACATGCTTGTGTTATGATGCGAGCTTAATTTTTCACTATCATGTTATATGCGGCCGAGCCATAGAGAGAGAATGTTATGGTTAAAATGGAAAAGAAGTGGGTTTTTGTCTTCTTTTTGGTCTCCCATCTCCATGCACATTCCCCATGTTAGAAAACCTTTCACAACTTAAAGCTCACCACTTCTACACCAAGGAACCTCAAACTTGAAAATTGCTTATCTCCATGCCCCCTCTTCATGACCAGACCACACATGGCATATTTTCTCACCTATGTTGTCCCCGTGGATTACACCAGGTGCAAAGGGGAAAAGGGGGACAAAAAGTGCATCACCATACTTCCATTTAGCTCTTGGTCACATGAAAATCCATTTTTAGCCCCTAGTTTTTAGCATCTCATTCACACTCAAAAGGAAGTTGCTAGTTGTCACCATCTAGTACAAAGCACACTTATTTTCCCCTTGTGTCCCTATTTCACCTCTTGCACCCTATTTTTAAGGGTGAAAATCCATGAAAACCCTCTTCCAACCATGGTTAAGATGTCGGGTTAAGTGGTGAGTTAAAATTTGCAATGGAAAATGACTAACTCGTATCAACACTTAATAATTTATCAAACTCCAAGATGTTGTGTTTCCCTCCCAAAACTTCCATTTTCATAATTTATGTTTTTGGTTTACTCAAACATCCATATTCCCAAAACTAAAAATGATCATATCTCCAAAATGGTGCACTTGATTTCCACCAAAATTTGGTAGTGCAGTCCTCCCAAAAAAACCTTCAAGCTGATTATAAGAGAATTTCCATTGATTCTCTATGTAATTTTAGCATCCATTAGAAATTTTCGGCCTAGTAAGTTACATTTTCATTTATATGAAGTTCAGGTGAATGAAAAACCTCGAAAAATGGAGCAGAAGGTCTTGAACTAAAACCTAAAATTTTGAGACCAATTTCGTTACAATCTCACACCCAGAAGAAATTCGTATAAAAATAATATTTGTGTAAGGATTCATGTGTCGAAATATAGTAAGTTTCTAAAAATGGTAAATTCTTAGCATCCTTGTTACTCCAAACAAGTAAAAACCATCAGAAAGTAAAAATTGGGAAAACTTACTAAAAATGGCCATCCTAGTCAAGACCTGCTAAAAATATAAAGTCTTGCAATTGAGATTATCACTTGTATCAGCTCACACTCCACCTATCTCATTAATGTTTTCCCGAGTTACAATGCTAGAAAATTATCTCAGGGTTCAAATAGGAAAGAAAGCCCTCACATGCTCCCAAAACATTAGTCTCAAGGTGAATTATGTATGACACATTTATATGCAAGAAACTAGATGATTCAATTCATCCTAGTGGTCACTGAAAGGGGTTTTTCATGGTTGAATCACTCAAGAGGTTTTCACGAGAGGTCAATTATGAAATTTAAGAGGTTCATGAGGAGAAATGGTATGAAATCCATTTCCTAACTAGTACCTTATAATCAACAAATACCATCATGTTTATAAGGTCAAGAAGTCATCATGAGATCCACACAGTGCAATATCTCACAATAGTGTTTTTGAACACTCATTCAATGCCCTAGAGTGTGTCTACATCTCACAAAATCAGGTGATTGTAAAAACATTGTTTAGGTCAAAAAGAGGTTAGAAGAAGATAATTTCATTCAGGGAAAAATCCTTCTATATGGAGGAGAAGGCCTATTTCAATGAGGAACATATGAGAAAGAAGGTGTCTAGGCATCCGATTATGATTCCAATAAAAAAGGAGACATATTTTTCATGGAGGTAAATTTTGAGGCCAAGAGGAGTAAGGTAGTGATCTTCATGTCCTAACTCCTACCTTGTGATCAAATAAGATCACCATGTTCCCATCTTAGTATAGATCTCATGACATTTTTTTGAACCCTTATTTAATACTATGGAAGGTGTCTATGTCTCACAGAAGAAAGAGTTTAAAATCTCAATGTTCTAATTTAACAGGTGATCAAGGAGAGTAACTTTATTCATGATCTATCATAAGTAGATTATTCATTGGGAGGAGCTTTCCCATCTCTAGATCATCACTTCTCTCTCTCATTCTCTTTCCTCCCTCCATCTCTCTGAAATTTCATTCCTTCATTGAGAATGTAATTTTTCATTATTTTTTCTTATTCACTTAAGTGACTTAATGTTGCATTGTAAAACTCCCTTTTCAAAACTAAGAAAAGTACTTAGTTTCATTCCTTGGGAATTTGAAAAGTCACATGGTGATTAGCTGAAAAGTCATATGCGGGGAGAGAGAGAAAATTTGTAGGATATAAATTGTTATGGTTTCTCTATTCTAAGGGGTTGGTAATTGTTGATTGTTATAAGTTATTGGAATTTAATACTACTACAAGAAATTAAATCTACATTTCTTATATCTCCTTTTTATGTTCTTCCATTCTCTCTACTTTGCCAACCTTACAAACATTGTAATCTTGTACGACCAAGAAAAAAATGTCTCTAATTTATTAGTATTACTATTAATTACATGGTTAAATTATTATAATTTAATGTGGACATAGTCTATTTATTTTTGGTGAGAATATACTAGTTCTTACTCACAACATTAACCCTCTCTATATTTATTTCTCCTACTCCCCTTTACATCTTTCTAAGCTAATTCCTTCCTTATACACTGCGTACATGTTGAAATGTTGTGTTCTAGGTGTATTAATTGATGTTAAATACAATTAATGAAAAATATTATGATGCAGTAGAGTCGAGAGGACTCTCGGTGTGATGATTACATGGAGATTCAAGTGTGTTCATGGTGTCTTGAGGAGATTCAATGAGGTTGGCTTGGTGTAGCAAGCCCAATCAGGTGACCTAACTAGCCTAGGTGATGGTGCATGGTGGTTGGAACTTATTGGTGGCTTGAGAAGCATGTTGGAATCATGGAGAGAATGTATAGGGATTTTCTACGCACTCACATGAGTTTTATGATGTAGATACATGTTGAAGACCAAGTTTTAGGTGCTCATTTAGACTAGGTTTAGGTGCTTTAGGAGGCATGAGGTTGAGATGTAGAGCTATGTGATCGCATAGAAGCATGAAAGGATTTAATAAACACTATTCTAGGTATTTTATAAAATTTTAAGATGTTTCATGGCCAATTATGATGTTGTTTCAGTTGATCCTAGCTTAAACCATATAAAACCATAAGGGCTAGTCATGCAAATGAGATGGGATGATAAGATTGAGACCTATTTGAGATATGATGATGATTTGAGATGATGAAAATAGGTTTCATAGAGGTGTGAGAAATTTTTGAGTCATTCTAAAGATAATTTTTCAAGATAAGTCAGTTTGTGTGAAACATGGTCCAAGAAAGGGTGTTTTCTAGCTCAATTACACCTTTTGATGCTCACCCTGAATTGTGTGCTTTGCATGGGACCTTGTGGCTTTCAGGGATGTTTATAAATTGATTTTATACAAAAATAATTATGTCATTTCATTGTCACATTTTTATGAACAAATGTTAAGAAGGTAAACAATTTTTTGTGTGTTTGAAACCCTAGCTCAAAAGTAGTAGGAGAGATAATGATCATAAGTTCCCAAAATTGATTTCTAGTGCATGGATGATTATTGGATGATGTATAGGACTCCTCCAAGTTTCTAGAAAGGTATGGTAGTGGATGTGGTGATGAGTGGACCCCACTCAAATAGGTTTATTTATGAAGAAGTTTAGTTTAGGACAAGGTTTTCCAAAGGAGTTGCAAAATAAATGGACATTTTTTTATTATGTGATTTTATTTATTTATTTCCATGGTGGTTTTAGGTCATGAGGATACATATAAATGGAAAAGGGTACCTATTTGTGAAGACAAGTTAAAGGTCGGTTGTGAGGAATTTTGCGAGAGATGGACTTGGTTAAAGGCCTTCCACTTGGATTTGTAAGGACTTAAAATATGTTCTAGAAAGAGGATTCAGATGGATAGTGGTATATTTTTTGTTTCATGATGATGAAATTTGATGGTTCATATAGGTCAGTTTTTGAGAAAGAAGATTGTTGGTTTTTCAAGACAAGACTACATAGGATGAAAAAATGGGTTAGTTGAGGAATGAAATGGATTGGTTGATGATTGGTATAACTTGGAGAGTGAATAGGGGTAAATTATTTTCCTATTTAATTAATTTATAGGTATTAGAAGTGGTATAAAGGGTGAAAATTATTCGAGTTTACAAAATAAGTTTGACAACATGATTTCAAGAAGAGGAATATAATTGTAGTTTTAAAACATGTATGTTTCATGAGATATAAATTGCATGGATGCTATATAAATTCATAAGGATTTTGTAAAGTGGTCACATGCCATAGTTTAGTTGATATTGGGTGGTGTTGATTCCGAAAGGTGAATACAGGGTGCTTTGGAAATAGTTGTTTGGTGAAGGATATGAGCTTTTTGGCCCATGTTATGAATTATTTTATTTTTACAAGTAAAATTGTGACCATGGATGATGTTTAAATGTCATATTACACATGTGCGATGATATTTAGAGATTTAATAATAATGGGTTTGGTGTTAGTGGATTTTACTCATTTTAGTGATGGGGTTTTGAACCTTTTTGGTGCAAGATGGATGGTTTTGGGAGTGGCCGACCTATATGGCTCATATGTGAATGTTTTAATGATTCAAATGGGATTTTTAAGTTTCCATAGTCAAACCAAAGGAGGGAAACTGACTTGGTTATAATATGAATCATGAGAAGGGTATAAAAGTGAGTTTATAGTTCAAATTTAAACTAGTTCTTGGGTGTATGAAAAGTGTGACCTATTTGAGAGTTATTTTCAGGTACCAAGAAATGTTTTGAGATCTAAGAGATCGTATGATAGGTTTAATAATGTTTTAATATTGTTGCAAGTTTTTAAAGAAAAAAAAGTGAATAAAGTGAGAGATAGAGCGAGTTCGAGAAGCTAGGGTATGAACAAGGGTTTTAAAGTGTGTGAATTGAATACGTGATCTAAAGAAGTTTTGGAAGCAAAAATACATCATATATCTTATTCAAAATGTGTTTTAGTGGGTTCTTGATCATCTTAGCGTGTTATAGCTTCCTTGTGGAGTTGGTGCTTCACAAAACTAGGGGTTGGTGCTCTACTAAACTAGGGGTTAGTGCTCCTTGTGAAGTTGGTGCTTCACTAATTTTTTATTTGAGTAATATAATCAGAATTTTTAGTGGGTTTTCTTCCCCTTGAGGGTTTCCCACTTATATCTTGTGTTATGGTGTTGTCTCTCTTGTTCATGGTTAATTGAATGCATGTTATTTGATGTTGTGCACACATTAATGGATGGTTAATTGGTTTATGGTTTAAGTGAGAAATATGAAATTGAATTTAATTTTATAAGGACTAATTCACCCCCCTCTTAGTCCATTGTGCTTACAATAGTATAATCAATTTTCCATAGGTTTAGTGGATTATTCCTGTGTGATCATTGACCTAACGACCACCCCACAGTTTTAGTTAGTTTACATTTAATAATGGGAACCTCCCCATACCCAAGGAGGGGCTTAACACCATGACCATTGGTGGAAACTAATAATATGCCTTGTGAAAAATTATTTTATCAAAAGTTTTGGTGAATTTGTTGGGAAATATCTTCCTTAGTGCACCCTTAAAAGATATCTAAAAATAAAAAATCAGATATTTGAAAACACAAAATATAAATTTAGAAATCTAGAAACTCATTGCTGATTTTTTCTATAAACCTATCATTTCTAGATTATAAATTTCCATTTACATATTGGAAAATATTTTACAAGTTGGAAATAAATATATACTCAATCTGATTGAGAAAGTGTCATTGTTGATCCCACATTTGAAGAACTACAACAAGATGATTTCAGACTTCCTATTATCCAAGTAGTAAGACAAGTAAGGAAAAAAATTCTTCTTGAGTTTGATCCTAACTTTCCTCTTGAATATCAAATTGAAGAACCAGTTACATAACAAATTGATTTCATTCCTCCAAAAAATGAAGAATAATAAAAAGAGGAAAGAGAAGAAATAATGGTTGCACTTGTTCCATGGGGAAAAAACATTGGTCTGCTAGCATTGGATCCTCCACTTCATGAATTACCAAAAGGATCAAGAATGAATTTCCAAAATTATATGGAGATGGAAATCAATGTCTAGATGATCATATTACATATTTTATCACATCTTGTGGCATTCTTGGAGTGGGACATGAATATTTTTTTGTTCAATTATTCATTTAGTCATTACAAGATACTGCCATAGAATGGTTTTAGTAATTTCCAAATCAATCCATTACTGATTAGGATGACATGAAAACAAAGTTTGAAGAAATATTCAAGACTGTGGAAGATGCACATGCCCTTATTTCTCAATTAGCTCAGATGAAGAAAGAACCACAAGATCCCATGAGAGAATTTGTACCAAAATTCAATAGTTGATAAAAAATATTACTACTCTAGATAATAAAAAGGGGTCTTTGTTAATGATTTGTTTCCTAAAGTTGGGCTCATACTATGGAGATCTCAACCAAACACTTTGGATAAGGCTGAAAAAATAATTGAAGTGGAAGACAACATTATCATGTCAAATAAGATCAATAACTATTCATCAAATAATAAGGTCTAGAATTTCAAAGATGAAAGTGTTGATCCATTGCTGAAATATTTGGTCAATGATTTGACTACATCGAATAAGAAGATTTCTCAAAATTCCTCATATAGTGGGTTGTAACTAGATAAGACGCAAATGTGTGATATAACATTGAGCACTTTCCCTTCCTATCACAATGTATGAAGCCCAAAAATGCATTCCCTTTGATGGTAGTGATAGTATGTAGATGTGGTTGGCCCTTTAGAATTTCTAGTCATAATGATAGAGTGTATGTTATGTATATGTATGGATCTCTTATTTGAATTTTGACACTAGTGACATGAAAGGACGACTATGAGCTTAGGATAAACATAATAAAACTAGAAAGGTTGACCAAAAATGTCAAAATAAGTAGGATAAATAAATATAACATGAGCACCCCGAATGGAAAAAGGTGTTTGGGTGTTAGTTTTGAGGATGGGCATTTATGTCCTAGAATAAATCAAAACAAATGTGAAAAGAAAGATAGAAAAAAATTCTTATGACCTAACAAAAATTGGGTAGAAAAATGACATATGTGAGAGGGAAAGATAATAGAAACAATCAAAGAAACTATATGGAAAAAGGATTGTGTCACCAGTGAATACTTTTCTTACTTAACATCCATGCATATAACAACATAATTAATGGCATATGTGTGGGATTTTATGTACAAAGTGATTTAATTTATTTACATGCATATGTAAAATTAGTTTACAGTATAAAGTAGTCCGATGCTTCTCGGGATTTTGTGTCTATAGTGATTTAATTTATTATGTTTTACATGGTTTCCATATGTCTAACATTATTTTCAAGGGTATAGTTCCTTGCATTTAAATGTGTAAATGTGAGTTCTTAATTTCATCATTGTGCTACTAATGTGATTTCATAACCTTATGTATTATATATTTCCCTGATGTCATTTTAGTGCCCAATCATTATATAAACACTAGTTGTTTGATGTAGTTTCATTATGGTAATGTGTTTCTATATGTTTTACCCAATTCTAGGGCTCAATGTACTTTCATATTCATTTTAATGTTTACATGTATTTCAGTTCACAAATTATGTGATTTATAATATAAGTGGGGTTTATTATAGATATTTATGTTCCACTAATCGATTGAATTTTGAAGACTACGTGTCAATTTTTACATTGATTTTTTGGAAAAAGAAGACATTGGAATGTAATGTGTCATTACCCTAAATTTAAGTGATGTAATGAATTGTCTAAATTATTTAAATACTTGTAAATTCTCAACACTTTCCTTTTCTAACTTTCACTTGAAAACTTCTACAATGTGTTGATAATAATGAATATTTATATCTTGGTCGATGAACTAGGATGCTTGATTCATTTATATATAATGAACTAGGATACTTGTATACCATTTACATATAAAAGTAAAAATCAAATTAGGATATCTTATTGGCATTTCAATTTAACTTGTCATAATTAGAAAACCAAACACATGAAAAATATGGGATATAAATAAAATGAGGAAGTTTATGATTTTTAAATTTGTATAGGTCCAATAAAACCCATTAGTATCATGAACTCTATGTTCATGCAATGTTCAAACAAAAGATTACATGTGATGGACACGGGAATCGAAAGTAAGAGGAAAGGTTGAATAGGGTGGAATACTATCAATTGACATGTGGAAGTGAAATAAGAGGGATGACCAGAAGTCAAAATATTACACTATCGAAGAAGAATAATTCAATCTAACAATTGATAAACACAAAAAAAACTCTTGATACATGTAATAAAACAATAAACACCCCATACTTTTTTTGAATCCCGATCTATAATTGAATAGCCCTTTATGGTCAAATAAAATGCACCCAAAACAAGAATTCTATGAAAATATCCCCTCCTAACAACAATCGATATTTGTCCACAAATGTGCCTAAATATTACATATGTTTGCAAAGTAAATGTTTTAACTAGAAAGTCAAAATTTTAATAATATTTTCTAAAAGTTGTAGTATTGCAATGCTAGGCTATGTGACTTGCAAGTCAAAGGTCCAAGATTTAATTTGTGTTTTCTTTCATTATAATATTTATAAATGTGCATAATATATAGGATAGTTTTGTGTCCACATCATGGTGATTATTCATCTTCTTATAATTATGGGATATTGTGACTAGGATTTGTAGTGCCCACATTTTACACACACAATTACAACAGTAAAATACTAGGATAATTTTTTTTTGACTTACATTGCTCACCACACACAACACAACATGGGATTCAAGTACAAAAACTTGACTCGCAAATGACAATCACATAAGTCATCAACTCACATAGACACGAGAGAACAACATAGGCATGTCGATGCCACACTTTTCCCAATGAATGGTTACTAGTAATGACCCAACCACAAGAAAAATGACTCAAGGATAGGAAAACCCACAACACATCATTTCTTCAATTGTATTTTAGTTACGATTAATATTCTAAGAACATTATTGTGCAAGGATAAATTCCTCGTCTGTCCACCTATAGGTTCTTAAATTCATTCCACGGTTAAACTATCATTCACCCCTTTTAAGTTGGTTTCTTATTCTATACAAAAGTTTCCATAACTTGGATACTTATTTGGCATAAATCAAATTGCATAAAAAGTACTTAATTATCTTATTATTATGTTAAGAATATTCTTCTCCAACATTTATTCGATGTCTACAGTTTTAACCTTACAACTCAAGCGAAAGTAACTTGATATCCAGAATGCAATAAAAGGATTTAACAGAGATTTAGATACAAGGTAGTTTTTTTTTTTTTTTTTACCAAAAACATTCCTTGATCATGAAATAGAGATTTCCCTACCACAATTACTCTAAATTCAATGACTTGTGATCACGAATTCCATTTTGATTTATATATGTCTAAGTATTTTTTTCTCGAAGGTTGATCACACCAAGAACAATTCATATTCTTTGAAACAAAAGAATATGTTTTATTGAGTTATAAGGTCTGCAAGGGTGGCATTTTCCGAACCTCAAATCTCATCTTTACTCTTATATGCTTTATTTTCTACGTCACATTATGGTCTTTTTTTTTTGCATTGTCTTGAAAAGGAGTTACAAACTATTTGTCTAACCTCTTGAAGACAAAAAAGATAAGGAGACTTGAAGCTACACATGCACCCTAAGCCAACCTCCAAATCAAATGAGGTTTAGATTAATTCCAACTTCATCTAAGGGTCTACCCCTCAACTATATGTGAGTTTTAAGCGAGAGGACAAATTTATGCTAAACCACCTTCCCAAAAGGACCAAGGTGTTATGTTGAGAGAAATCAAGGTAACACATTTAGTTGAGCGGGGCTAAGGGGTTCATTAACAAGAGTATAAGACCTAAAATCAACTAAGTCACAACCTCCATCCATGTCGTCTGGATCCAACCGGGTTTTCACTCGATGAAGAACTTTAATTTTAAATCTATCTTTGAATGACAAGGTAGTCCACTAGGCTACGAAGGAGGGGTTAGCTCTACACACTCCAAGAAAAGTTTGACTGCATCACTCCTATCAGACGGGTTTAAGACAATGTCACTAAACCTACTGACTAAGACGATAAGTCCATTCTTGAGCTCTGATTTGCCTAAATTAGGACGTTCCACCGAGAGAAAATATTAAGTTCATCCTATGGTTTTCAATGTCTTCTATGGTAAGGAGTATCGCACATGAAAAATAAGTTATGTCCCGATGTTGAACAAGGGTAGTGTGTTTTCGATTAAAACTCTTTATTACATTTACAAAGTATGAATGCACAAGATGACTTGTTAATCATTAATTGAACACTAAACATACACTACAAGATATTACTTCAAATTCATTTAACTTATATAAATATCAACCCCTTTTAACCATGTGTTCTTGAATCAAAATTGAACCTAAGATTGAATGCACATTTCCTAGATGTCCTTGAAACTAACATTTCATACACAACAACAATTTATCAAATATAACCTTCTGAAACACGAGACTACATTATACATTTATTCCTTTAACAATGAACTATATAAATTACAATGATAATTAATGAATTACACATCGTATTTTTGTCGTCATTCTTTCATCCTGCAAAAACCACGTGAGAATGATATCAACGATAATTCGCTAGCATGGCATCCACCCTAATCTAGCATAATTATCATTTTTCATTTTCCCATTTACATATGATAATAATTAAAATTTACAAGCGAGATAAAAAGTTTAAAGACATGTATTCAATGCATTTCATTTCACTTCATTTTGTAACTCAGGAGAGAGAAAGAGAAGGGAAGAGAGAGAAAACACCATTTGTCAAAAGTTCTATTTCACACAATAGGTTACACTATAGAGTTTTAAACAATTATTTGCATGTGTTAAAAGTTTCCAGGGTGGTTTGGCAACCCGACGAGGGTCCACAACTTTCTATTTTTACATTTTCTTACTAGCTACAAAAACGTACAAAATGGGCTTGGAGGCTAAGAAACCGCTTCTAAAGGTTGACTTCTGATGAGAACACACACCACAATTAAATTTCTATGTGTTCCCAGATATACCAAGAGTTCATAGCAACTGACGGAATTGGGAAAAAGTGAACGGTTTACATTTGGCGGCTAGTTTTCCGGGGCCACTGGTCGTAGTTGGCCCAGTGCAAATTGAACAAAAGTTAGCTCGAGGGCTCAGAAAACCATGTCCAAAACTGATGTTCGATGGATGAGCATGCAACGAGACACTTCCTACAAGTTCCCTATATAAGGAGAATTCATCAGAGTCGATGGGACTGAGAACTAGAAAACCATTTTCAAACGGCGACAAGTTTTCTAGAGCAACAAGTCAAAATGGTCCAGTTTGACCTCGTCAAACCGTGGCAGAGAGCCTATAAAATGGTTTTCCAAACTATATAGAAGAGTGATTTTCCCTAAGCTAAATGTTCCATGCAATTGTCTAGTATAAACACTAGAGGTTTGTGAAGACGGAAATAATTTCTCTATCCAAGTTTCAAATGGTGGTTCAAAATGAAAGCCAACTTTCTAGATTTGACAGCTTTCTACTGCTGTAAACCAGTGTAACAGGGCTCCTATAAGAGCGTCAAAAAGATCACAAATGTTTGTTTGGGGTCAATCCAATGGTCTAGGTGATTCCTCACATAACAAGGTACACGAATGAAGCCTAACATCTCATTTTCAGAGTTCCAAGGGTACTTAATGAGTCTCCGAAAAATGCAAAAATTAACTATTTAAACAGGGAGAAGGTCAACATTATTACTGGAAAGTCAATTTCGAAATGCAGTCGATAAGAAAATGTTGTAGCGATCCAGATTGGGTAGGAAGTTTTCTACATTACCTCGAGAATGAGGGTGGAGTTCGTGGTTTAATGTAGAAGAGTTATTTTGATTTTGTGAGTTACAACACGACATTTCATTGTTTTTTGCAATGAGTTGATGTAAACATTTAACTGTATTAAAAACCAATATTTTAAGATTCTATTAATTTGTAAAAGAGAACTAAAACATGAGAATTATGAGAGGCAAGGGAAGATGAACCATGCCTGGAGAATGAATTTGGTTGAAACTGCGGGATTTAGTTCAGTAGCTTGCTTGTGCACATCGTCAACCAGATCATGAGCATCCACATCTCCACCATTTTACATACATGTCTATCATAAAATTCGTAACTTCAGATTTGAAACCATTCCGCTACTCGATCACATTTCTCCTACCTTCTAGATTCAACCCACCACTTGTTGAGCCCGATCAAATGGTTTCTTATTGTTGTTGTTTGGATAAAATGAGATCTTCCTCCTTTTGTGTATAGCCTCAAATCTTGCAATCATGAGACCATGATTTTGAAGGAATTATGTCAAACACTTCACATGCCTTAAGCATGCCTCCACATTTTTCACATTCTCATGTGTTCATCAAACACCAAAAAACATATCCACACACCACCACAATCCCGATTGGCTCGTTGATGATACAATATAGGGTTTCCTCAAGATAACCGCACGGCCAAGAATGTCAATCATGCAAACATAATGATTAATTCTAGGCACGATTCTATAAAGAGGCACTCATGCCATCGAAGTATTTACAACCCTCATGCACCGAACCCGCATGGCTAAATGCTAATAAAACAAAAATGAAACTTATATGGTCAAGGTATGTTCTATAAGACCACATCTCTTTGAGAATTTTGTCAAACAGCAGTTGACTTGCCTCATGTAAGCTTTTGCAATTTTCATACTTGTCTACTAGTGCACTTACAACTAAATAGAATCTACCATTATGCTTTGACGGTTGTCCGAGGCATTCTCTAAATCTCCCATTTTGTACGAGGCTAGACGTACGATGGCAAAGGAACTCGTGAGTTGGAGACCTGTTTGTTGCATGGTGAAATAGTGTGCCTACCTTATGAGGAAACCACATCTTTTGTAAACTACCATCCTCAATTTACATGAGAAGTCATATCGTTCTTTCATTTGGTCAACACTGCAATGCGTCCACCAATGCATTTGAAACTACCACATCTGACAAAATTTCTCTTTCCATTCTCGCTCATGGAAGTCCACATAGGAGTTTGGCGTAGTTGGGAGGATGCTAGCATAGGTTGGGAGGCTGGGAGGAGGCTGCAACAACCATGGCACTCCAAGTGATGACATCTGGTGAGGCATTCTTTAAAAAAAACAAAAACAAACACCCAAAGCACATTGGCTAGTGAAAAAAGCTACGGCCAAAACTGGTGGGGGGCGCAAAAAATGGTTCGAACCTCCCCCTCCCTCCATGGTGGCGGCTTCCCTCCTTCTCTCCATTCCACAAAACCAAAGGCGAAAAAAAAACAAAAGGAGCCCGAGCCCCCATGCCCTAACTCGCCCAAAGGAATCACGGGCCTCTTTTTTTATTTATTTATTTTTAATTCTTTTATTTTATTTAACATTATCATTATTTTAAATTCATTTAACTCATTTCATTCATTTTGAAAAACTATTTCATTATTAAAATAATTTAATATGTTTTCATTATTACTATTATATTTTATTTTGTTGGAACACGTTTATAGAAAAGGTGGAGTAGAATGAATGTTGCGTGAGGATGGATTTTTCTACTATGCCAACGAGGAGATAGGAGGGGCACTACACGATTACTTTGCACTCAGGAATGTTAGTTTAATAGATACTATACACGTTACAAATCTCAACATGGATAGATTGCCAACAATAACCTATTTGTAATAAGATTACTTTGTAACCATGCACGTAAAATTGTTCTACTTTAAATCCCTTGGAATATTTGTACTTTGAAATTTCAACATGAATCACTCTCCAATTTAACATTGTTTTATGCTTCCTTCTCTTCATGATGAATAAATTAAGGATTTGGATAGAGGCATCCATATCTACATCTACATCTGCATCCTTTAATTTTACTTTTCCTCAAAACAGAACACACATACTCACTACTATCACAACCTCTCTCACCACACTAAAATTGCATTACATTACATTGAAAACATAGAATTCCAATTCTAATAATACAATGCATTAAAAAGAAGAGTATTGTAGAGTGAATCAACTTGCCAAGTCACTACTTTACGAAATAATAAGAGATCCCACGATTTCCAAAATTATCATAGTAATTGGAGTGAATGTAATGAAAAATATAGGCACTTTCAAGTGCATATAAAAATCTTGCATGTAATGAGCAATACTTGAAGAGACAACTCCACGACCAATAACTAATATAGTCTAAATAAACATAAGATATGAGGTCTTTATTCTAAACATTACATATGTTTGCAAGGCTAATTGGTTAACCAATCAATGATAAATATCCCCACAAATTGGTAAATAACCCATTGGTTAGTTGACTAATTAGTCTTATAGATGTATGTGATAGATAGACTCTTCCATTATGAGTAGGGGTAGTAAGTGATGCTTAAACATCACATATATTTTTATTGTCAAATTTTTACTATAAAGTTAAAATATGAAGTATTATATTTAAAATTGTTGCGGTGTAGTGGTAGGATTTTCAAAGTAGTAGAATTATTGAGTACAATTAAATTATAAGATTGATGTCCCATCGAGTGCCCACATTGATGGATCACGTTCTATACCTATGCCAACTATAAGCAACTCTATTTTTCCCACCAAGAAAATTAATGTGGTAAGTAAAATTTG
This sequence comes from Taxus wallichiana var. yunnanensis, assembly GCA_018340775.1. Taxonomy (NCBI): domain Eukaryota; kingdom Viridiplantae; phylum Streptophyta; class Pinopsida; order Cupressales; family Taxaceae; genus Taxus; species Taxus wallichiana. Next base: position 613,210 of record CM031240.1, read on the forward strand.
ATTTAAATATTTTTTCAAAATGGCCTCTTGTAGAATAAAAAGGCATCCCAAGCAAGAAATAAAGAGAATAATAGCATGAAGCCCTCAATCCATTCTCTTGTAGAGGATGAGTGGGATAATCCAGATAGAAGGTCATGAGGATGAAAGTGAAGAATATGAGGACCCTTGTATAATGTCATCACCATTTCTCCTCCAACACAAGCTATTGTTCCCAGTATATTTTACCTTTCTACATATCTCAACAATAATTACTCCTTCCATCCTTTAAAATACCCAAAAGTTCCAATATTTATAACAAATCACCATGTAGAAAACTATATATTTTTAATAAGTATTTCAAAATCATAAAAAATCCTAATTTTGTGACCTCCATAGTTATTAAAAATTAAATGCTTAATTTAATTTAATTGTAGACTTTCTTTCCATGTTTTTAGGATTTGAAAAGATACCCAATGAAGGCAGCCATAATAAAAGTCATGGATGACAACATATTGTTAATTATGCAGGGCTTTGAGTTGATGAAGTGAGTTTCAAAACCAACATAGTATACATTTTGATCAATGACGTATGTATATTATGTCACGTTTAGTCTAAACATCAAATATGTTTTTATGTTTGTAACGTAATCAATGATAAATATTTTTCAAATATTGGTAAATAAAAAGTTGGTTAGTTGATCCAAAAAAGGATTTGAAAGTGCCCAATTTATGTAATTCTCTATCTTAGCTTGTAATATACTCTCTCCCATGAAAAATTTAATATAAAAAATGGTGGAATCAATTTAAAGGTGATCCAAATAACTTTGAATGAGGAGGCTAGAGAGTTATGATCTAAGAAGGAATTTTGGCACTAGTAGTGTAGTTGTTAAACGATAATTTTTTGGCCGTTATAAAACATGTGAAGGTGAATGATTGTAAACATTTACCATTCCCTAACCAGATTCATTTGACTTCCTCCTTCCTTCCTTAGTAGAGAAACATTAAATACAAGTGGGGAAACACGTCCATGGTAGGGGAGAAGAGGAAAATAAGTGGTTTTGGGTGAATCCAAGTCTAAGGGTTGTAAACAAGTAAATGCAAATAAAAAGGTCTTTTCATTCATGAAGTTCCACAATGACAATAAGCTTGTATTTTTTAGAGTTTTATAGTGGAAGGGGAGCAATTTCTCACCCACTAGATTTTTCCCAATTTTTTTCTCCATAATAATTTTATCTCTTTGTTCTCTTGTTTGTTGATTTCCAACTAATTTTATATTCAAATCACACTTTCATATTAAAACTTAGAATCTCTAAAGGAAAGGACATTCATTAGCACTATTTATATGATTTGTTATAGTTGTCTATAGTAAATTTATGGATAATATTGGTATCATAGTAGTTATAATCAAATTATCTCTATGTGGTTAACTTTTGTTGACATTGCGGTTATATGCCCTCATTCTCATGCAAATGTGCAACATGAAAATTTCTAATTTTCAAGCATGACAACAGACCCCAATGTCAAAATTTTGGATTGTAAACCCTCCCAAGCACTCCTTAGATCAGTTCATCCCCTCTTTCAGACATATCCCAATAATTTCAGTGCTCTCATGTATTGTAATGACCTTGACCATGTGTTGGAAACATAAAAATAACCTCACAATATTCTTTTAAGACACTTTTTGTCTTTTGAGATGAATGCTTTGATAGGCTTAGGAATGGCTATTTTTAGCCTTTCTAAGGCTAGTGGATATTCTTTGAAGTGTATTTCAAGTACTAAAATCATCAAGAAGTTGTATTCATTAGCATTGATCATTATGCAAGTGATTTAGGAATATTTAGGAAAGATTTGGTGATTCAGAGCAAGTTCAACAAAAGTAGGTTTTTGAGGCCAAAGGAGTTTACATTATGAAAAAGCACATGAGCTTCACAAGATGATTATGGGAGCCCCATAATTAATTTTAAGTAAAAATTTATCATTAGAAATATGATTCAATTATCTACATGGTGGTACTTTCATATTTTCCTCAAGGCCCATGCATTTCTTTTCAAAAATCATTCTTTGTGATCCTAATTTAAAAGGACATTTTTGAGAATGTTTTAAGCTGAATCAGACCTTTAGACCTATCACATTATTCTCAAAATGCATTTTTTAGTAAAAACAATATAAGGAAGTTTGTAAAACGTCTTTTGGGAGCTTTGACAATGTCATTTTCAAGCTCCTCTCTAAGGTACAAGCTTCATCCTCACCAATTTTTCCATGCCACATAGTAGCATGAGGCTTAGGTGTACTTTTGTGTCCCCTTTGTCCCTTTCAAGGTGAAAAGGGGATGGAAAAATCACTTTTCTAATTTTCTATCCCCGCTCCAAGTCATGCATGCTTGAAACTTGTCACCCAGGGGGTATAGGTGCATTATGTGTCCCCTTAATCCCTTTCCAAGGGGATAAGGGAATATAAAAATGTGGGCCCCACCTTACTCCCGTCAAGTTCCTCACATGACCAAAACTCAACTCTTCATTGCTTAAAATGATCACTTTCCTCTATTTCCTCCACTTGTGCATGCTTGAAACTTGTCACCTAGGCACTAGGGAAAAAAATTGTTCCCTTTGTCCCTTTCCAAGGGAACAAGGTGGAAAAAAAAATTCCCCCTCCATAATGGTTATATATAACAAGAGTTAGCCATTTTTTTGCTCTCCCCCCATTTTTTTCCATTTCTACCCGAAGTCTAGTGAAATTTTTCTACAATCCTCCACCTGCATTTTTCCTCTTGCATTCATCCCTCCATATTTCCAAGTTCACGGAAAGAATATTTCCATGAAAAAAATTACAATTGTTTAAAGGCTTTAGGTACATTTTTTCACAAAATTACTTCGTAGCCCACAAAGGAAAAATTCTCTTATCTTACAAACCGGTGCATGAATCGAGGTGGAGTTTTTTTATACTAATTCATTTTCAAATGCCCTCAAGATTCAAGTGACGAAATATTAAATGATACCCTTGATTTTTATGGTGAAGAAACCTTGACTTTGTGCCCTAGTTTTTTTATTATTTTATTTCCCATCATTCTGGTGAGGGGATTGAGCTAAAAATTTGTACATGAGATCGAGAGAAGAAACCTATTCCAGTAGAGGTGGTTTCATTGCAATCCATGGTGTGGAAGGGAACTTTACAAAATATTGAAGTATCTATATGAGCACTTAATATAAATATTAAATTCTCATAGTGAGAAAATTTCTCTAAGGTGGTGTGCATAGAGAACAATCAAGGCAACAAAGAAAGATTTGAAATGGAAAAGGTAAAAAAGGGTAATTTTCTAAAAATAGAAAGTCTCCATTGAAGAAAGTTGTAGTTGTCTACATTTAAACTCATATCTCTACTTTTAAACATCTTCAAATAGTTGTACAAAGCTACATAGCTCAAATGAGGTAGTCCATTCTTCCTCGAGGTCTAAAGGCATCATTTTGGTGGTAGTTATGTACAAGAGAAAAGTAGAAAATCACAAGGAAGATTAATTGAAAGCATGAATCATTGTGGAGATAGAAGAGAGGGATAAGGTCTCAAATGAAATTTGAACCAAGGGGATCATCCTAACTTTTCAATCAAGTTAGAGCCATCCACACCTACCCGGTGAGCCACCTAAGTGAGCTCAATCAGCTAAGTAAAACAAGGTGAGATGGGAGAATTGTTCAAAGTGAGTTGGTTGGAGCTATCAAAAAGAGTGATTTCTTACAAAACATTCAAGTGTCCAAGAATGCCTCCCCAAAGGTTAGAGGTTCCTGCAAGGTAATAGAGAATTGATCCTATAACAAGCTCTTGAGAATTATCTTGTGGAAAACATTATGACAACACCAGATGAAACATTCCCATGTATCCTTGAAATGATCAATAGCGAGAAAAGGAAAATGCAGAAAGTTATCATGCCAAGATTTGAAGAAATATTAGATATATGTAGGCCCAAATGAAGGAAGAAAGATCAGATAAAATCCCCTTCTTTAGTGAGACCTCAGGTAATTAGTATGTTGAAGTTTCAAGATCAAAATTTGAAAAGCCTATTGAGGAAATGACTCCATCAAAATATGAGTTAACTTACATCTCATTGGGACAAGCCTCACATAAGGGTGACTCTCATCTGTTCAAAGAATTCTCTTCTCGCATCCTTTCCTAGAATGAAGAATAAAAGAAAACAATTTTGTAATTGGAGAAATAGGTAAAAGCTCACGCAATGCTTACATTAAAAGCTTCTTTGGACTGAATCAACATTTACCCTTCTAATTGAAGGAATTCCTCCAATCAGAAGTGTTGATCCTGAAGTGGTTAAGAAAGCACAAGGATACATGATGCAAGGGAAGACTAATGAGAAATGGATCAAGAAAATCATTGAGAAAGGAAAGGAATTGTTTCCAAGTCATCTCTCTCATCAAATATGCTCTTGTAACATTGTTTAAAGTGAAAAAAATTAGAGGAGTTTGTAAAATAATTCAATCACTTGGATGAGATGTTCCCACCAGTGTCCGAGATGATTTCCTTCAATTCTCACACCCTCGTGAGTAAGAACATGTTTTCATCTGTTGTTGAGAACTTGTCTCAAGTTTGGATCCGCATCATGGATGCGAGATATGCAATGCTCAAGAATGCAATCTCTAAGTTGGAATTGTATGGGCAATATGCTTTCGAAATATTGAATAATTTCTACCATTGTGTTCAAATATTTGAGTTCCCTCCACTAATCTGAAGACTATTCATCGAAAGAACTTATCATTTCATTCTAAGAACTGGTCAAGAAAGAGGCAGTGAATCCCTTTTCTTCAATGAAGACAATTTAGAGTCTCTGAGGGTATTAGAAGTTTCATAAACACAATTGCAATGGATCTTAAAGAATAGATCAATCAATGCAAGAAGATTAGTGGTATTCTAGAAACATGGATCAAGGTGTTGGGATGCATGAAATTTTGGAGCGAATAAGTTGACGACTAATAACTCGGTTCAACAAAGAATTCAAGGAACAAGAGCGGGAAGCATGAATCAACAATTTCTTCATCAAGAAATCTTCTTCATCAGAAATTTCAACTTCTCCCTTCTTCTCTACTTCTCCCTCTTTCTTCTCTCCCTCTTCTAATTATTCATTGAGCATAATCATTGTATTTTGTCATATTCACTTAAGTGACATATTTTGAAATTGTAAAAGTATTTTCTCAAAATTATAAGAGAAATAATTAATTTGTCTTTTCTAATGGAAAATGAAAGGTCACAAGTGGAATAAGAATGTGAAGATTCATGTGGGGGGAGATGAGAGGTCAATTCACATTGCTATAAATTGGGATGGATTCTCCATTCCAAAATATCTTGAAAATGACATTCTAAAAATGTTAGATTGTGATAGGATTTAGGTGGTAGAAAATTTTGATTGTTGTTATTGGACTTTGTGTCATCAATGTACATGAAATAAAATATACATTTCTTCTATTCCCCTTTTCCTATGTTTCTTCTATTTCTCTTTTATGCACTTTGCAAGAATGGTGATCCAAAAGATATTTTTATCTTTGATAAATGAATCTAAGAACTTTGTTTCTAGGTTTTCCATCTCACCAAACAACTTCATTGTTTCCTTCCTCTATATTGAATGTTGAACTAGTCTAGTTATTGGGTGTGAACTATGTAATTGGCCTACTCATGATAGTAACATTATTTTCATAATTTCTCTCCTCCCCCTCATCGTCATGATTTCCTCTCTTGTGTCCCATATAAGAACTTTTCCATAGGTTCACTTGGAGTGCTCATGTGTAATCCCCACCTTTTTGACAACCCACATCAATAAATAATATTAGATTAGTTTTCATTCAATAATGGGAGCTACACATATCAATGTAGAGGGTGTATCCCCGTGAACATTAGTGGAGACACATAATTTTCCTAATTGAAATTTTTTCTCACCAATAGCCCCTTATCTAGAGATGTATTAAAGAGGTGAAGATATCTTTATATGTTTTGAAGAGGATATTTCTAGAAGAAAGTATAAGAAAGGAATTAAAATCATGGCTCAAAGTGGTGATGAAGATAAATGTGGAACTGAAGAGGAATGTTTCTACAAGTTGGAGGTGGATGTGGCAAGTATGTAAAATAATATAGGCAAGATTTCCTTGTCTATGGGAAAGTTGGAGTCTATCATGGGAATTCTCAAGGATAAGTGTGGTGTCCTCGAGGAGGTGCTAGGATATCATAGGGAGGACTCTCTGAATATGAAAAAAACAACCCTATGCCAACACTACTCCTCCTCCATTCAAAGATGAGGAAAAGATAGAGATCGAAACATATGAAAGAGACCTAAATGCTGAAAAGCTAGACAATTATCCAACCCAATTAGAGGTATATTTTAGTTTTCATTAGATTAATGATAGTTAATAGATTTCTTTTACAAGTTTAAAATTAACCAATCATGTTCTAATTTGGTTTGAAATTTATGTCTAAATTTTGTTTGTTAAGAGGATTCCTCATATTTCTAAGTGGGATAAATTTAAGATGTTAATCAAGAAGAAGTTGCATCCTATTTTCTATAAGGAAGATGGGTCTATGTACTAGTAGTATTTTAGGAAAAGTAAGGCAAAAGTGTGAAAAGAGTACACTAGTGAGTACTAGAAGATGGATGTATAAATGGGAAAATATGTAGCGGACCAAGATATCTTGATGAAATATATTGGTAGTCTCCATAACCCTTTAAGAAGATCAGTTATCTTTACCAAGCCGGTGAATGTAGAAGAGGCTTGTTCTCAAGCCCACTATCTAGAGATGGACAAGAATAAGAGTTCATATGTCTCTCAAAGTTATTTAAAAAATAAAGTGACACCAACAAAAAAGCAAAAATGGAAAGGGAAATATAAAAATAATGTTAATTCCATTTCTAAAAAGGATACCAAAGTTCATTTTGTTCATTTTGATGTTAGCACTCATTCTAAGGATAAATGTTAGAGGATTCACTTAGAATTACACCCATTCATTAATAAGAAGCACAAAAATAAGGAAATGGATACCCTCCATGGGGAGAAATTAGATTGTAGTGATGAGGTGGATGAGAAAAATTATGTACCTCCATCAATATAAATTTTTGTTTGTGTAGTAGTAATGGTGTTCAAGAAAATGAACTTGCAAAGATATTTCATATTAAATTTCAGTTAAAGAAAACCAAAGTGGATTACTCGTTTTGATACTTTTTGCAAGTGCATTTGATAAGTAAATAGTTAGTTGATAAGATGAAAATAAAGACTTACAATCATACAAGCCCTTGTTCTTTGGGTTGGGTAAAGAAACATGTAGACATCAAGGTTACCAATTAATGTAAAATCACATATGGTATTAATAAACATTTCATTGATTAAGTTATCATGGATGTTGTTCCTCTTGATGTGTCTAGTGTAGTGTTTGGAAGACCATACTTGTATATAGGGGATACCATCTACACAGGAGAGCCAACTGGTACTGTTATCGAGTCCAAAGAGCACTGAGTTTAAGAACTGCAAGAAATCCTTCTCTTCAACTGAAACAATGGGATCTTCTCTGAGTGTGGGTGAATCAATGTTGAAAAAAACCTCTAGAGAGGGTTGGTTCCCTGGGTCAATCACTAAACTAGTTCTCTTGTTGGGGATGAGGGAGAGAAATAACATAAAATCATAGAAAAAATGTAAAATTAGGTGATACATCAATTTTTTGGAGACCTATGACCACAAAAGAGACACTATTTGAATCTTTAAGACCTGAAAAACTTCACTTCATTTATTGTTTGATTTACTTTCACACAAGGACTTCATAAAAGGCATACAAAGTCTATCAATCTAGCATGAGAGGGAAGATGTGAGGTATTTTCCACTTCTAAACTAATTAAAAACTAAAAATACACTTAAAATGATTTGTGAAATATTTAAAAATATTAATGGAGGTGATGAGATTCATAAACATGAAAAGGAAATAATGCATTCGAGTTAAATGTACCAATGAACCTACTGTAACACACTTCAATTCAGCTTTCAAATGGAGGAATTAAATCTTTTATTGCACCAAATAGGTGTCGGAGTACAAAAATTGGCATAGCCTTAGTATGTCAAAATTAGAGCCCCTAAAAATGCTTCAAAAGTATGGGTGCATATAGAAAAAGAAGGAAAATTAAGAGGAGGAAAAGTGGAGCTAGAACTACTCAACATTTTAGTTCACCTTAGTTTATTCCTAGAACTCTAGAGTCACTCAATTCCCTCTCTTATTTGAACACTTCAACTTTGAATTTGAACTTCATTTGGGCTAGTTGGAGAAAAATCCAATGCTAGCTCTTATTTGTACAATTCGACCCCTTGAATTATATTACAATTTTTTAAATAATAATCACAAGAGGCATTATCATGCATATGGTTTTAAAGGGAAAATTAGTGATTTTGCATTTTTTTAAATCCTTGTTCACTTGGTCAACCCTCTCATTTTCAAACATTAAGGAAATTATTCCAATCCTTAGCAAAATATTAAGGTAATAATTCTCTCCTTTTTGGTTTTGGGCACTCAAGCTATTCATCACCACCCCACATTGTAAGGTTTATGATAATTAAACTTATTAATAAAGATCCCACTTATGTGGGTATGGGAAAGGATGATTAAGTTTTTAAAGAGGCAAATGATTTTAACCATTGTGAAAGTTGAACATTGTTAAAATACACTTGGTCAACCTCCTAATATTAGGGTTGAAACCCTAAAATGATTTCATTTTGCACTATGCATTCATGATGTGGAAGCTTTGTTGCTTGGGAAACCCTAAAATTTTTGTTAGCCACCATGGATGAAGAGATAGAGCTCTAGTTTTGCTAATGTAATTACATTTCTCATGCCATTTTGGAGCCTTGTCATCATTGTTTTGTCGGGGTTTTCCATTTTCATGAGCTTCTTTGCATTTTAACAACTTAGAACACTATGGGTTATGTGCTCGAGCTTGAGTGTATTTTTGTAAAAACCATTTACTTGGCTGCCACATTTTCTTGCTTGATCTATGGTTTTATTTCTACAAACTTGATTTGTTACTTTACTTTGAGTTGTGTCTTCTATCTCTATCTCGTTGGTTTTTCCTTAAGCATGGCCATGCATTATATTGGAGGGTGAGTAGTGTTTGATTTAGAGCTCAAGCTCTATTTTTACTTGGAGGGCTTTCTTGAGGTTTAATATAGTTTGACCTTGGTTTCACTTTTACACAGGCTTGGCCTTTGTTTCTAGAGTTTTACGTGTTTTTAATGCTCGAGATGGGTTTTTTTCTCATTGTACCACTTCTTCATCCCGATGATATTTTCTAATCTCTCAATTGTGTTCATCTCGTTGTGTTGTATGACCTCATCTCAACCATGCTCTTAGTGAGTTATGCTTTGTGGGTTTATTCACTAACTCGTCATTCTCTATCTTGAGTTCGAGTTGTGACACAAAATAACTATGTTCAAATCCCTAGCTCACCGTGTGTTGCTCTCTCAACTTGGCCTTGTTGCTAAAGGTAAACATGCATTTAATTTGTTTTAGCTTGTTGTTACTTGAGAAAAATAAGGTTTTGGAAAAACTAACACACCTAGATTTTAAAATTGATAGGTACAAATTTACTCTCATAAGAACATCTTGAAATGCATACTTTGAAACACATTTTTGGTTGAAAACTTGATGAAATTGGAAATTTCACATTTTTGCAAAATTTATGGCAGCCATTTTCTTAATCTTGTTGTTATTTTTCTTTATCATTTGTCTTCATATTTAGTTGATGGGTACCTTGAAAATTTGGAGGGTTTTGAAAAACAAACATCTAAATTTTAAATTGAGTGATGTAAACTTTATTTTAGTCTATGAAAAACTGAAATCCATTTTTAGATCGATGATTTACATTTATGGAAATTCAAAACCGGAAAATATGAATCATTTCAAAATGTATGGTTGTTATGTGGGTTTCTTTTGAAACACTATTTTCCTCTCGATCAGATGGATACCATTGTTGAAGCTTGGTTCTAAACTCTTTTTTGTTGTTTCTATTCAAAATATGCAATTTGAGATCTTTACATTGAAATAATTTCAAAAATCTTTACTTTTCACATTCAGATTTAGAAGAGAAATTAAGCAATTTTTTCAGATTTATCCTTTGCATAGAAAAGAAGAAATAAAACTAGTTGTTTCATTTTTCTCATTGGCAATGTTGTACTATGTTTGAACATGAATAAAATAATGGAAATAAGAAACTCTATTTTCATCATGCCCAACACTTCAAATCTTTTCATTTTTAGTATTTTTAATGTGATTCTCCTTCGCTATTACAATACTTGCTCATTAACCTTACAAACTCTTGGAAAATTACTCCTAAATGATGCATATACAACTGAAAATGAATGATACTCAAATATGATCCATACTCTATTTTTCTCTTTATCTTGATGCAATGCTTTCCATGCACAACGTTAAAGAGATACTTTAATCATTTCTGTAATTTTTTCCTGTAGATGCATTCTTTAAGAGTATTGAAACAAAAATTTCCTTCTTCTAGTACTTTATTTTCTAATAAAGAATGCAAATACATTTGAAGTTGAAAATATAATGAAGCTTAAGGAACCTTGAGCTCTAACAACTATTATTTTTCTCTCTTTTGGGTGCAGAAGTTACAACATGGAGGAACTTGGAGTAGCAACATCGAGTAAGGGGATTTGTCTTTTAGGAAATGAAAGGTCCCCTTCTCTGCCTTCCGTTCTTATTTTCATTTAAATTTGTATTCTTTTCTTCCATAGTTATATCCAATGGATTGTGTGGGGAAATTGTATAGATTTCCTTATGAATATACACAATTATTTTATGAAATGAGTTATTTGCTTCTTCTTTTACATTTCTTTAAATTACATAACTGAATGAACATATGAAAAATCAATTATTTAATACACTTGCATATAATCATAAGGAATTAATAATAACTTGCTTGTACCTTTTCTAATCATTTGAAACTAAGAAAACTAGATGAATGATCAATCCTAAAATTATAACCCGCTTTCATGATTTTTTAAAAATTGAAACTTGATTCCTTATTGGTTCCCATTTGTACATTGCTAGTGTAAGGTGTCATTCCCATCTCCATCAAGACCTTGCAACAGTCCATAATGGATGATGCATGATTCTGGTGAAGACAAAAAAACTAGAATGACATCCTATATGGGGAATGGGCACTCTGTAACTTGATTCCCATTCATTTTTATGCCTGTTCATTTTCCCATTCACTAGAAATAAGGAATCTAAAATTTTCATATACCCCTCCACTATAATGACTAAAAATGATCAACATATTTGGCGGCTTTGTTGGATTGATTGTATGTTGATAAAAAGAACCTTCTTATTTATTCCCTCCTAGTCATGCGAGAAAATCTAAAACCTCCTCACAAGGTTGACCAAGAATTCCTAAGGCCAAGAAGCTCTCCACAAGACTTAAAATCCTTAACAACACCGAAAAAAACAACACTAACATCATGTGAAAAAATTTACTTGGAGGTAAGATACAAATCCTAACAAGGCTAGCCAATGAGAGGGAATCCACTTATTGAAAAAAATAGAAATATGTCTTGAAAACAATTAGAGGAAAGCATTGAAAATATGTACAAGATCAACCTATCTCTAGAAAAAATGCTTCAAATTAATCTTGTTGACCGAGGATTGGGAGTTCTTCACCATCCATCCTAAAACGTTGGAACACATTAAGAGTTTTACTGAGATGATAATCATGTAGGGTCCACTCCACAAATATTCTAACTTTGTGTGACCTCCTAGTTTAGCTCTATCATCATCCCACTTGAGCACTAGATCACCTTCATTAAATATCCTTGAAGTGGTCTTCTTATCAAAATTCCTTTTGACCAATGTTTGGTTTAGCTCCATGGATCTCATTACCTAATTTCTCACTTCTTTAAATTCCATGAGCTAAGCATACCTCACCTCCATAGGTTCATTATCCATCAACTCCACTTGGTGAATTAATTCCAAAGCTAGAAGCTCTAGTGAAATATGAATATTAGTTTCAAGGCCATAAATAAGCTTGAATGGAGAGTTGGCAATATACTTCTTGTGTCTCGATCCTATTAGCCCATAGGGTTGCTTTCAATATGGTATGCCATGCTCTTTGGTTCTCATCAATAGTCCTCTTGATAATCCTCAAGAGATTCTTATTAGTGGATTGAGTAAGGAAATTTTCTTGTGGATAGTAATTTGATGAAGCGCTGATAAAAATCTAGTTTTTATAGCCCATGTAGAAATATTTCCACCTACAAAATCTTTAGCATTATCTGAAATAATGGTTGATAGAAAAAAATCTTATTAACAAACCCTCATAGAAATCCAAAACACTTGATTCATCTGCTTCCTTTAAGGCCTCTTATTCTATCCACCATGTAAAGTCATCTAGTGAGGATCCACCTGTGACTCAAGCTTGAAGGTGGGTTAATGAGGCCTATGAAGTCCAACCCCCATTGGAAAAAGGGATGATCAATTGAAATTTGTTGAAGATGTAAGGTATAACACTTCTCCTTGGGTGTAAAAATGCACATTTTTGACATTTCTTTACCCATGCATGGCAATATTTGAAGAGATTTGGCCAACAATATCCACCCTTAATGATATTAAGGGATGTTATTATACAATATTGTCCTCCAACTTGTCCATCATGAAATTATTCAAGTATCCTTTCAACTTGGCTTGGTTTAATGCATCTCAATAGTACACCATTGATATATTTTTCAAATAAGACACCATTAACCAATAAAAAAGGAATTGAATGTAATATGAAATACCTCCTTTTGGAGTTGTTTAAGTTGGGGGAATTTATACCATGCTAAAGATACATTTCCATGTCTTGAAGCTAACTTGAAGAAGTTTTTTTCAGCTTCATTGGTTCATATTGCAGAAATAGGACAACTTCTTTGTTCTCTTGAAAATCTTGAGCCAAATGTTCACACAAACCCTTTCCTCTTATCAATTTTATAACTTTGATTTTGATGTCATACTCCATAACTCTTGTTATCCAAATTTACCCTATTTTACCTTATATCACTATTTAACAAAACTCCTTAATGCTAGGATGAGTAACCATTAAGTAGATCTTGTTGTTCGAGAGAAAATTCATAAACCATTTAAGAGATCTTACAATATAAAGGACATGTTTTTCAATGAATGAATACCTTGTCTCATATTCCAGTAAGTTCTGAATAAAAATGCTATTGGCTGATCCAAGCCATCTTGGTTGTGTTGATTCAACATTAGCATAAACATATAACATGCAATCCTTTGCAAAATAAAGATTTATAAGTGTAGGAGCTGAAGTTATGGCTTGTTTAATGGCTTCACGTTTGATTAATCCTTCTTTAGTCCATGTAAAAGCTTGATTTCTCTTCATCATATTGGTTAGTGGCTTTGACAATGAGGAAAAATATGAAATATACCTCGTTATGAAATTAATTTTTGAAGAAAGCTTTGTGATGCCTTCTTATGTTTTGGAAAGGATAGTGCAAGAATGGAACTCACCCTTTCAAGATCAATACTAATTTCATGCTTGGAGATAACATGACCAATCAAATTACCTTCATGTATATAAAAAAATAAACTTCTTGGGATTGAGTGACACCCCATACCCTTTACATCTGTCAAATACTTCCTTGAGCTAAGATAAATGATCACTTGCTACTTTGGAAAAAATTGTTATGTTATCTAAATAAAAAAGAACAAACTTATTGATAATACCTTGAAATGCCATATCCATGGCTCTTTGGAATGATTCTCTTGCATTAGACAACCCAAATGGCATTTTCTTGTATACACAACTGAATGTTGTTTTGTATTTGTCTTCTTCCTTGTGAGTATTTGGTTGTATCCACTATACCCATCAAGCAAATGAATACCTTTCTAAACCATAAAGTAGCTAAATTATTTGTTCCATGGATGGTAAAGGATAATAATCCTTAAGTGAATATTTATTCAAATCACGAAATTCTACACATAATATGATTTCATCATTCTTTTTCCTTACCAAAGCACAAGGTTGGCCACCAAAGTAGAATCTTTGATGGGAAAGATAATGGATGATTTAATCATCTTTTGGAGTTATTTCCTCATCAATGGTTCTAACTTTGGGTTGATTTGTATTTTCTTTACCTCACTAGTTTTTCACCTACTTCTAATTAAATGGTATGTTGGGCTAATGAGGGATCAAACCATTTCAAATCATTGTATTGCCATGCAAATTCATCTACATAATTTATACATAACTTAATGAATGATTCCTTTTTTGGTTTGGAACAAAATTTACCAAGATTAAGGTATTTTTCATTAAGAATATTAAAAATTTCATGTTGATCTTCACTAGTAGTCAAAACAAATCTATCCTACTTCATTTCATCATTCTCTCCAAAAATACTTTCAAGGGCTACAAGGTATTTAGGAATATTATTTTCCTTAAGTTGAACAACTTGATCCTTATACCTTTGATGAAGATTTTCTTGATTTTGTGAAGAAAATTCATCTTCTTCTTACAAGAATATCACTATGTGAGTATCATCATCAAAAAATTGCTAATGTGAGTTGTTATTTAGGATGGATTGCCTCACCAAAAAAGGATATGAGGCTGTAAACTATCATTTATAATATCATGATTACATCAAATTGTGAACCAATGGTTGCAAGTCTATCAACATGCTTATTTCTATATCTAGGAATGGTTTAAATGTTAAACACAAATGAAATCATCAATAATATATCAAAATTCATATTTTTAGGTCCTTATCAATGGATTTTTATAACCATTTGATCCTCTTACCTGTGAATAACCAACTCACTATCACCATATACCTATAATGTTTTGATTCCTTTCTTCCTTTCCCACTCTAGGCCATAAATGATTACCTCATACTCTCAAACATTGTTAGAAAACCCAAATTGAAACCTAATAGCTGAAAAATTTCTTTGAATGGTGGGAGAAAGAAGCATAAGACCAGTTCCTAAATCATGCTAATTTTTAGATCCATAAAAAAATAATTTACAAAGGCCATCTTCAAGTTGATTGTGTTTCTCCATGGATGAAATATTGTCATCCTCTTCATGAATGCAATAGATACCAAGGAATTACTCCTTAATTTCTTTATATGGACCATGCTCATAAACTTCATTAGTCTTTTCATCCTTAAACAAATTAGGAACACCCTCTAATGAATGAAGGGTCTCACATTAAATCTCTTCTAACTTGCTCATCGGTGATAACATAATTGGAATTTTTCATCCTAGAAACATGAGGATATATATAAAAATTAGGAAAAGGATCAAAGTTGATTGTTAATTTTGTTCCATACCTAGTTATGAAAACATGGTAGGACCAATAAGCTGAATATATAATCCTATCTTATAGGTGAAATCCCTTGAAAGACACATAGAAAAATAAGGAGGAAAATCAACAACCATCACATCCTACAAAATTATTAAACCTAGGAAAACATGCAAGATGAGATTCAAATTCTTAATCATTCTTATTATCTTGGTTGGAGATCCATCCAACTGCAACACACATTAGCACTTGTTTCATATATTAATCCCAACTTATCTCCAAGTTTTTGGGCATTAATGTGCTACTTTTCCCACTATCAACCATGGAGTTATGTACCAAATAATCACCAATTATCAAAGATAGATAAAAAGGAGGCGGTTTAATCGGTTTTACCTCACCAAGAATAGCATTTTCCTCTTTGGTTTCTTAGTATTTTGGATACTTAATTTTTTAGTTTGTATTTTTTAAAAATATGTTGGCTTTACTTACTTCACCTCCTGCTAGTTTTGACGATAATTCGAGGTCTAAAATCTCCTTAACAAGTATATATTTTTTCGTGGAATGGATAATAAATCCCACATATTCATAATAGCATGTGCCTTCCTCATTTGATCAATAATATTTAATGGACAAGCCCATACCTTAAACTAAAATTTTGGAGCAACAATTTTCTATTATAATTGAGATGAATGTGAGTTCTTATGAGCATTGATATTATGATTTTCTTGAGCTAGAGCAATAACTTGACCACTAGTACTCATAGAATTTGGATTCGGAAATTTAGAATTCTTTCTAACTAAAGTGATTTATCCATGGAACTCTTCCTTCATCTTGTCACATCTGAAATAAATTCACTTCATTCCTTAGATCTAAATGTTGGTCATTCAAACTTGCACCCGTGTCTTAGATCGAAGGAATCGGGTCATTTGAGTCAATAATGGGATTGTCTCAAAGTTGTGGGACCTTGCTTGCTTGATATAAACCTATGGAGAAGGCCGGTTCCTCTACTTCTACTACTTCTACTACTCCTAATGTTGAAAGCAAAACCTAAGCTAATGATACCAAGGGACCATGGATAGAAGGATAAAAATGGAAAACTAAACAAAGGGAGGTGATAACACCAAAAAAGAGGGATGAACACTATCTGTTCTAAGAGAAAATGTAGGGAAAGGTGTTAAGAGGGTTGAGCACACGTAACACGAGACTATAACACATTTACATGATTGATTTCATGAAACACAACAAGAAAATGGAGCTGCAAGAGATTTAAAATGACACAACAATCACACAATGCAAGAGAGAGGCAAGAAAGAAGAATAAAACAGGTTAAGGCAGAGAATAACCACAAAACAATGATTTTATTACTTCTAGGTATGCACAATCGATTACAATGGTGTTTGAAGGCTAATATCTACATGCATGAACCACATATAGAGGTATGTGACTCAAAATGCAAAGATATGGAATCCTTAGCAAATGCTAGAAGATCCAAAATGTCCAACCCTTTACAATGAGCCGAGATCTTACATTTATAGATGAATCAATGAGGGAAAAGAGGAGGAGGGAAATTTGATTTGAATACTCAACCACCAATAATGAATTCCTACAAATCCCCTGAAAATCTATCAAGTGTGCTTTTGCAAGTCTATATGGCATGTAGGATAAGGAAGGAGGAAGGATCCATATTAAATTAGGTGATTGAGCTATCAAATCTGCTCATTGATGGTGGATAAACATTTTCAAGCTTCTCACCTACCAAATTGTGCTCAAATTTGAATTTGAATAGTATAGGGTTTATCCCACATTAGCATCTTTCTAATAAGACCAGGTGCATGAGGAACTAATCACTACAACATAAGTTATGACTATTAGAAGATCCATAATGCTAACCGGCACACAAGACACGTGGGGTGCTCTAATTGGCTAAAAGGTTGGCCACTGTACATCTATTTTGTTAAACTACCACGTGTCACCCAAAGACTTGTTATAAGGATTTAATACCACTGTTGGCACTCTTTTTAGTTAGTTACATGTAGCATACTCAATGTTTGAAAAATTCCACATGAAATAAAAGTGCACAAAAGAAGGTGGATAAGCATGCACATGGAAGAGATAGGTGCGGGATGAAAATAAAAGAAGGGCACATGGAAAGGTAACACACATGAGAGAATGAGAGAATGACCTGCGTTAGAGGAATGCATGGATAAGGCATAATTACTTCAAAATAATGTGCGGCAAAGGGAAGGACTACACGGAGAAAGAAAAGGACTTAGCCAATTTGGGAAGTAGTCTCAAGGCATGTGTGAAGGAAGCATGCACTTTTGGGAAGAGGTTGAATACAAATAAGGTGCGCACATAGGAAAAATAAAACAAAGAGGAAAAGGAAAAGAAGAGGTGAATAAAAAGAGGAGTGCACAATGGCGCGTGAGGAATCTAAAACCACGAGAATATTCCATAGGAGTAAATGAGGTATGCATAAGTTGTAATGTATATCCTTATAGCCAGAATGGAATGTAAGTTATCTAAATAACTAAGGGAGTTATTTAGGATAATAGTTTTGGTGACTTTAAGGGCCATCTACTTGCTAGGTGAAGGAGATCAGTAGCCTATAGCATCCATTGGTCATAAAGTATGCTATGTAATTATGAAATCCTTATCTGGAACCTTGAAGAACTGCCCCTTGAAGTTACTTGATGAAACATTTATGAACTCTTTTTTGAACCCTACAAAAACTGATAAAAAATGTTGGAAGATGACTATCATCCTAGAAGCAACAAACGAGAGCACACCGAAGTGCACAAAATGAAAGAAATATGTACAAACAAAACCATGTGTGCACACCACACTTAGAGGAATTGAAACTAATCTAATATATACAAAATGATGCACCAATCTTAATGGAAACATTTGACATAGATCCCATTAACTGGGATTGATAGTGTGCCTCCATCAAGACAAGTCAACTTGAAAGAGTTATCCTCCTTACAAGAACTGATGATGTATGTGCAACTCCAAAGTGCATCAAACTTTGAATGGTGCCTTGGTTTGGCTCTTTCAACATCCCATTTTAAGACCAAGTCCCCAAATTTGAAAGATTGAGGCCTAGCCTTTCTGTTAAACCACTTCTCTTTTGATTTTTGATGTTGTTTTATCTTGATCATGAAAAATTCCTTGATTCTTCAAGTTAAACTAGCTCCACCATTCTGATTTCTCTCTAGTTTATGCCCTCAAACTCAAAATGTTTGGCAAGATCTAATGAAGCTAACTCAAGAGATAAGGGATTTTAGCTTCCTTACCATAAACCAACTTATAAGGTGATGTACCTATTGCATTCTTAATCATGCTTTTGTTTTCCCATAGTGCATGTGAGACCTTTGTATGCCAATTTATTTGGTTGATATTCATTATGTGCTTCATGATTCTGATCAGGTTCTTATTTGTAGACTCTGCCAAGCCATTACCTTGAGGGTAATAGTTGGAAGAAGTCTTCAAGTATATGCCTAGAATAAGCACATAATCAATAATATTAGTACCAAGGAAGGCCTTTGCATTATCTGAAATGATTGTCTGAGGAACACCAAACCTTGTTACAATACCTTCAAGCAATTTGAGGATGAATGACTCGATAGATTCCCTAAGTGTGAAAACTTCTATCCATTTGGTGAAGTAATTTGTAGCTGTTAGCACCCACTTGTGGTCAATGCTTAAAGGAGGATTGATCATGCCTATGAATTGAAGACCCCATTACGTAAAAGGATAACCCACTTGGATTGATCAGAGGGGAAGCAATGCTAATATTTTCTTACCTACAAAGAAAGTGCATTCTCTACATTTTGTGACCCACTTGTGCACGTCTGCGAATAGGGTAGGCCAAAATAGTCTTTCCATTATGATCTTCTTGTTGTAGTCTTGGCGAGATAAGTTTCCACTTGATAATCCACCGTGAAATTATGTTAATACTTTTTCAGCTACGCACCGTTGTTAATACACCTCAACAACACACCATCAAGATTCTTCTTGAAGAGAATTCCATCAATTAGAACATACATAATAGATTTCAACCTTAAATTTCTTCTCTTTTCTTTGTTCAAACCAAGAGGGTACGTGTCCTCGAAAGGAATGTGATCATGTCCTTCATCTATTCATGTGTGCTAAGAATTACCTTTTTTTCAAGTTCTACACATGGGAGATCTTCATCCAAAAATAATGAAGTCTCGAGTTCACTCTGTGCATCCTAACAAGTTGTTTGCAGAGCGTGCTACCTATAACTAGCTTTGTGGCTTTGATAGTCACATAATAATCCATAATTTTGGTCACCCATTATGCTCTCTTTTTGCTGATTTCTGCTCCCATGATGAAGTCTCTGACACCAAAGCATGAGAAACTAACACCTTGATGTGGTTTCTGGAGACCATTCTTTTGAACTTCTTGAGCGCATGCATGATGGTGTAGAACCTTTTCTTCATTGGACTGTAAATCTTAATTCATAATCCTTTAGTGTTTTATTGAATAAATCCACTGGCTTCTCTAGCCATTGTTCATTCTCCTATGTCAAGACAACAACAACACTTGTATCAGTTCCATAAGCATAAAGGATGAAATCTTTTGAGTAATCTGGGTTGATGAGTGTTGACATGCAAGAAATATTTGGTTTAATCTTGTGAAATATTTCTCTTCCTTATGCTATCAACTTGAAGGCTATGTCCTTCTTGAGCATAAGGGTAATGGGCCTTACCAGTCCTACAAAATTAGGAATGAATCTCCTCAAAAATTTATTTTTCTCAAAGGATTCCAAGGCTTTCTTGTGTGTCGGTAGGGAAAGAGCCAAGATGGTTGAAATGTGCTCAGGATTAATAGTGATGCCATCCTTTGAAACCACATGACCTAGTAGCTTTCCCTACACTACAATAAAATTACACTTCTTGGGGTTAAGGGATACCCCAAACTTTTTGCATCTCTTAAAGACTTTCTCCAAATGTGTCATATGATCTCGTGCCTTGTTTTGAGAAAACAATTATGTCATCAAGGTAAACCAAGATGAACTCATTGATTTATCCTTTTAAGGAAATTTCCATGGCACGCTGAAATTTTGTGCCTTTATTTGAGAGGCCAAAGGGTTTATTTTGATATGCATATGTTCCCACTTGATTCTAAATGCTATTTTTAATTGATCCTCTTCCTTGACCAGGGATCCAATTGAATCTGAATTTCCATCTAGCATTGAGAATCTCTTGTGCACCATTCACAATCTACAAAATCTACTCCATAGAAGGCGAGAGGAAAATGATCCTTTAGAGATGCCTTGTTCAAATATTTGAAATCAATGTAGAGTCTGATTTAACCATTCTTCTTGCACACTAGAACCAAATTCACAACCCAAGTAGAATACTTGATTGGAAATATTATCTTTTCCTCAATGAGTTTAGATAACTCTTTCCTCATGAGGGGATTTATCTTTGGATTGACTAGCCTCTATTTCTATCTCGACATTCTTGATACCAAGATCAAGGTCAATGGAGTGTTGAGAAACACTTGGATCAAATCCTTTGAGGTCTTCATACTCCCATGAGAAGATATCACTATATTTTTGACACAGAGAGATGAAGGCTTGTTTTTATTTATGCGCACAAAATTTACTTGAGTAAAAAAACCTTTCGTGCTTAATAGTGATTGAGGAGTAGTTTTATTGCATCTTTCACATATTTATTTATTTACCCATAAAATCATCATCATGGCTAAATATTTGTTCTAGGGTGACCAACCCTTTAGGAAACTTGTTTGTCTTTAGCTATATCACTTGTTCATTATAACTATCATCCAATTCATCTTGCATGCTCGATGAGAACTCAAATTCATTTTGTATGAACTAGATTGGACAATCTGCGTGTCATTGTTAAACACTTGAGAGCTGGTGTTATTATCGAGAATGGATGGCCTGATCACCATTTTGACATCTTATGCAATCCCTTTGAAAAATTCTTGGTGGGGAGAACGTGTGAACCAAGCACGGTCATTTGATAAACTTGTTTGTTCATTTTGTGTGACACTACCTGTAGATTTAAAGCATCAAATATCTCAAGGAGGTCTAAAACTCTATTTTTATAATCTTTGAGAATCTTATTCTTCATCTCACATTTTTAATGACCTAGTGAATAACCAGTTATGTGTTCCCAAAGATATGCAACACCTTGATATTTTTCTTTTCAACAATAAGTAGACCATGTACCAAAGCACCTCATACTCACTACATTGTTGGAGCATGTGAACTATAGGTTGTGCGCGAAGAATAACTTCTCATCTTTTGGAGAAATGAGAACAACACCCGCACCCATGCCATTTTTGCTTCTAGATCCATTGAAGTATAACTTCCACAGACCCACACTTTCTTTACTTTCCTTGAGAACACACGGTAGCACAACGTCTTCTTAACCGGTTATGTGTTCCCAAAGATATGCAACGCCTTGATCTTTTTATTTTCAACAATAAGTAGACCATGTACCCGAGAACCTCATACTCAACTACATTGTTGGAGAACATGAACTGTAGGTTTTGCATGAAGAAGAACATCTCATCTTCCGGAGAAATGAGAACAACACCCATGCCCATGCCATTTTTCTTCTAGATCCATTGAAGTATAACTTCCATAGACCCGCGCCATTTTTCTTCTAGATCCATTGAAGTATAACTTCCATAGACCCTTGATTTCTTTACTTTCCTTGAGCACACACGGTAGCACAATGTCTTCTTCAAGGATGAAATAAATTCCAAGTCTTGTTTCAAAATCTTCAAGCTCCTTAGAGTATGGATCAAATTTGTGGTGTCATTCGAAATTATGTATAAAGGGTGGAACATGCTACTCTTCAAACATTGACATTTTCTCCTCTTGGATTAGGCAATTGGCTTGAAGGGAAGATAGGTCGTATGACTCAACATTATAGGAACATATTGGTTCAACTTGTATGGTAATCCGGTACCATATCTTGTCTTGAGAAACTTATGGGATCAATCAGGAAGACAAGTAACCCCCACTTTGGTAGTAAAATATCTTGATAGAAACAGGGGAAAACAATGGAGGTAGGTCAATGATTGATACATATTGAGTTATTGTGAGGCTTGGACATGTATGGAGGGTCAAATCAAGATCCCTCATGAATGCTATAGTGGTAATAGTTGAGCCATCAAGTTGTAGGACTCCTTTTGTCAAGGAGTTGTACTTAAGACCTAGGACATCAGTAATTTTCTTAAGCATGACAAAAGTGCTAGCACTCAGCAGTCAATCATACAATTATGGACCTGGTGTTTTCCTATGATCAAGGACATGTAGAAAGGTGGGGTTTTAAAAACCTTACTTAATTTCTTCTCATCTTCTTGAAAGATGTTGAAAACGGTGCACATATTTTGAACAATGGATCAATGCACCGAAGTTGAGCTAGGGCTTCATGTAACATGCTACACCGAGATGGAATGGTCATGGCATCCGACATCGTGACATTTCTATTTTTCTTCTTCATTTGGTCCACAATGTTGAATGGAAGACCCACTAACTTTTACATTTTGAGTACAATAACATCTCTTCTTGATTGTTTAGGCGTAGAGAGAAGGGGCCTTATTTGGTGTAGAATCTTGACCTACCAAAGGAGGGGCACACGATGATTCAAAAGGAGAATTTTGTGGAACCTCACGCACAGGAGATCCTGTTCTCCTTTACATTAAGATGCCTTAGCTGTAACATTTTTCTTTAGAGGATCAACTTGTGTTGTGGGAATTATGACTTGTATGCTAGAATCAAGCATTCTTTTCTTGTACCTTATGTTATTAGCAACCTGGGTACGTAGTCTATTTGCATCCTCTACAGCTTGATTGATTGCAAAGAAGTCCTCGGGGACAAATAATATCAAGTTGGACTCAGAAGGTGCTTTTGAATTCTCTTGAATTTTGGGCTCGCTCTTACTAATGGAAGGCTCACAGTTAGAGGAAACTTGGATCATGTAGGCTTGTGCGTGTGTAGCAACATTAGCATATTAATATTGACTATGAGGAATATTACAAGGAAAACACCTTTCAAACTCTTGCACTATATTGTTTTGAATATGGAAAAGTGCTTGGCTTTTGTTGGGCCTTGGAAGAGGTTATTCTAGAGGAACTACTTGCAAGGGTAGATGCATGTTAGCAGGCCATCTGTTGCTTTACCGGTTCTACCCATATCTCTATTTTCCATATTGATTCTTCCAGAGATGATTTTTTTGATTATGTGCTTGATTAGAATTATTTCGGAAGGCCTACGCATGCTAATTTTCCAAGGATATGATTTTATTGGACAATTTTCTAATCAGGGCCTTTATCTCTTCTTCTTCTTTCTATTGCGTGTGAGATTAGGATGTAGATGTAACTAGTTACATGCTCTACATCGTGACATGAGCAAAAAAAAAGGTTGGGGTGCCAAAGAGACATTTCAAAGAATAAGGGCACGAGCGGTCTAGAGCTAACTTTCCTTCTTGGATAAGACTATTCTCTACCCTTATTGCAATGT
The DNA here is from genome assembly GCA_018340775.1 of Taxus wallichiana var. yunnanensis. Taxonomy (NCBI): domain Eukaryota; kingdom Viridiplantae; phylum Streptophyta; class Pinopsida; order Cupressales; family Taxaceae; genus Taxus; species Taxus wallichiana. The sequence continues at coordinate 637,049 of CM031240.1, forward strand.
TGTATGTGGAAGGTAAGGTTCTTCCTCCCATGGATTGAATCATGACTGAGATGTCACTATTCAAAGCCCTTAAATAATATAGGAAAACATGTTGGGCTATAGGCCTTACAACTTGAGGAATTTTGTCCCAAGTATTCTAAAATATGATACTTTTGAAATCAGTCATTTTATTGTTGGGTGACCTCTTTTTTGTAGTTAATTGTTCCACCAAAGATGTGATCTGAATTATCTTCAAAATAATTGCATAGAGATGTTCCAAGCTCATCCTAGGTGGCAATAGATGCAAGTCTCAGGCCATAATACCATTGGAGCACTTTGCCTTTGAATGAGACTGCAAACAACTTAATAGCTACATCATCATGTGTGATTAGGTAAATAGAGCATACATTTTCTACTTCCTAAATATGCTCGACATGGATACCTTGATTCTCTCCCATGAAGTATGTAATTATCTTGAGCACACAGGCATATCATATTGTGCATTGAGATTGAGAGGGATTCCACTAGTGAAGCTAGAAAAGTTCCTTGGAGGAGGTGGTGGTGAAGAGCCATGGCAAGGAACGCAAGTATATTATGAGGAGGAGTGGAATGTGCATGACACACTGAGATGGAGATACATGCGTAAGCATTCTGGTATGTACTCTCCTCATAGATAGTTAGAGATACTTGAAAGATGATTCAATTATTACACTCTATCTAGTATGCACTCTTCTCATAAAAAGTGCTCTAGCTACTAGAATAATAGATCTGAGTGTTGGGAGTCACCATATGTGTTGAAATAAGCCTCCAAAGGATGGAAATCACTAAGTCACACACTAGAACTTAGAACTTGTGAAATTTAGGCTTTCAATGTTGGTGCCACCGGGTGTGCGTAAAACTATTCGTTGTTCAAACTTGTACTTGTGTCTCATATCGAAGGAAATGAGTTGTTTGAGTCAATAATGGTATTGTCTCCAAGTTATGGGACCTTGCGCACTTGAGATAGACCTCTAACAATTCCAAGAGGGGAAGGCCAATTTTCTATTTCTATAAGGGAAAGGTGTTAAGGGAGGCTAGGCACACATAACAAAGCTACTACTCCTAATGCTAAAAATAAAACCTAAGCTAACAATTCCAAGGGACTAGGGATAGAAGGATAATAGAATGGAAAACTAAACAAAGGGAGGATATATCACCAGAAAAAGAGGGATGAACACTATATGTTCTAAGAAAAACTAAGGGAAAGGTGTTAAGGGAGGCTAGGCACACATAACAAATAGACTAGAACACATTTACACGATTGATTTCATGAAACATAACATTAAAATGGAGCTACAAGATATTTAAAATGACACATCAATCACATAATTCAAGAGAGAGGAAAGAAATAAAAATAAAAATAGGTTAAGGCAAAAGAATAACCATAAAACAATTATTTTATTACTTCCTAAGCTAGGTATGCACAATTGATTACAAAGGTGTCTCAAGGATGATATCTAGATACATGAACCACATCTAGAGGTTTGCGACTCAAAATGAAAAGATATGGAATCCTTAGAAAATTCTAGAAGATCAAAAATTTCCAACCCTTTACAATGACTTGGCTCTTACATTTATAAATGAATCGAAGAGGGAAAAGAGGAGGAGGGAAATCTGATTTGAATACTCAACTATGAGAAATGAATACATGCAAATCCACCAAAGAAAATTTTTCAAGTGCATTTCTCCAAGTCTGTATGGAATGTAGGAGAAGGAAGGAGGCAAGATCCATATCAAATCGGGTGGTTGGAGAAATTAGATCTTCTCATTAATGGTGTGATAAATATTTTCCATCTTCTCACCTACCAAATTCTATTAAAATTTGAATTTGAATAGTCTAGGGTGTAGCCCATGTCAACAGTTTTCCAACAAGGTTGTGCATGCGAGGAAGTAAGCACTAGAGAAGAAGTTATGACTGTTAGAAGATCCACAGTGCAAACCGGGCACATAAGACACATGGCACGTGCTGATTGGATGAAAGATTGACTAACTGTAAATCTATTTTGTTTTTTTGCCACATGTCACCCAAAAATTCATTGCAAGGATTTGATGACCTATTGAAATGCTTTGATTGGTTGAGTGTAGCATACTCAATTTCTGAAAGATGCCACGTGGCCTATAAGTGTGCGAGAAGAAGGTGTGGAGGCATACGTGTGGAAGAGTGACACACAAGAGGAAAAAAAACAAGGGAATGTGGAAAGGTAATGCACATGAGAGAAATGGGAGAATTAAATTATGAGGGAATGCATGGTTAAGGCATAATTATCACAAAATAATTTTTGGTTGTGAGGAAAGAGCACGTGGAGAATGCCAAGGACTTAGCCAATTTGGGATGCGGAGTTCAAGGTGTGTGTGAAGGAAGCATGCATTGTTGGGAAGAGGGTGAATGCATAGAAGGTGCATGCATAGGAAAAATGGAAGAAAGAGGAAAAGGAAAAGAATAGGTGAAGGAAAATAGGAGTGCACAATGGCACGCGAGGAATCTACAACCAAAATAATATGCCATAGGAGTAAATGAGATGCGCTCAAGTTGCAATGTAGATCCTTAGAGCTAGAATGGAATGTAAGCTACCCAAATAAATAGGGGAGTTATTTAGGATAACACCGACCTTTTTGACTAAGTGCCACATGATCACTATTTTCCCCATTCACCATGGTTGTATTAGGATGCCCCTGCATAAAATTTGGATCACCTTGTGGTGCAGAAATCCAATTTGATGATCCTTATATAATTCTTCTTCTTGATTTATTTGTGGCATAGGGAAGCTTTGTGCCACCATTTCAAATGTTGTATTTGGAGCATTAGGTTGGAGATTTAGATCTTGCATCATATTATTTTGGGACTACACTGGAACTATGTCCATAGAGGTTGGAAGAACATTTGGATCAACAACTGCAAATGGATTTCCTATTGTAATAACTCTTATGACTTTGAGAAAGAGGTCTATAATTGTTACATGATTAGTATTGGGGCATATAAGGAGCTTGATAGGGGTTTGATACGGTCCATTATCTTAAAATTGTTATCTTTTTAGCTACACTAACTCATTTCCAAAGCTTTACAAACTCCCTTTTAGCTCATCTAACTCATTGGGCTTAACTGTGGAAGGTTGTGCTGGTTTTTAAATAGGTAGGATAGGATATATCTCTAGAAATATGGGCATAAAAGGTTTAGGGGCCGATTTTCCCACTTGAATAAGGTTGTTTTCTAACCTTATTACTACATGAAAGACAATAGGGAGTGTAACACAACCAATATAATAGATCATCACTACAATGACACTATTTAATGCTCGTAAGTAATATAAAATGAATTATCAGGCTGATGGTTTAGTGGCTTGTGGTATCCTTCCCATGTTCGTGTAAATCTTAGGTTCAATTTTTTCATAAACTCCCGAGGTTCTCCCTTAATAGTGGCAAGTTTCTCGGTGAGTGATAAGTGATTTGATTTATCCTTAAATTGTTTACAAAGGGTTGTACCCAATTGATCCCAAGTGGTAATAGATCCTATTGGAAAATTTTAATACCATTGGAGGGCTTGACTTTTGAAGGATACAACAAATAATCTCAAAGAAACATTTTCATGGGTAACATTGTGAACATAAATATCTCTAATATGCTCAATGGGGGTGGTTTGATCCTCACCATTGAAATAAGGGATAATTTTCAAAGTAGTTGGGGGGGGGGTGGTATGTCATTAAATATAGAAAGTTATAAGGGAGTACCACCCGTAAAAGTCACAAAAGGCTGATTTCTAGCCATGGAAAAATATGAATTTGAATGAAAAATTCTGATTTGGGGTAGAAGTGTTAGGTCCGCTATAAGGTGTAGTATTCACAATCTTCTCCTTCTAACATAATTAAAAATATAGAAGGAATACCTCTTAATGATGACCTTGTGGTCACTTTAGGCATAGAACATGAACCGATCCATAATCAATTTCTCATAACAATAGTAAATCTTCACTAGATCAATGCTTGATATATCAAAATATTTGTTCAAAATAGTATCCACGGCAAGGATTGGGTATTGAATGAGTGGTTCTGGATGATTATAACTCTAAAATATGCATTTATATCTTCCTGTGTTGATTACTTCAGTAAAACTCAGTTTGGTTGCTTTGAATGGGAGAAAATCTTCTTTTAGAAAAATATCTTCATTTGAATGTTGATATAAAACTAATTTCTTGTCCTTGCTCCCACTAGGCTGCCATATTTTTTATTAGTCCAAAGACCACCCTAAGTTAAAGAAGTGCAAGCAATCCTTCTCTTTAGTTGATACAATGGGATCTTCTCTAAGTGTGGCTGACTTAATGTTGAAAAAAACCTCTAGAGAGGGTTGGTTCCACTGGATCAATCGCTTAAACTAGTTCTCTTGTTGGGGATGAGGGAGAGAAATAACATAAAATTATAGAAAGCATGTAAAATTAGGTGATACACTAAATGTTTTGGAGACCTATGACTGCACAAGACACACTATTTGAATCTTTAAGACCTAAAAACTTCACTTCATTTTTGGTTTGATTTACTTTAACACAAGGACTTCAAAAATCCACGCACAAGCTATCAATCTACCATGGGAGGGTAGATATGAGGTCATTTCCACTTCCAAACTGATTAACAAACTAAATATGCACTTAAAATGATATGTGAAAGCTTCAAAAAATATTAATGGAGGTGATGAGATTCATAAACATGCAAAGGAAAGAATGCATTCACTTAAACATACCAATGAACCTGCTATAACACACTTCAATTTAACTTGCATATGGAGGAATTCGGTATTTTATTGCATCAAATAGGTGGTGGAGTAAAATTTTTCGCATAGCCTTGGTATGTCAAAATCAGAGCCCCCAATAATTTAAAAGTATGGGTACATATAGAAAAGAGAAGGGAAAATTAAGAGGAAAATTGGGCCTGAACTGCTCAACACTTCAATTCACCATAGTTTTTTTCCTAAAAATTTGTTGGTGTGTATTATTCTCCACATCATTAGGTGAGTCATATCACTTAGGTGAGATCGTAGGTCCATGTGTCATTTAGGGGTCATTATGAGATTCTCTTACACGTCAATGCGTCATATGCATCATTGGGAGTTACACTTCTATTTTGGGAATGTAACTCCCCCTCTCTACTCGAGTTGTCATGATTACATCAGCACTGGGGGTTACTCAAGACCTTCTATATGTACAACCCATTTGATCTATGAGATAGAGGAGAGTTTTATGGCTTAACCAGGTTCTACGCCCGTGTTTCAAATCTTTGCATGCACATTCGGTTGATGCTCGATCCTCCCAAGATCTCTTCACGCTTGTGGTTCACACGCGTTAATGTGCACATCATCCCTTGTGATCCTCACTTACGGTTTTAAACCATCTTTCATGGTATCAGAGTGGATCTTGTGGATCTGTGCACTCCTCGGTGTTGCTCATGTTTTTCCTTACACGCGTGATATCCAATTCTCGTTGCATGTGTCGTAATGGATATTCCATTCGTGCTCTTCTTGCACTGATTTTGGGGTTCATACCTCTAGGTTTTCTTGCTCGTGTTCATGGGTTTCACCTTCTTGTTTAGGTTTGTTCATGTTTGTGGTTTTTCAAGTTTTCGGCCTTACATGTTAAGGCATGTTCCATTGCTTTGGTGAACCGTTTGTTATATGCGTGGGTTTTATTGTTCTACTCGACCCTTTAACTCACTACTTGGTTGAACGTATTGGTCGGGATCTATTCATCAGGTGTTGAATGGTTGGATCATACCTTGTGCATCATGGGCTCAAATTGGTTGCTTCGGCCCCTACCAAACTCCCTTCTTTGTGCATGGTGTGGTTCTACCTTCCCTTATTCCTCTCGGTCTTAGGATTCTCTAACCTGCAGGCTCAACTCAAGCTCATGGCACCTAGTTCAGACGGTGTGTTTTCTCTTGCTTGTGTTTTTCGGGCTCCTCTGGTTTGCTCGGCTCGAAAACCAAACCTCTCTCACACTACTCTGAGACTTCTCCATACATGAGATGTTTCAACTCGCCCCAACGAGTCAAACAACCACCAACACCTTGTTTCCTCCTTGACCGTGTCTGACTGGACTGGTTTGTTGAGTGCATTGGACGTGGGAACAACCATTCGTGGTCCAGCTCTGTTCATTGCGCAGTCATCTCCTCATTCAACATTTCTCCTATCTCTCTCGGCCCTCCTTCCAATGGCTCCATGACTTGTAACTTTGGTTATGCGTGGTCAAACCATTACCACAACACATGACACGTCTCCTCTAGCTCCTTGTAAACCTACAAAGACTCCAAACCTGCATCACCGCCACCACATGATCATTCCAAACGTGGCTCCCCTCCTTTCCACCTTCTT